>JANAVB010005598.1:14544894-14686822 GCA_029216955.1 Iris pallida
TGGCACAATTTTCAGAGTAAAGCGGGTCCAACGACTAACACCTTTTTGGTCCGAAATTATCATTTTGTCACTGTGTCCAGAATTGGACATATGGGTAGGTGTTTCTAGCCAATTTGGCTATTCTGAGAATGTTGGTAATGTCTGTTTCAGCATTAGCAGACTTTTGTGCGAGTTGACCGTTCGTGGCTCATTGAGTGGTTTGTAGTTTCGATTTTCTCAGCTCATGACAGCATGCAAGTACATTCTCTGATAGTTTTCATTGTTTTGATATCTACTATATCTGATTCAGTTGTAGTGTTATACTTGATTCTTGACACGAGGATACACGGACTAGTATACGTGAATCTCGTCATGAGATGTCATTCCTGGTTTACGTGGTATATGAGTATATTGTTCGATATTGTTTCATGTACTTGTATAGACACCGATTTGGGAGTGGGCTGGCCCCCTGCTGTTCGAATTCTGTGTCATGATCTGTCATGTCTGGAATCATTATACTACTCGGGGATGGGGAGTTATTAGAGGTTATGTGGTCATTACCCTTACTTGTTTATTACTTGTGCAGAGCTCCACCCTCACCACACGTAGGGTGTAGCCTGACCTTATACTACTTGTGCATAGCTTTCCATTTTGGTCGACCTGATCCCTATACTATTATACTACCTGTGCATAGTCGGTCAAATGGAACAGCCTGATCTTGACCCAAGCCGATCACATAACGCTCTAATAATCTTATGGCACTTACTTTATAGGTTTACATCGTACATCAGATTACATTTACTGCTTATTCCGGCTTTACATTACATCTCACCCATGATATGCTATTCAGTTCTTTTATACAGTTTTACTTCCAGTTTTGACATTCATCATTTATTTCATTATCGTCATACCCCAGAACCAGAATACTGGAGAGTGGGAGGCTGACACAGCCAGCTACGTACATTGAAGTGAATCCCACCTCGCAATATGGTCACGGCTGCCTAGATGCATGAGGGTTTACTACAAGCCAATAGTGTCTTAGGGTCAAGAACAAGCCTGGTGTCTCAATCTCAAGCAAGCAATGTAAATATAACAAGATGGTAGATCATCAGACATACAAAGTAAGGTATCCCATACATTACATATTCAGATGATCATAAAGCTAGTCATACAAATACGAAGACTAGCAAGAGTCTAAGTCATACATGATCAACCCTAGGATTTGTCGATCATGTTACAGCCTGTAGGCAGACAGTAAGTATGTTGCAAACGAGCCAACACTAGCTCGGCGGCTGAATGCCTCAAAAGAATATTTGTACAAGGGAGTGGGAGAGCAAAATAAGAACCCACTCGTTGCCAAGGTTCCTTCTCGTGGTCACCATCTGGCAGAAAGGCTGGAAGATCCTCGGGTGCTACTCCAAAATCTGGCCATACAAAACCAGCTGGATCAGACCCCAGAGAGAGCAAGTACCACAAAGGAGGCTTCACTTAAGAACTAAAATCAGCATATTAGCACATAAAGTTATAGATGAAATAATATAAGACATGAGTTAGAGAAAACAGGGTGATAAACGATAAGAGGACTAAAGGACTATTCCGGTAACCAAATTACAACCCGTAAACCAAACAATGACCGGGGTTGTAACCCTTCACCTGAACAGAACTTAGTCTCTAACCAATTATCGATAAATTAAAGCATACACAAGCATGTCCGAAGATAGCCATGTACTGGGTCTAGACAAGACTAGACAAGATGAGACTCCATCCAACATTTACGGTGAAGCAATAGTACGGCTTGATAGTTAACTAACTAGGGTTATCACAAGCCTAGTTACTAGCAAGATGCAACGATATATTCCCACGGCCGCAAGCCCTGTAGACTATCCAGGTTATCCAGACGCAAGGTTCATGGTAAGAGTTATATTGACTTGTTAGGTGACTTGAGTGTAACACATGACAGTGTGCATATTAATCGTTTCATGAAGTGCCCCACATGACAGTGAGCTGGAAATGTGCCTTACTCGTCGGCAGGCTACAAGTCCATCATGAAGGCGCCCAGATAATGGGATTACTTGTAGCCAAAATATCTCTCTATATGACCGTGGTAACCAGAGATATAAGTCCTAGACATGATGCGAAAACAAGACTGGTAGCTTATACAAGCACATTCAATACAATTGTCACGCCCCTATCCGGGAAATCGCTCGTCCTCGCTAGATTTTACCCGAATCATCGTCCTCGCTGGAACGTGATGTCGTACGAGCCTGGAGTTATGCTCGTGCGAGGCAAGATAACAGGTTCACATAGTATTTATCTCAAATTGATAACATAAGCAGCGGGAGGAAAAGAGAGTATACAACAAGAATCTTTTTTTTTAATAATGAACTGAAGGTTACAAAGGCTCTGAATAGCCCAACTTAATATGCCAATTGGCTACAACGCTCATGATCTCTCTAGCTCACAAAGTATTACATTGTTCCATATATTTTGCCTCTTTATAGCCAACAAGTAGCCTTCGGCCGAACATCTCCATGTCGTAAGTCTGAATGCCTATGCGGTAGCTCCTCTTGAAATGCTAAGGACTCCATGCCTCGATGCATCCAAGCCAAGCCCCGCCCGAGCCGATCATAACCTGAATCTGCAAGAAACTAGTGGGGGATTAGTGCTTTCGTCCTCGTTGTACTGATCAAGACCCACTTGCACCCAAACCAAACACTAAGTAATTTTAGTGAAACATGAATCTTAAGTTGGTGATCTTTCTTTTTATCCTTAGGGTCAATTTCTTTCATTATTCAACATACAACTTAATATAAATGTGTCCCATATCGTGTCCCTGCGGCAGATACAGTTAGTCATAATATGAAACATAAATATAGTGATCGTGCTCATCTCCGTCCCTTTTTGCCTAGCCTGCAATGGTTAGAATATTTATATAAGCAATCATACAATTCACGCAACCAACCATACTTAGCCATATGCATAAGGCTAGCAGGCCCGGTGACTGCACCCAACTCTAATCTCAGCACACCGGCCCTATCTATATGAAGGTCACGGTATTTTGTACCGTAATGGACTTGGCATCCTTATGTGAGCCTATGATCGCTTCGATACGGGTTGCTAGTCCAATATCCGAAGGATACCAAAGTTATTGATATCATAGCTTATCACAATACTGGCCGGTTGTAAACCGTCCGAATGATGTGTACCATAAATACCATACATAATTTCCTCATAGGTTGAACGGTCCCGGTGCCCTGGTCGTAACCGTCCGAGGGAAGCCGCACCCGTACACGGGCCATCCGAGTCCATTGACCATGCAATACGTACCATAGCATATAAGTCATATCATCCAACCAATCTCATGTTCCATAACGTAATCCCTTATCTTTGTCTCAAGTTCCGACGATATTATGCCCCAACACATCCGTATTGATGTACGACGTCCAACGGCTTAGACTTCTCATACTTATATTCAACGCGTTCAATTTATAGGTTATTCACATAGCCTACTTTCGTAGTTACTTAGTCTTTTCGTAGCTTCCGTGCACGAGGGCACGCTTAACGCCATAATCAATGTTCTAGACCTAGTGTTCAATGTTCTCGAAGTCCTGCACATGATGCACATCTCGATATTGCCTTTCAATGTTCTACCATCACCGCCCTACCACGACCCGTACACTTGATGCACGTCGCTTATTCAATTGTTCGATGTTCTATCTTAATGTTCGACACATACTAAAACACTTAATCGTCGAGCCACGCTCGTTAACTTGACAGCAACTTACGCATACAAGGATATATTTTATTAGACGTAAAGGAATAGGGAGAGAGAGTCAAGAACCCGCCCACCTTAAGTCAATATGCCTTATCGTTTCGTCGAGCTGAAGCGGTTCGATTCCATAACTTGGTTGCATAGCAATCTCTCGGACTTAGTCATTCCTTTGAACTACTCGATTGATTTGGCCTATCATGCCTATGCCACACTCTGTTGCAAGGCGACGATTTGGTTTCGCGAACACTTTACTGAATAAGGCAAAATGCCGACCTCTTATCGTCCAGCGTAAAAACATAGCCTGCACACCAGATCAACCGAAGTCAATACTTTATTCCAACCGAACTTAGGCTTGCATCGATTCGCATTGATACTTCATCGGGTTAACGCAACTCTTCGAGTCAACGACTCATCATAATGCACCGTGTGGAGTGGGGTATTACATAATATACCACTCAAAATAAGGTTCGTCCTCGAACCGAAACCAACACTTAATCCAATTGTCTCGCTAGATCGTTTCACGATCTCGTGCTACTATCATTGGAATCATAAACTTAGTTTGGATCATACACATATTTTAGGCGTCCCACTAATATATGCATTTCAGCCAAGCTCAGTTGTAGGATATCGGGACAACTAACAAGCTTAACTTAAATCCTCAAGCACTAATCATTCCATACTTGACTTGGTCAGATCTTAGTGCCTATTTTCAAAATACTTTTCATATACATTATCCCATAATATGTGATCCCCTTCCAAACATTTTTACATATAACTTAACTCAAAACTGTTACTTCGATCCCATAAGTTTCTCGCTGGTCATCTAACGCTCGTATTGTATTAAGTCATTGCGCATCCGATCGTAACAATTCTCTGCAATGCTTATTCGCCCAACCGTTTTCCTCTCTCTCACATAACTCAAGTCTTTCATCTAGTCATTCATAATATTTGGCCTTAACGACATGGACTGAGTCTAACATGTCTCAAATTCCTTTGCCTACTATTTGCCCTAAGTCTTGTACACAACTATTCCAACATGATCCACGTTCTCGAACCATCTACGTATCGCGTCTGGGGCTACCTCCGCTAGGTAACTTATCCAGACATCATACTTAATCTCTCCCGACACAAGAGGTCAACTTGAGTCTATGATGCTCAAAGGCAACAATCTTTCCGACCCAAGGTCTCTTACGATATGCTCATCTCTGATTCTCGACCGAGTACGAATCCTTTACTCAATCTTTGAATCAATCCCGACAAGTTTATTCCATAACATAGATCATGCGCTCAACACACATAGCCTAACCGTTACTCAAATCGATCTACGACACAACTCTTAGGATCATTCTATTATTCGTCGCTCTCGCGCATTGCAGAATCCTTGCAATCGCCTTACCGCATCACTATGGTAGACACGTTCCTCAAAATCTACTCGATTATCGACTAACCAAGTCTATTTACATACTCATTCGATCAATCATAAATTTTCTAACCATATCGATCTCGTCGAAGACTACTCACTAACTTTCGAAATACGATACTCGATCGCTTAGACTTATCCTCAACATACACTACATTATCATTCATCATCGATGTAATTTCTTTTGCAACTTCATTGGGTCATCCTATGGTTTCTAATATTCACTTCATTTGGTGGTCAAGTCTTCTAGGGTCATTTGTCCCGAAACTACGCTTGATAATTGAAGATCATCAACGAAGGATAGTTATAACGAACCATGCTATATCCTATCGCGAAGCCAAATCAATTCCCGACGTAACTATTCGTTCACTCATGCACTACCATTAACAATATCGCAACCAAGCAACATTTGTTCGCCTTGGGTACGAGTCTATTTACCCATGATAAATTTTCCGACACACTCTAGGCTTATCGTAACAATCCTCAAATTCACCTTCGCACCAAACCACAATTCTAAATCTGATTTGCCACGCCTTGTGAGTTCGATCATCCCCGCTGGATGAATCACCATACCAGCGCTCACGCAGAATGATCGCCCTAGTTTGGCGTGACACATGTGCGATGCTGGAGTTGCACTCGCATAAGACAAGAATGTCAACATTGTGGTCATCTACGAAGCAATCCAAAATACTTTCTTTTTTTCATCCAAGTACTATCCATCCACTCTTAAACTCTTCGAAGCATTCCTATCATTACCATCCAAACTACCATCAACTTAACTTGCATCTTATTCATCCAACAATAATGTTCAACATAATTTTCGTTCATTCGATCAGAGTATCCCCGTGTTATTGCATATCGTCTTTGATATGCCTCAATACTATCATCGATATGCATAACTTGAACATCTTCCTCTCTCATAAGCTCCAATTCGTTGTAATCACTGCCATTATCCGAACTCGAATACGAATCAAGTCTTACAAATCAAGATCCATTCAGTTGTAACTAACTACCATCATCGTGACACAATTTCCAATCTACATATCTATTCTCATATCCCTAACTCGTACTTCCAAATCGTGCTACCGAATCATCACGCTAACTCAAATTCGTTTCGCACGATTTCTTCGTACCTACTCAACTCGTTCCGTACAGTTTTTGTACCGACTTAATTGAACAAAATTTTAACCGAGTCAACTATTTCCTCAACACAAAATTCTTTCGCTATGCTCAGCCTATCATTTGACTTACACTTAACGAATCCTCATCCGACGTATCATTCTTGGGTACGATTTCACACATAATTATTCAACTCAATTCATCGAAGCATACTTGCATCGACTTCTATCGAGTCATTCTCACTCGATTCTCCGTACTACCCGTCCGTTGAGGACAAACTTATCGTAATGACACAAGGGTCTCGATGCATTCTATTACAAGTCACCAAACGGCTTAATATAGCTATCGCTAAGTGGTATTACATATACCACTCAGAAATCGAGCCTATCGTTATTGATACAATGCTTTGTTGCATCGATCACACAATTGGTATTGCATATACCACTCGAAATCGAGTCATTACTTAGACTTTACACTCCGCAAAGGTCCGACACTTATTTCGAGTTAACTATCCCGTGGTGATCTTTCCGATCCTAGCTCTAGCGTTCTTCTTACTCGAGTTGGCACAACAACTTGACCAACATACCCTATCATTCGCTCAAGTTCGACATTCATTCAAACCTAACCATACCTTGGTAATCATATCGATCACATACGCAACATTCGCTTATTCAAAGCTCAACGTGACATTTTGGCTAATATATACGTTCGCCTACTCAAACTCGACTTAGCGACCAACTCGACTCGTTACTATCGCATCCGCGATTTTCCAATCTCACCCGTTGTAGCTCGTGCAACAATTTACTCTCGATACTTAATGTCATTACTTAATCACGTTTAACATATCGCTATCCATCCGTATAGCCATACAACGTATATCATACCATGTCGACTCATTGCACCGATGCAACGAACGATTCACGACTTGCTGTACTCTGTGCAACCAACAATACATAACCATTCGCATAGCCACATAACCCGCATTGCCTCACATATCGACTCGTTGCACTTCGTGCAACCAACAACACGTATCTTTTTGTACTTCGTGCGACCAACAACACATAACTCCTCGCACTTCGTGCGATCAACAATATATAACTCCTCGCACTTCGTGCGATCAATAATACATAACTCCTCGTACTTCGTGTGATCAACAATACGTATATCATTGCACTTCATGCAACCAACGTCACCATATTCGTTGTACTTCGTGCGACCAACATTCTTCGAAGGTACCTGGAGATAGCATGATAGTCACGACATACTTGTGGCAGACGTACGCACTTAATATAGACTTATTGTATGGAACATCCAATGTAGCGTCGAACAGATCCATAAGCCATGCGGTTGAGGAAATAACTTAGAGTCAACTGAATTCGATAGCGAAGCAACTGAGGTCAAAGAGATTCATTCACGGTCCAGAGGATGGAACCGCTCTGATACCAACTTGTCACGTCCCTATCCGGGAAATCGCTCGTCCTCGCTAGATTTTACCCGAATCATTGTCCTCGCTGGGGCGTGATGCCGTACGAGCCTGGAGTTACGCTTATGCATGGCAAGATAACAGGTTCACATAGTGTTTATCTCAAATTGATAACATAAGCAGCAGAAGGAAAATAGGCTATACAACAAGAATCTCTTTTATTAATAATGAACTGAAAGTTACAAAGGCTCTGAATAGCCCAACTTAATATGCCAATTGGCTACAACGCTCATGATCTCTCTAGCTCACAAATGATTACATTGTTCCATTGATTATGCCTCTTTATAGCCAACAAGTAATCTTCGGCCGAACATCTCCATGTCGCAAGTCTGAACGTCTATGCGGTAGCTCCTCTTGAAACGCTAAGGACTCCATGCCTCGACGCATCCAAGCCAATTCCCGCCTCGAGCCGATCATAACCTAAATCTGCAAGCAACTAGTGGGGGATTAGTGCTTTTGTCCTCGCTGCACTGATCAAGACCCACTCGCACCCAAACCAAACACTAAGTAATTTTAGTGAAACATGCATCTTAAGTTGGTGATCTTTTTATTTAGCCTTAGGGTCAATTTCTTTCATTATTTAACATATAACTTAATATAAATGTGTCCCATATCGTGTCCCTGTGGCAGATATAGTTAGACATAATATGAAACATAAATATAGTGATCGTGCTCATCTCCGTCCCGTTTTGCGTAGCCTGCAATGGTTAGAACATTTACATAAGCAATCATACAATTCACGCAACCAACCATACTTAGCCATATGCATAAGGGTAGCAGGCCCGGTGCCTGCATCCAACTCTAATCTCATCCCACCAGCCCTATCTATATTAAGGTTACGGCATTTCGCATCGTAATGGACTTGGCATCCTTATGTGTAAGCCTATGATCGCTTCGATACGAGTTACTAGTCCAATATCCGAAGGATCCCAAACTTACTGATATCATAGCTTATCACAACACTGGCGGGTCGCAAACCGTCCGAATGATATACACCATAAATACCATACATAATTCTCTCCTAGGCCGAACGGTCCCGGTGCCCTGGTCGTAACCGTCCGAGGGAAGCCGCACCCGTGCACGGGCCATCCGAGTCCATTGACCATGCAATACGTACCATAGCATACAAGTCATATCTTCCAACCAATCTCTTGTTATATAACGTAATCCCTTATCTTTGTCTCAAGTTCCAACGGCATTAGGCCCCAACACATCCGTATTGTTGCACGACGCCCAACGGCTTAGACTTTTCGTACTTATATTCAATGCGTTCCATTTATAGGTTATTCACATAGCCTAGTTTCGTAGTTACTTAGTGTTTTCGTAGCTTCCGTGCACGAGGGCACGCTTAACGCCATAATCAATGTTCTAGACCTAGTGTTCAATGTTCTCGAAGTCCTGCACATGATGCACATCTCGATATTGTCTTTCAATGTTCTACCATCACCGCCCTACCACGACCCGTACACTTGATGCACGTCGTTTATTCAATTTTTTGATGTTCTATATTAATGTTCGACACATACTAAAACACTTAATCGTCGAGCCACGCTCGTTAACTTGACAACAACTTATGCATACAAGGATGTATTTTATTAGACGTGAAGGAATAGGAAGAGAGAGTCAAGAACCCGTCTACCTTAAGTCGATACGCCTTGTCGTTTCGCCGAGCTGAAGTGGCTCGATTCCATAACTTGGTTGCATAGCAATCTCTCGGACTTAGCCATTCCTTTGAACTACTCGATTGATTTAGCCTATCGTGCCCATGCCACACTCTGTTGCAAGGCGACGATTTGGTTTCGCGGACACTTTACCGAATAAGGCAAAATGTCGACCTCTTATCATCCAGCGTAAAAGCATAGCCTGCACACCAGATCAACCGAACTTAGGCTTGTATCGATTTGCATCGATACTTCATCGGGTTAATGCAACTCTTCGAGTCAACGACTCATCATAATGCACCGTGCGGAGCATGGCATTACAACAATCACCACGGTGTCATGAGAGCTTACTAGCATGTCCAGTTAGCCATCGCAACAGGGTTCATGGGTTATCTGTCAAGATTACTTGTCAGGAGTGCACCACAACGGGTCACCATCATGTCGTGTTACTTGTACTTATTACTTGTTAGAAGTGCGCCATGACGGGCCGCTATCATGGTTCATTACATGCCATTCATCATTTCATGTTCACATATCATGGTTATGATCATATAGCACATCATCATGTAAGAAGAAGAGATATATCCTGAGTGCACCCTAACGGGCCACCGATGTAAGGAAGACAACATAGCTTAGAGTATGAAATATAATAAGGCCAAAGGACATGGCAGCATATTGAGGAAAGTACATATTATGGCAAAAAAGAAAAATGCCAAATCATTGTGTGCTCCAAGGCTATGCACCCACGGGGTTTTTCCTATGCGCCCAAGCATGAGTTGAACCCCTTATGGCGAAAGGCTAAGGGTGAATGATTTCAAGGTGACAAGTCGTAAAGGCTTATGCGCCAACACGAGTCTATGCGCCTACATGTGGCACACTATATGCCCACATGATGGCATATGCGCCAACTAGAGTGGGGAGACTGCTTTGGGTGCATGACAATTCCATGCGCCCAAGCAGTGCACTGTTCGTCTTTCCGACGAATCCAGAAAGAATAAACCATGGTCGAAAACTTTGAAACTCTGCCAAATCTTCGTCCGGAGTCCAAATTTGGACTTTCTTAGGTCAAAATGGGGTAGAACGAAATTCTCTACGACATGGAACCCTCAAAACATGCAAATGAAGAAGTTAAATAGATCAAAACATCAAAAATCTAAAAATGGTAACTTTTTAGATCTACAAAAATCTATGCTTCAAAATAAAAATTTTCAAGTTCTAAAGTGGTTTAAAATCATGCTAAGAATCCATTGGAACCATTAAAATGGGTTCTCAAGTGAGAGCAAGGTGCACTTGCCTATGGAGGGGGAAAGGTTTTTAATGGAGAAGAAGAAGTTATGGAGAATAATGAAGAGAGAAAAAAGTAGGTGGGTTTATAAATGGGGATGGTGGTAGGTAGGGGTTGGGTTCAACATAATGAACAAAGGGAAATAAACCAACTCAAACCAATAATGAACCAAGCCAAACCATGATATGTCATAATGGACCTAAACAAGATTAAACCAAAATTTAGCTAGCAAGACAAGATAAGTAAACATATTGGTCAAGATTCCGTACACGTATACTGGAAATACGTATAGCGGAAAACGGAGGTGACAACTCTACCCACCTTAAAAGAATTTCGTCCTCGAAATTTAATCAAGAGGCTAGAGATATCGAACAAGCTATACTAATCACAGGCAAGTTATAACTAAGCAATCATTCATGCAAGCAATGAAGATGAAGGCATAAGGCATAAGAGCGACATTATACCTTACGAGTTAAACAGGTCGGGATATCGCGATCGGATATCATCCTCACGCTCCCACATTGACTCACCCAAAGAGTGATGGCCACAAGCAACACGGACTAATTGGATAGTCTTGTTCTTGAGTATCTTCTCTCTTCGATCCAATATGGATACATGTCTCTCTTCATACGAAAGGTTGGTACCAACAACCAATTTTGAATGATCAAGGACATGACTTGGATCCGGGATATACTGTCGCAATTGGGATAAATGAAAGATATCATGCACCTCACGTAGCGACAGCAGAAGAGCGAGACGATAGGACACATCTCCTACTTGCTCCAGAATGTCGAACGACCTTATATACCTAGGACTAAGCTTTTTCCGCACGCCGAAACGAATGACGCCACGGGTAGACGAGATCCTAAGGAATACAAGGTCTCCGACAAAAAATTCAAGGGAATGCCGATGAGAATCGGCCTAATGACCCTGGCGATTTTGTACAACTCGAAGATGATCTCTGATTTGTCTGACTACCTCAATAGTCTGCGTGACCATCTCTGGTCCAAGCATTTGCCTCTCACCGATATCATTCCAAGCTAAAGGAGATCTGTATTTTCTGCCGTACAAGGCTTCGAAGGGTCCCATCTGGATACTGGCTTAGAAACTGTTATTATAGGAGAACTCCACGAGATGCAGGTGATCTTCCCACGAACCACCGAAGTCGAGTGTACACGACCGCAACATATCTTCAAGAATCTGGATCGTACATTCTAACTGACCATCTATCTGCGGATGGTAGGCTGAACTAAACTTGAGACGCGTCCCCAAAGTTTCTTGAAGACTCCGCCAAAAGTGCGATGTGAATGTCGAATCTCTGTCGGACACAATACTGACTGGTACTCCATACAATCTGACTATCTGCCTGAGGTATATCTCTGTAAGCTGATCCGTCGACTGACTGATTCTGAAAGGGATAAAATGAGCTACCTTCGTGAGTCTGTCAACTATAACCCAGATATCATCTCTCCCAGCTGAGGATTTAGGTAATCCAGTCACAAAATCCATGTTAAGGTGCTCCCATTTCCATTCTGGGATCGGTAAAGGTTGAAGAAGTCCAGCTGGTCTCTGATGTTCGGCTTTAACTTGCTGACAAACAAAACAACGAGAGACAAACCGGGCTATCTCCCTCTTCATGCCATTCTACCAAAAATGCTGTAGAATATCACGATACATCTTCGTACCACCGGGATGAATCGAATACTGAGAACTGTGAGCTTCTGCCATGATCTCCTGTCTGATATCTCCACTAGGTACACAAAGATGCCTCTCATGTCGGAGTGTACCATCCTCATGAATACATAACTCTGGTCTTCTTCCTGCTACACATTCTGCCCTAAGCCGCTGAAGCTTAGAATCCACTGACTAAGCCAACTTGATCCTCTCAACTATACTGGACTGAACTTGCATACTGGCCATCAATGCCACACTGGAAAGAAAAAACAACTTCAATACCCATCTTCTGAAGATCTGCTAACAACTCTGGCTGTGCTGTTAGAAAATAAACTCCGGCTCTCCTGTTCAATGCATCTGCAACAACGTTGGCCTTCCCAGGATGATACTGCAAGTTGATGTCATAATCCACAAGTGGCTCTAGCCATTTCCTCTGACGCATGTTGAGATCCTTCTGGGTGAACACATACTTAAGACTCTTGTGGTCGATGAAAACCTCCACCCGATCTCCATATAAATAATGTCTCCAAAGCTTCAATGCAAAAACTATCGTTGCTAATTCCAAGTCATGGATAGGATAATTCCTCTCATGGTCACGAAGCTGAAGTGACGCATAAGCGAATACCTTACCATGCTGTATCAAGACACATCCTAATCCTCTGCTTGAAGCATCACAATAAACTAAAAATCCTCCAGTCCCATCGGGAAGAGTGAGAATGGGGGTCGTCATCAATCTCTGCTTCTGCTTCTCGAATGATCTCTGACACTCTGCTGTCCAAGTACAATGCCCCAAAACCAGAATACTGGAGAGCGGGGGCGTACATAGCCAGCTACGTATATTGAAGTGCAACCCACCTCGCTATACGGTCACGGCTGTCTAGATACATGAGGGTTTAACTATAATCCATCAGTCACCTATGGTCATGAACAAGCCTATTATCTCAATCTCAAGAAAGCAATAATAGTCACAAGATGTCAGAGCAACAAATATACAATAGTAAGGCGTTCCATACATTACATATTCGGATGATCATAAAGCTAGTCGTACAAAATGTCAAGACTAGCAAGAGTTTCAGTCATACATGATCAACCCTAGAATTTCTCAATCATGTTACAGCCCGTAGGCAGACAGTAAATAAAGATACAATATGAGCTAACACGTGCTCGCCGGCTAAACGCCTCAAAAGAATAATTTTATAATAAAGTAGGAGGACAAAAAGAAACCCCAGGGTTACGCCTGGTGGTCACCATCTAGCTGGAAGGTAGGTAGATCCTCTGGTGCTGCTTCGATATCTGGCCATACAAAACCAACTGGGTCAGACCCCAGAAAGAGCAAGTGCCACAAAGGAGGCTTCACTTAGGAACTAAAACCAGCATATCATAATAGAATATTAAAGATGATTGTGAACGAAATTGATAATAATAAAGGTAACAACAGTAAATTGAGTATGAGGAAACCATTCAAGTAGCCAGGTCACAATCCTTAAACCAAACAAGGACCGAGGTTGGAACCCTTCACCTGAATAGAAACCCGTCTCAACTACTTGTTGGTAAGTAAAACATGATGAGCTCGACATAGGATAAAATAAGACAATAATCAAAGAGAGGACACAAAACTGCTCCGGGAGCCAGGTTACAACCCTTAAACCAAACAAGGACCGAGGTTGTAACCCTTCACCTGAACAGAACTGGACCACTGATCTTAATTGTTAATGCCAGTATAAATAATCATGCTATTGAAGAAAGGTAAAATATGACAAGCATGGCATGGAGAGCAATAAGACAATAAACCAAAAGAGGACACATAACTGCTCCAGGAGCCAGGTTACAACCCTTAAACCAAACAAGGACCGGGGTTGTAACCCTTCGTATGAACAGGACCGAACCCCTGATCGTTATTGTTGAGGCAAGCATAAGTAATTGTGTCCTATCACAATCTTGTACAGGATCAGGACAAGACTAAGCTGGGCTAGACTCCATCCAATCAATCACGGCCAAGCAAAGAGTACGGCTTGATACTTTAACTAACTAGAATTGTCACAGGCCTAGTTACTAGCAAGATGCAATAAGATTATCCCAACAGCCACAAGCCCTGCAGACCATCTAGATTATCCAAGTTGAATGTCCGTTTATGAAGGATGCAACACGTGACTGTGTGCTGAAAATGTGCCCTACTCGTCGGTAGGCTACAAGTCCACTTGGTGCGCCCAAATAACGGAATTGCTTGTAGCTGGAAAATCTCTTCATGACTACTAAATTATTCTAGTTTATTAGCCTTAGTCAATTGCAGCAGGTATCCCTGACCGTGGTACTCAGGGATTCTATCCTAGATATGATGCAAGACAGTACTGGTTTATTTGTACAAATATAATCACCCATGGTGTCCATGTCATTCATACTTGTCTTGTCAGGCTAGTTGTAGTAACAGCATATCGTGATATATCATGTCAGGTTTACCTGTCAAGAGTGCGCCACGGTGGACAACTATTGGGTCTATAAAACATATCAAAATTTATATGACATAGGCCTAAATGTAACATTCCACATAATGTTAATAATAATATAATAACAAAAGGGACGACTATTGAAGGAGCCATGTAGCAGCGGGGAAGCAATGCCATACGGCTGAAAGGAATCGGGTGCATGTGGCTAAGGATGCGGGTCTCATGCGGCTCAGTAACAATTGGATTCATACGGCAGGAAGGAATGCACGCTCATGCGGCTGGAAGTGGGCGGGCGCATGCGGCTCAGGAAGGATGGACTTATGCGGCTGGAAGGTGATAAGTTCATGCGGCTGGAAGGTAATAAGTTCATGCGGCTAAAAGGTAATACGGAGATCATGCGGCAGCGGGGATCTCAGGATTATGCTGCAGCGGGGATCTCAGGCTTATGCGACAGCGGGATCAAGGACAGCTCATGCGGCTAAGGACCAAGGCCTTATGCGGCTGCGGGGGAAACGGGTCATATGCGGCTGCGGATGATCGGGTTCATGTGGCTGGAAGTTGCCACGGCCTTATGCGGCTGAGAAAGCTGGTGTTCGTGTGGCTAGATTGTCAAAAGGCCATCATTGCCCTGCGGCTAAGATGAATAATTTATGCGGCTGAAAAGAACGGAAGTTCATGTGGCTGCAAAAATGATGTCTTATGCGGCAATGGCAGGGAGCCCACGGCCTATGCGGCTGAGAAAGCTTGCCGCATGGAAGTCCATGCGGTCAAGTACTGCCATGCGGCCAGGAAGGCTATGCGGCCATGAACTGCCATGCGACTGTACTGTTCTTCTTCTCCATTGATCCGAGAAGAAGAGTCATGGACTACATTCTTCAAAGCTTCATAAATCCTTCATCCCAAGTCTAAATCCTGACTTCCATAGGTCAAAATAGGGCAGAATAAAATTCTCTACAAAATGGAACCATCAAAACTTAGAAATAACAAGGTTAAATAGATCAAAACCCAAGATATCCAAAAATATAATAAACTTAGATCTACACAGATTGAACCAAGAAAATTAGAAATGCTAAGTATTAAAATGTGTTAGAATCTCTGAGGAAGAGAATAGAATAATAAAAATTGAGTTCCTCCATGAAGCAAGCTGCACTTGCCTAAGCTCTCCCCCTGGTAGGTGAAGAAGTAATAGTGAAGAAGAAGAAGTAATGGAGAAGAATTAATGAGGAGAGAGAGGGTTGGGCAGCTATTAAAGGAAAGGGGTGGGGGTAGGTGGGGTTGGTTCCCAAGAGAACCGATACAAATCAAACCAAGCCGAACCAGCAAGTTGAACCAAACCTAGCAATCATGCAATGAGACATGCAATATACGTATACGTATACCAGAATATGTAATATGAACCACGGTCATTATAACTCTACCCATCTTAAAAGAATTTCATCCTCAAAATTTAATCAAGAGGCTAGTGTGGCAAGGACAAGCTATACTAATCACAGGCAGGTTATAACAAGCAGTCTATCATGTAGTCATTCATTCAAACAAGGATTTGAAAGCGTAAGACATAAGGAAGACATTATACCTTACGAGTCAAACAGGTCGGGATATCACGATCGGATATCATCCTCACTGTCATCCCTATTTCCTATATTTCGTATTTGTACTCGTAATTTGATTTTTGGCACGTATTTTATTTTCTCGACTTGCGGATTTTGGTTTCTCGTAAATGGGTTTGGACCATGGCTTGGTTTTATTTTGTGGAGTTGGTTTGGTTTGGTTTGGTTCATCATGAGTGGTACACCTTAGCCTATTCTCCACCTCCATTCTATCACAACCACCCTCATTAAAACCTACCAACCTTTTCTCTCTCCTCCATAACTCCATTAATTTCTTACAACTTCTTCTTCTTCCTTCTTTCACACAACTCCCCAACCCATAGGCAAGTACACCTTGCCATCAAATAAGCACCACTTTTTATTTGTCCATTAACTAGATTAGGCCATGGAGAACAACTTTAGAACTTAACATTTTATGATTTGGAGCTTTCATTTTTCTAGATCTAGGTTTTAACCATTTTCGAAAATCCTTGGTTTTGATCCATTAAACTTTGATTTTTGCATGTTTTGATGCTTCCATGTGGAAGAGAATTCGATTTTACTCAAGTTAGAACTTTGAAAATCTAGATTTGGTTTTGATTTGGCTAAGTTATGAAGATTTGAAGTTTTTGGTGTTCTTGAGGAGTTCATCTCAGCCTTGGTGAAGGCTCTCGGCCAGTGCTCTTTAGCACTTGACCGTTTGTGCACCCCGACCTGTGCTCTTTAGCGCATGGCCGATTGCGTATAGGCTCAGCCAGTGCTTTGCGCTGTGCTGGATTGCACTGGCGCAAGCTAGCCATGCGCAAGCCAGCCATGCGCAAAGTAACTCCTGCGCACTCGACCATTGCACAGTCCATACTCTGCGCAGTCTACCCTTGCGTAATCCTCCCTTGCACAATCCAATTGATGCGCAAGGCATCCCCTGTGCCCCTTTAACCCTGTGCCCCTTGACCCCTTGCACAGTCTACCCTTGCGCAAGGTAACCCTTGCGCAAGGTAACCCTTGCGCAAGGTAACCCTTGCGCAAGGTAACCCTTGCGCAAGGCAACTCTTGCGCAGCTCTTCCATGCGCAGTACATATCCTGCGCAGCCCAACCCCTGACCCCCTTGCACAACCTGCTTTGGAATGACTATTGTACATGGCATAGTATGACAAGGAACTAGCATAACACGACAGTGACCCGTAGTGTTGCACTCCTGACATGACCAACCTGACATGATAGTAGCTCGTCGTGGCGCACTCCTGACAGTACCCTGACATGATTTATCTTGATAACTTGATAGTGGCCCGTGGCGGTGCACTCCTGACTTGACTTGACTTGTAACTTGTAACTTGACTCATATAATCAACTTGACACCGTGGGTGTTCCTGCTTGCTTGCTTGTACAATCCACTTGTCTTGTCTTGTATCATGTCTAGGACGTGACTTCCTGGGTACCACGGTCAGGGACTCGCACTAAATTAGATTAGGCTAATGATTAGATCAAACTAGAACATGGAGAATTCCCAGTCACAGGCAATCTCGTTATCTGGGCGCTTTAATGGACTTGTAGCTTGCCGACGAGTAGAGCACATTTCCAGCACACTGTCTTATGTTGCACCCTCTAAGTCACCTAAGGGTACATTTGTCTCCCGGGCAATATACCCACCTATAACTCTCAACCCGCGGAAGGATAACTGGATGGTCTGCAGGGCTTGGGACTAGAAATTCTCACTTGCATCTTGTTAGTAATTAGGCTTGTGATAACCCTAGTTAGTTAAAGTAGTAAGCCGTAGTACTTGCTTGGCCGATTGTGAATGAATGGTGTCCAGCTCTGTCTAAGTCTTGTCTAGCTCCTGTACCTGGAACTCTTGATCATGATTGTTTTACTTGTCTCTAACGATAAATGGGTAGAGACAGTGAGCTACTCAGGCGAAGGGGTACAATCCCGGTCCTTGTTTGGTTTAAGTATTGTAACCTGGCTCCCGGAGTAGTTCCACGTCCCTAGTCGTTTATCGCCCTGTGTACTTTACTACTTGTACTTTCTTTTATTCTTTATGTTCTGATATGCTGGCTTTGTTCTTATTTGTGGCCTTCTTGTGGCACTTGCTCTTTCTGGGATTTGACCCAGCTGGTTTTGTGTGGCCAGATTTCGGAGCAGCTCCCGAGGATCTACCAAGCTTCCAGCCTAATGGTGAACACTAGACGGAACCCGGGCTACGAGTGGGTTTTTCCTTTTTGTTTCACCCACTTATATGTAAATTTATTCTTTTGAGGCGTTTAGCCGACGAACACCTGTTAGCTCGATGCACATTTATTTACTGTCTGCCTACGGGCTGTAAACATGATTAACAAATCCTAGGGTTGATCATGTATGACCGAACTCTTGCTACTCCTATCATTTTGTACGACTAGCTTCATGATCATCCGATATGTAATATTTGGGACGCCTTATATATATATTTGATGCTCTAACATCTTGTAACTCTGTTAATTGCTGGAGATTGAGACAATAGGCTTGACCTTAAGAGACTGCTGGCTTGTAGTAAACCCTCATATCTAGACAGCCGTGACCGTATAGTTGAGATGTATTCTATTTTAATATACGTAGCTGGCTATGTCCGCCCCCGCTCTCCAGTATTCTTGTTCTGGGGCGTGACACTCACGCTCCCATGTTGACTCACCCAAAGAGTGATGACCCCAAGCAACACGGACTAAACTAATAGTCTTGTTCTTGAGTATCTTCTCTCTCCGGTCCAATATAGACACGGGCCTTTCCTCATGCGAAATATTGGTACCAACAACCAATTCTGAATAATCAAGGATATGGCTCGGGTTTGGGATATACCGTCGTAGTTGGGATACATCAAATACGTCATGCACCTCACGTAACGACGACGGAAGAGCGAGACGATAGGACATGTCTCCTACCCGCTCCAGAATATCTAACGGTCCTATATACCTAGGACTAAGCTTTCTCCGTACGCCGAAACGAATGACGTCGCGGTTAGGCGAAATTCTCAGGAATACATGGTCGCCAACAGAAAACTCAAGAGGGCGCCGATGAGTATCGGCCCAATGACGCTGGCGATCTTGGGCAACTCGAAGATGATCTCTGACTCTCCTGACCACTTCAACGGTCTGAGCAATCAGTTCCGGACCGAGCATCTGTCTCTCCCCAATATCGTTCCATGCTAGCGGGGATCGGCACTTTCTACCATACAGTGCCTCGAATGGTGCCATCTGGATACTGGCCTGGAAACTGTTGTTGTACGAGAACTCCATCAGGTGCAGATAATCTTTCCACGAACTACCGAAGTCGAGTGTACAAGATCTCAACATATCTTCAAGAGTCTGGATTGTACGTTCCGACTGACCATCTGTCTGTGGATGATAAGCTGAGCTGAACTGGAGGTGACTTTCTAAATTTTCTTGCAAACTATGCCAAAAGTGCGACGTAAATCTGGAATCTCTGTCCGAGGTGATACTGACTGGCACACCATGAACTCTGACTATCTGCCCGAGATACATCTCTGCCAGCTAAGCCGTCGACTGACCGACTCTGAACGGGAGAAAGTGAGCCACTTTCGTGAGTCTGTCTATAATAACCCAAATAGCATCCCTGCCAGCCGGGGATCTATGTAATCTATTCACAAAATCTATGGTTATATGCTCCCACTTCCATTTTGGAATCGGCAATGGCTGAAGAAGTCCAGCTGGCCTCTGATGTTTAGCTTTAACTTGTTGGCAAACCAAACATCAAGAGACAAATCGGGCTGTCTCCCTCTTCATGCCATTCCACCAGAAGTGCTGCGAATATCTCATTACATTTTCGTACCACTTGGATGAATGGAATATGCGAACTGTGAGCCTCTGCCATGATCTCATGTCTGATATCTCCACTGGGTACACAAAGACGATTTCCATATCGAAGTGTACCGTCTTCATGAATACATAACTCGGGTCTTCGTCCTGCCTCACACTCTGCTCTGAGTCGCTGAAGCATGGAATCTGTGGACTGCGCCATCCGAATCCTCTCGACTATAGTGGACTGAACCTGCATACTGGTCATCAATGCCACACTGGAAGGGAGAACAACTTCTATACCCATCTTCTGAAGTGTAAAATTCGAAAATCTTTACTATATTTTAGTACTGATTTTTTTATACGTCGCATAGTCGTATTGTACGTCGCGCGAGAATTTATGTTTTTTCGTATTTACTCGTCGAGTGCGAATACATACGAGGTACATATTTTTAGAAAAATAGTTTTTGATTTTATTATCGGTAATGGTTTCAAAATTATATATATAATAATTATTTTTATTAAAAGTTGTGAAAAGTATCTATCGAGGTTGCCAAAACTTATTATTTTAGTTATTTATAAAAGGCTATCTTATTTTAATAAGTGGTAATTTAGAAAAACTAGATTATGTGAATATTCTACTCGTTTAAAGCGCATGAAAATTATTTCATGTATATTTTCAAAATTTATTTTTATTATTTATAATAATTTATTTAGCAAGAAGGTATTTTAAATATGTAAATATTTATGTTTATTTTCGAAATTATTTTTACCTTAATTATTTAAAGGGTATTTTGAAGATATTTTCTAAAAATATTTAAAACATACATTGGAATTTTCGAAATTAATTATTATATAAATTTTATAAAAAGATATTTTGGATATATTTGTGATAAATTAAATTGTGATTTGATTTATTGATTTAAATTAAATAGTTTAATTTAAATGTGTAATTTATCTATATTTAAATAGGATTTGGATTTAGATATGAATGTATTAGTTTAAATTGAATAATAGAATTATTTATTTGGGTTTGAATAAATCCTAGTCTCTATCTATATTGGATTATATTTGATTGAGTTACTTTTAAACCAATTTGAATTAAATAGTAAAAAATCCAAGGGGAATTAAAACTCTTCTTAGTCCTTATCTAGATAAGACTTTTGTAAACCCCTTGATTTTTTAAAATAAATATTTGTAGAATTTTTGAATTTTTAAATAACTATTATTGACTTATTATATAATTTGTATTATTTTACATATATTTAGTATAGTGCTCATTGGTGAATTTAGTATAAAAATATATATAAAGCTATTTTTCTAGTACATTAAGGATCTAAACTATATTATACAATTTCTTTTCCTCAAAATTTTAGGATTTATTTCATAACTTTTATTACTTTTTACATGTTACGTATATTGCACACTATTTACATAATATAGAATAAATGTCAAATTAGTATTAGATATTTCAGCTTGTATCAATGAGATTAGATGAAGGTTGTTTAAATAAATATTAACTATAGTTATTATCTATAGTAATTTTGAATAATGTTATAGATAATTTAGATAAATATAAACTATATTTTAAATTAATACTAATCCTACTTCTACTTGGAAAACATCTCTATCTATATCCTATCCTAACAAAGCAAACACCAATTTATTTAAATCAAATCCTATATAATTTGGGAGATAAATCTAAAATAAATACCTATATAAACCCAATACATCCCCCTTCTATCACCCATAATTCGAAATTATTTTTAGTTCAATAGAAACTCTAAAATTCGTCATTAGAATTCAGTCCCGCTTTTTAGTAGCAAGAGCAACTTGGAACGACGATATCTCCTAGCTCCGAACTCCATTTTGCCCCCAATTTTTTTTAAAAGAAGCGTATCGAGGTAAGCTTTCCAAAACTCTTTACCGACAGACTTTTTAAAAGAAGCGTCATTCGATTCTATTACAATCAGGCCACCAAAACTCTTTACCGACGGACTTATGACGGCTTACTCTTGCGCTGTCTTGCTGGTGATGAAGCGAAGCAAGTATTGCGTGAAGCTCATGATGGTGTTTACGGAGCACATCAACCTGGTCCTAAGCTACAAGACCGTATCCGTCGCATGGGTTACTACTGGCCCTCTATGGTATCTGATGCCATCGAATATGCAAGAAAATGTCGAGCTTGTCAAATCCATGCAGATTTCATTTATCAACCATCAGAATTCCTTCATCCGACTGCTGTATCCTGGCCTTTTGAAGCTTGGGGCATGGACGTTATAGGTCCCATCAATCCTCCTTCTTCTAGAGGACATCGGTTCATACTAGCAATAACCGACTACTTCTTCAAATGGGCCGAAGCTATACCATTGGCGGAAGTCAAGACCAGCGGTGTCATCAACTTCGTTAAACATCATGTCATCTATAGATTTGGTGTACCTCGAAGGATCATTCATGACAATGGACCTCAGTTCATCAGCCAAAAGTTCACAAGGTTCTGTGACGATCATCGGATTGACAATGTCGCTTCGACAGCTTACAATCCTGCTGCTAATGGCTTGGCTGAAGCCTTCAATAAGACTATCATCAAGCTCCTCAAGAAGTTTGTGTCTACTAACAAACGAAATTGGAGTAAAAAGCTTGGAGAATGTCTTTGGGCCTACCGTACTACGGTTTGCAACCCTACAGGCTGTACACCCTTCTCTTTGGTGTACGGCTGTAAAGCAGTTCTACCCTTGGAACTTCAAATTCTGTCTTTGAGAATTGCCATCGCTAATGAGCTCACTACAGAGAACAACGACCTTCTTCGACTCCAAGAATTAGAAGCGCTTGACGAGAAGCGGTTATTGGCTCAACAGCATATTGAGTTATACCAAGCCCGCATCTCGAAGACTTTCAATCGCAAAGTTAAAGCCAGAGCCTTTCAGAAGGGAGAGCTCATTCAAACAGTCAGACGTCCTATGACTATGACTCACATGAGCAAAGGCAAATTCGATGCAAAGTGAGAAGAACCATATATCGTGAGAAAAGTCTTCTCAAATGGAGCCTGTCAACTCATAGAACTAGACGAACGAGTTGCAATGATGCCCATCAATGGCAAGTTCCTCAAAAAGTATTATGTATAAATGTAAAAGACATTGCTTCTAATCATCAGACAAGTTCATAAATAAAATTTAATTTTATTTCATCATGAATGATAGTACATAATATCAAGGAAGGTCACTATCATCCTTTTCAAAATTGGGACGCGGACCACCGCCATCCTTATCAAAAATATGATCGGCAAAAGAGTTGAGAACATCCTCGCTCGAACCCACCAGAAACTTGCAAGCAGCCATCCTCATGGCCTCTTCTTCCTCTGTCTTCCATGGTTCAAGAAGAAGATCCAAGATATCCCTTAGCGGCTTGGGTGTAGATGAACCTTCGCCTGCCTCTGTCTGTTTTGGCTGAGCCGGCTCGACTGGACGTTCTTCAGTAACCGCTTCAACCTTTGAGACGATCTCAGCCTTCTTGGATGCATCTCCAGACGACATCTTTATGTTGAAAAGTGAAAGTGATCAGTCTATCGGATTTTCTGTTCTATTTATAGACAGAGATTCGTAAGACAAGAAAGCGACACATTCATCCGACGGTTCACCCGTTCATTTTATTTATTCGACGGTTCGCCCGTTCATTACATTCATCCGACGGTTTGCCCGTTCATTACATTCGCTTAACGGTTCGCCCGTTCATTCCATTCATCTGACGGTTCGTCCGTTCATCATATTCATCCGACGGTTCGCCCGTTCATTTATCCGACGGTTCATCCATTCGTTTCATCCATTCGACAGTTCACCCGTTCATTCCATTCATCTGACGGTCCACCCGTTCATTACATTCACCTGACGGTTCACCCGTTCATTTAATTCATTTGACGGTTCATTCGTTCATCCTGACGATTCATTTCGTTCACACATTTTGACGAATCACTCATTTCGTTCATATCAGCAACTTGTCATCTTTGATTATGTCTACTGAAATAATGATATTTAATATATTATATTCTGCCATCTCTACATTACCTCTGAGCAGATATAAGTGACTAAAAAATCAAGAAATATATCATGCAAGAGCCACAAAAAAAATGTCTTTTTATTGATCAAAAATTGAAAGACATTACAAAAAATTACATGTCAACAAAAAGATTGAAGATACAAGAAGTCTTTCTCATTCCGCTGGTGGGGTCATCAAGTTAGTCATCTGCTGCTTTAAAGATTGCTGTCGCTCTTCACGAGAGTCCATCACTCGCTTCCTAGCTTCCTGCATCCCAGACTTATCATCAAAAGATGGCATGGTTACTATTCCGCGAGAGATTTCATCTTGATGAGTTGCGACATACTCATCTCTTTCCTGAGTCAGAGCGTTCAGTTGTTGAACTGCAGCCCGATGTTGTGTGACCTCATCCTCCAGAGCAAGCTGAACAAGTCTCAGCTCTTCTTGAAGGCGGGCAGATTCTGCTTGCAGCCCAGCAACTTTCCTCTCCTTCTCTTCAGCAACAGATGCTATTTTTTCCACTTGGGAATTATACTCAGCAGACTTAGTAGAGAAAGTATCCAAGAGAACTTGGAGATCAACCTTCGCAACTGCAACTTCTTGTGACATCTTCTCGAATTCAGCCTGTACCAAGAGCTCCATCTCCTCCCTATTAAGCTCTTTGTATATTCTAACCGATGCCTTCAGCTCGTCTAGTACATGTTCAAGAAAAACGGCTTGAGCTTCGTCGCCTTGACTGCGGATGGCATTGATCAGATAAGATGTTGGACCTCTAACTGTAGAGAAACCAACATCTTCTTTCTCTATCACCCTATCTACAAAGGGTTTCAACGAATTAAAGAAAAGGTTGCTGAAGGAGCTAATGATAAATTGGTTAATAGCCAGAGCACCAGGAGTAGCAGCTACTCCCATATACATCGAAGCAGCAGCAGGTGTCCGTACAGATAGACGTTCAGCTTCTTCCATTTGAGTGGAGGGCTCTTTAAACAAGGGAGCCTTGGTAGAACTGGCTGCCCCTCCCAGATGTTATTCTGCAAAATCAAATGAACCTTATCATTTTGGTTTCATTTGCAACTAATCGAAAAAGATTAAAAGTAAAAGGCAATCTTACCTTGGCTTGCCCCGACAACAAGTCTGTCATCTGTTGGCACAGGTTTCAATCTAGCAGAAGTAGCCTCAGACATTACTGCCTGGCTACTACCTGCCTCAGAGCCACCCGAAAAATGTCGGCTACCACTAGCTATAGCCGTTATTGGTAATATGTCTGTGCATACGGGAGGAACTGGGGAAGATTCAAGTTCTGCATGGATAAAAATATAGCTGTCAGCTATTTAAATCTCTGAAAAGAAGGTTGATAAAATCATTTAATACCTTTGGGATCAGCAGGAGTAGTTTCCTCAGGTACTACTTCTTCACCCGCACTCTTTTCTAGAGACACATGCACCTCAACCTCCTCTTCAGGATTTGGCGTA
This sequence comes from Iris pallida, assembly GCA_029216955.1. Classification (NCBI taxonomy): domain Eukaryota; kingdom Viridiplantae; phylum Streptophyta; class Magnoliopsida; order Asparagales; family Iridaceae; genus Iris; species Iris pallida. The sequence continues at coordinate 14,570,608 of JANAVB010005598.1, forward strand.
TCATCAACAGCTTTTGGGGATACATGGACATTAGCATCCTCTTCTGGATTTAAAGTATCATCAATAGCTTCTGTTGATGCATCTTCATTACTTATACTGTCCTCTGGTGCATCTTCATTGCCAGTTGCGGCGGCCGGATCAACATCATCCTGCAAGCCAAAGTCGCAATCATTCAATGCATCAATCATTAAACGATCTTCTTCTTCACGGAGTGTTCCTGGTGTAGCAGGAAGCTGTGTGGTTTCCACTGCGAGTGAAGGAGATCGCAAAACTTTATCTTCTCTCTCCACAATGTCTTCCCTGGGCTCTACAGCCTCATCCCTCTGTTCTGGACTAGGAGTTTCCTGCCTAGGTTCAGGAGCAGGAGTAGGAGATGACATTGTAACTCCGACAATAGCACTAGCTACGACCAATGATATAGGTCGAGGAGTGACTACCTACTTTCTTCGGAGGACTAGCTTCTTTCTATGTAGAGGTCTCTCTGGACTCTCTACATCTATAACATTGTCTTGCCTTTGGATAGAGGTCGGGGTCGCCGCCTCTTCTCTTGGAGTTGATTCGGCCTGCTGCCGAGTTTATGATCGGGTCGTAACCCTTTCTGATGGTTCCATGACAAGTTTTTTCTTCGCAACTGGAGAAGAAGGTTCTTCTCTCCTTCTCTTCCTCTCATTGGCGGAAGATTTGACAACTTTCAAAGAGGTGCGCAATGGTTGATGACCTCTTCCGGGAAGTTGGCTTCCCTTAAAGCTTCCAACGGCGCATCAGCCGGTTCACGCTCTTCTTCGTTGCCAGGAGCCACCACAACAGTTGCTCCTTTCTTCAATCTGGTCGCTGTCGCGAAGCTATCGGCAAGACTGAAATTCTCTGCAAAGGTGTTCGTCGATGTGTAAAAGATTGAATATGTGTACAGCATCCGCGGGCCTTGGTTGCTCTTTGTGAGCATCGAGAACATTGTTCTGGTATCTCGAGCGTTATAATAAGCCCATGCCCGGGCTCCATCAATCAGATAGCCTTGTTCTTGCAGGTACGTTATGGCGTTACCCACGTGAAACTGGTCGTAGCCGAATTGACGAGCAAAGCGGCTGGGAAGATATGGTTCCAAGTAACATTCATCTTCAAATCTATAAACCAAGTGCGACGGCCTAATTGTCCTCAGCCAATCAAATAATGCACGACCCAAAGGCTGCCTCCCAAGATCCACCAGATTTGTAGACATATATTCATAGCCAGTTGGAGGGGGAACACAGTAGAAATTCTACCCTTTTTCGAGATTCAGGGCTCGTCTGCAATCTCTTAGGCTGGTATATATCCATTTGCTCCTTGAGAATCTCCGCAAGAAGCTTCCACTGACCGTCCCCATGTCAGGATTCATCAGTGAAGGATGGTGCAGAAGCAACCATCCGAACAAATAAGTGTAGGGAAGCTCCAGCCGAGGGAAGTTCCCTTTCTCTCCCTTCTCCTTGAGCATTGAATCAACAAAAAGACGAAGACCTACGTTCACTCTACAGGTCATCGCCGATAGCAGATCCATCCGGTAGCTAAAGACTAGACGGACGGTTGGGCTTCCTTTGACATGGGCCTATAGCCCATTCTCACGAAACTTTTAATAAAATCTCCTGTCTTGAAAGGAGGGGATTGAAGTTCATCATCAACCTTGATGTCCATTTCCTTGTTTTCCTCCATTAGTCCTATCACCTCGCTATGGCTGAGTGGTCTGAAGAAGTTAGGGTTGCACGTATCGTGCTCCTTAGTCTTCTTCTCCTTGATGTGGTTAAGGAAGAGATAGGGCAACCACTTTGACGAGTAGCAAGTGCCAGAGGAGCCACTCTTATAATACATGGAGCAAATCTTATAGTGGCACAGCAATTCTTTAAAAACGGCCACAATTTCAGCATTCTCCCGATGAAGTCGGTCCAACTCGTCATTTGTTGGAACAAATTCTTCATAGGGGAAGTCTCCCATTGGTAAGCTCGAGATATACTTCATCTCATGAAGAGCTAATCCAATCTCTCCACAGGGTGTCATGAAAGTCCTTGTTCTAAAATTGTACCTCTCCGCCAAAGCGAGAAACAGATGAGGGTTGGGGTGGAATCCATATACGGTAGAGTATACCGCCTGATACAGCTCAATCTCTTTGAGCTTCTCTTCGAACTGAACCAATATCCAATTGGTTATGCAGTTCCATCTTTTGTTATCTGGGTTAACCAGACCTGTCAACCAGATGTCCTGATCCGTGTATCTTCCCTCAAACTTTACAAATTCATTTGCAAAGATCGGCGTCCTAATCGGCAGCAGCAAGGAGGAGTTCTCTGGTGGAATACAGCCGGGCTTCAATCCTCTGAGCAAGGAGCTATGACGCTCAGAGGAGGTATAGAACATATCCTTGTGATTCGGTCCTTTCTTCACACAAATATCTCTTGTTCTGGCTTGCTGGAGAGGAGTAATATCCCAGTCCATCCTCCTGGAATAACTCGCATGAGCATAGCGGGATAGAGGGAGGCACCTGGCAATGTCTGGTAACAGTATTCTTTTCTCACCTCTCTGAAAGAGTCTCTGCTAAACACGAGGTCTCGGTTGAGAACTCTTATCAATAGCCTCACCAAATAGAAATAGGGGTTTCTTATGAGTAATGGCATCGGCAGTCTGCAGAGGCTGCCCATTCATCAGACTTAATAAAGTTTCGTTGTCTTGTGCTACTAAGATGGCTTGACGGGAAGATGGCAGAGCATATTGGGAAAATATTACATGGGACAAATCTTCCTTAAACTCTGGTTCAGCAAGGGTCCCTGCAAAGATTTCATAATCTGGGTCTTCTCTGATGTTAACTGCATCAAACAAAAAGACAGAATTCAGTACATACAAAATCAAAGATTCTGTCCAAAAAATCAGCAAATTGCACAAGCATCAGATTGCGCTATCTGTAAAACATCATATTGTGCAACAACAGCTTCTATGCGCAAACTGTCCAGTTGTGCCAATATATTCACTTGCACAAGCCATCAGATTGTGCTAACAAGCTTGCGCAAGGCAACAGTTTGCGCTGGACAGACTTGCGCAAACCGATAGAATGCGCTGACTTTTGCCAGCGCTTTCCAACAGATTGCACAAGAAAATAGTCTTCATAAAAATGAAAACTATTGGGTTTGTGCAACCGAAACCCTAAACAGGGCGGCATAATATAACCAAATCTCTAAAAAGAGATAGGTTTGAAGATTCAATCATGTCGAAGAACCCTAAAAAGGGTTTTTGATCGAGAGACTACCTTACAGTGCGGGATGATCGACTTCGTGTCGTGAAATGCGCGGCGCATTCCGAGTCGAAGACTCGGCGGGGGCTTTGCCCTTGTCGGCGGCGGAACGCTTCGGAGCCATTAAAGTCGACGGAGAAGAAGGAAAAGAGTCGGAGTGGGATCGGTAATTTTCTCCCTTGAACAAAGTGGAAACAAGTAAAGAACAACAGAAAGAGGAATAAGAACTATTTATAGTTTTTCGAAAGCAAACAGACGCCTCAGATTGCGTCGAAGAAATAGGAACTAATTCCTCCAATTACGCAGACAGGGCATTATTTGCGCAACTTGATTTTAAAATCAAAATTTAAAGTATTTCGAAGCTTTGAATATTTTCAAACTTCAAAAACTTTGAAGGGGGTCTTGTAGGTCCTAAAAAATCAACTTGCACCAATCAAAAAGGAAAATAAAATCAAGTTGTGCACTCTTCAATTGAACTGCGCAGGAGACAGATTGCGCAGCAACTCAAGTGTGCAGACTGAACTGCGCACACATCCAAGTGCGCAAGCTGACGTGGCAACGTCAACATTATCTGACAGAAAATCAGAACTTCTGACAGCTGACAGCCCGAAGAACGAGAAAACTGTTCGTTTATCGTGCAGCACAGTGCTCGAGGACAGCTGTACATGAAGCGCAATCTGCCAAACTCTCTGCAGCGCGGTCCATCCCAGCGCAGTCTGAAGCCAGCGCAGTTTATCTGGCGCACTATATCAAGACAACTGACAATTTATACGTGGCCTTCATGCCATCAATTACTCACCATGTGGCAACCGTCTATACACGACCAAGCGCATTTCAATCAAACAATGCCACACGTCACATACAAGTGGTCCACGATCGAGTAACTGCCTGCGCAGTTCATTGCTTGTGCAATCCAATGTCTGCACAATCTATCCTGCGCAAGTCAGAATAACTAAAAGTTAGTTATTTCCAGAACTCTATAAATAGAGTTTCAAATGTTCATTATCACACACACACATAGATCATTCCATATCAGATCAGAATCATCACCAGAGATCAGGAGTTCTTGCCAAAGTGCTGCTGCATTCTTCAGAGGCTATCATCTTCAAAGTTCACATCGTCCAAGGGATAAAGCGATCGTCATTCAGATCGGATTCCTATAGTTGTACTTTCCCAGAATTCTTGTAATCTTCTTACAAGGTTTGTGAAATAAAGATCAACTTTTGTTTTTTGCAAACAGCACTCTGCTGTCCAAGCAAACTGCACATCCTTGCGGGTCAACTGGGTCAATGGTGCTAAAATTCGAGCAAAGTCTGAAATAAATTGCTGGTAGTAGCCGGCCAAGCCAAGAAAACTACAAACTTCTGCAACTGTGATGGGTACTGGCCACGTCTCAATGGCCACAATCTTTTGGGGATCCACTTCTACTCCTCCTCTGGTGATGATATGACCCAAGTATGAAATACGATAGAGCCAGAACTCACATTTACTAAACTTGGCTTACAACTGGTGCCCTCTGAGAATCTGGAGGACAATTCTGAGATGCTGCTCATGATCTGCCTCACTCTTGCTGTAGACCAGGATGTCGTCTAGGAACACAATCACGAACTGATCCAAATAAGGCATGAAGATACGATTTATGAGGTCCATGAATATAGCCGGCATATTGGTTGCTTCAAATGGCATCACAGGGAACTCCCAATGTCGATACCGGGATCTAAAATCTGTCTTCAGGATGTCCTGCTCTCTGACTCTGATCTGATGATATCCTGAGCGCAAGTCGATCTTCGAGAATACTACTGTCCCCTTGAGTTGATCAAACAAGTCATCTGTCCTCGGGAGAGGGTATCTGTTCTTGATTGTCACTGAGTTCAAGGTACGATAATCTACACATAATCTAGATGTACCATCCTTCTTTTTCACAAGAAGCATCGGGGCTCCCCAAGGCGATCCACTAGCACGAATGAATCCTTGGGTCCTGAGTTCTTCAATCAGATTGTACAATATCTCTAGCTCTGACGGTGCCATCCTGTAGACTCTCTCTGACACTGGGACTGATCCGGGAATCAAGTCGATGGTGAACTCGATCTTCCGCTCTGGCGACATCCCTGGAAGCTCTTCTGGAAAAATATCTGGAAACTCTTTAACTATTCGGGGTAACTGTACTGCTGCTACCGCCATCCGCAATACTGGAGGAGAAGGTTCAACTTTGCCTCGGGAGAAGGAAAACTCTGGCTCACCGGGAATGCTAAAAACAACCCTTCCAATGTGGCAGTCTATCCTAGCATACTGGTCCCTCAACCAATCCATCCCTAAAACCACATCATAATCGACCATCGGAAATTCTATCAACCTAGCGGGAAACTTTCTACCGCTAACTACGATCCGACACGAGTAAAACACCCTATATACTCCCACAAGTCCGTTACCAGTAAGTATATTGAGCCTTACTGATAATGGCTCGGGCTCCAGTCCTATCCGTATTGCGAATCGTGCAGACATAAATGAATGCGAGGCACCAGAATCAAATAATACTGAAGCTGGAAAGGTGTTGACGAGAATAGTACCTGCCACCACCTCACCTGGTGCTAATCCTTCCTCTCCCATGGTCAAAGCCAGCACTTGACTATGTCCTCTGGGTGCGGGTCCCCTCTGCTGAAAATTCCTCTGCCTGCTCTGGATCAGGGCTTGGGCTTGGCCATACTGCTGCGGTCTCTGCTGCTGGAATGCCTGGGCCTACGTCGACAATGGCCTCGGGAACGGGTACTGCTGCTGCTGGACTGGTGCTGGTCCTCTCACCGAAGGATTAGAGAAGGCTGATGGAGATGAACTCTCCCTGTTCGAGCAGTTCCCAACCCTGTGGTTCGGGGCACCACAAACCAAGCATAAACCCTGTGCTCTGTGACACTCTGATATCACATGCCCCGGCTTCCCGCAGTGTGAACATCCCACTGCGAAAGACTGCTTCTGCGTCTGCTGAGGGTGAGTCGGGGTTGAATGCTGAACCGACATCACTGAGGCCACCCACATCGGAGCTCCAATGGTCAAAGCCCTGGCCGCCGGGGCTGGTGCTGAAGACTGATTCATCTGGCCGTGGGATCGCTTCCGACCCCCGGTCCTATCCACGAATCTCTAGGAGGTATACTCATGCCTCCTAGCTGCTCTCAATACCGCATCAAAAGTCTGATGCTGAAACTGCTCCACTGCCAGTAAAATCTCGAAATGGAGCCCCTGCTGGAACCGTTGGGCTCTATCGAACTCAGTCGCTACCAAGGTAGGAGCAAACCGACTGAGTCTCGAAAACTCGGCCGTATATCCGTCGACCGTCCTGCCCATTTACTTCAGATTGATGAACCTCGTCTGTAGGTCGTATCGAGCTACAACATCAAAATACTTGGTCTGAAATCTCTCTCTAAATACTGTCCATGAAATAGGGGCCACTAATCCAACGGTCTGCACCGCCCACCAGCTGCGGACAAGATCCAATAACTATAGGTGCACTACGGCCACCTACTCGGCTTCTGGAGTCCTGGCTGCTTTTAGAATCACTTCTGTGTCCTGAAGCCAAGCATCAGCAGCGATCGCATCTTCGCTACCATCAAAGAATGAAGGGTTCAAGCCCTTGAAGCTGTTGGTCGTGCTGTTCTCCTGATGACCTCCTCTGGTCAAGGCATCTGCCACCGCCTGGTGCAAGGCATCTCCTCGACGATCCTGAGAAGCTAATAATGACCTAATGAGACCCACCAAAGTACTATCATCCGGCTCTGCAAGCTGGACGGGCTGACCTGGTGGCTCTCCTCCAGTAGGCACGACCCTGGAGGCTACTCCTGAATGCTGGGCTTGATCTCCGGGTTGCTGCTGGTCCACGGGAGGTGCTCCGCCTTGCCGATCGGTAGGACCAAGAACAATGCCACTGAAGAAGACGACATAGGAAACAATAAGGAAGGACCATGACAGATCAACGATACAAGCATGTGATCAGGACAAGATTCCAGGGATTTAAAAGATACGAGCAGAGATCAAGGGCGAGTACTAATTGAGAAATCTATTTGGTAAACCCCCACATATCTTGGTTTACAAGACCTGTATGGGCCACCACTTAAACCATGTAACGCCCCAAAACCAGAATACTATAGAGCGGGGGCGTACATAGCCAGCTACATATATTGAAGTGCAACCCACCTCGCTATACGGTCACGGCTGTCTAGATACATGAGGGTTTAACTACAATCCATCAGTCACCTATGGTCATGAACAAGCCTATTATCTCAATCTCAAGTAAGCAATAATAGTCACAAGATGTTAGAGCACCAAATATACAATAGTAAGGCGTCCCATACATTACATATTCGGATGATCATGAAGCTAGTCGTACAAAATGTCAAGACTAGCAAGAGTTTCAGTCATACATGATAAAACCTAGGATTTTTTAATCATGTTACAGCCCGTAGGCAGACAGTAAATAAAGGTGCAATACGATCTAACACGTGCTCGCCGGCTAAATGCCTCAAAAGAATAATTTTATAATAAAGTGGGAGGACAAAAAGAAACTCACTCGTTGCTAGGGTTACGCCAGGTGGTCACCATCTGGCTGGAAGGTAGGTAGATCCTCTCGTGCTGCTCCGATATCTGGCCATACAAAACCAGCAGGGTCAGACCCCAGAAAGAGCAAGTACCACAAAGGAGGCTTCACTTAGGAACTAAAACCAGCATATCACAATAGAATATTAAAGATGATTATAAATGAAACTGATAATAATAAAGGTAACAACAGTAAATTGAGTACAAGAAAACCATTCAAGTAGCCAGGTCACAACCCTTAAACCAAACAAGGACCGAAGTTGGAACCCTTCACCTGAATAGAAACCCGTCTCAACTACTTGTTGGTAAGTAAAATATGATAAGCTCGACCTAGGATAAAATAAGACAATAATCGAAAAGAGGACACAGAACTGCTCCGGAAGCCAGGTTATAATCCTCAAACAAAATAAGGACCGAGGTTGTAACCCTTCGCCTGAACCGAACTGGACCCCTGATCTTTATTGTTAAGGCCAGTATAAATAATCATGCTATTGAAGAAAGGTAAAACATGACAAGCATGGCATGGGGAGCAATAAGATAATAAACGAAGAGAGGACACAAAACTGCCCCGGAAGCCAGATTACAACCCTTAAACCAAACAAGGACCGGGGTTGTAACCCTTCACCTAAATAGAACTGGACCCCTGATGGTTATTATTGAGGCAAGCATAAGTAATTATGTTTTGTCACAATCTTGTACTGGATCACGATAAGACTAAGCTGGGCTAGACTCCTTCCAATCAATCACGGCCAAGCAAAGAGTACGGCTTGATACTTTAACTAACTAGGATTGTCACAGGCCTAGTTACTAGCAAGATGCAATGAGATTACCCCAACAGCCACAAGCCCTGCAGAACAACTAGGTTATCCAGGTCGAATGTCAGTTTATGAAGGATGCAACACGTAACTGTGTGCTGGAAATGTGCCCCACTCGTCGGTAGGCTACAAGTCCACTTGGTACGCCCAGATAACGGGATTGCCTGTAGCTGGGAAATCTCTTCATGACTACTGAATTATTCTAGTTTATTAGCCTTAGTCAATTGCAGTAGGTATCCCTGACCGTGGTACTCAGGGATCCCATCCTAGACATGATGTAAGACAGTACTAGTTTATTTGTACAAACACAATCGCCCACGGTGTCCAGGTCATTCATACTAGTCATGTCAGGTTAGCTGTCGTAACAGCATGTCGTGATATATCATGTCAGGTTTATCTGTCAAGAGTGCGCCACGGTGGGCCACTATTGGGTCTATGAAACATATCAGAATTTATATGGCATAGGCCTAAATACGACATTCCACATAATGTTAATAATAATATAATAATAAAAGGGACGACTATTGAAGGAGCCATGCGATAGCGGAGAAGCAATGCCATGCGGCTGAATGGAATCGGACACATGTGGCTAAGGAAGCGGGTCTCATACGGCTCAGTGACAATTGGATTCATGCGGCAGGAAGGAATGCGTGCTCATGCGGCTGGAAGTGGACGGGCACATGCTGCTCGTGAAGGATGGACTTATGTGGCTGGAAGGTGATAAGTTCATGCGGCTGGAAGGTGATAAGTTCATGCGGCTGGAAGGTAATGCGGGGCTCATGCGGCAACGGAGATCTCAGGCTTATACGGCAGCGGGGATCTCAGGCTTATGCGACAGCGGGATCAAGGGAAGCTCATGCGGCTAAGGACCAAGGTTGCGGGGGAAACGGGTCATATGCGACTGTGGATGATCGGGTTCATGCGGCTGGAAGTTTCCACGGCCTTATGCGGCTGAAAAAGCTGGTGTTCATGCGGCTAGATTGTCATGCTGCCATCATTGCCCTGCGGCTAAGATGAATGATTTATGCGACTGAAAAGAACGAAAGTTCATACGGCTGCGAAAATGAAGTCTTATGCGGCAGTGGCAAGGAGCCCATGGCCTATACGGCTGAGAAAGGTTGCCGCATGGAAGTCCATGCGGTCAAGTACTGCCAAGCGGCCAGGAAGGCTATACGGCCATGAACTGCCATGCGGCTGCACTGTTCTTCTTCTCCATTGATCCAAGAAGAAGTGTCATGGACTCCATTCTTCAAAGCTTCATAAATCCTTCATCCCATGTCTAAATCCAGACTTCCATAGGTCAAAATTGGGCAGAATGAAATTTCCTATAATATGGAACCATCAAAACTTGGAAATAACAAGGTTAAATAGATTAAAACCCAAGAAATCCAAAAATACAATAAACTTAGATCTATATAAATTGAACCATGAAAATTAGAAATGCTAAGTATTAAAGTGTGTTAGAATCTCGTGAGGAAGAGAATGGAACAATAAAAACTAAGTTCCTCCATGAAGCAAGCTGCACTTGCCTAAGCTCTCCCCCTGGTAGGTGAAGAAGTAATGGTGAAGAAGAAGAAGTAATGGAGAAGAATTAATGAGAAGAGAGAGGGTTGGGCGGCTATTAAAGGAAAGGAGTGGGGGTAGGTGGGGGTTAGTTCCCAGGAGAACCGATCCAAATAAAACCAAGTCGAACGAGCAAGTTGAACCGAACCAAGCAATCTTGCAATGAGACATGCAATATACGTATATGTATACCAGAATATGTAATACAAACCACGGTCATTACACCAAGCAAACTGCACATCCTTGCGGGCCAACTGCGTCAATAGTGCTGAAATCTGAGCAAAGTCTGACACAAACTGCTGGTAATAACCAGCCAATCCAAGGAAACTCTAAACTTCTGCGACAGTGCTAGGTACTGGCCATGTCTCTATGGCAACTATCTTCTGGGGGTCCACTTCCACCCCACCTCTGGTGATGATGTGACCTAAGTACGAGATATGATCCAACCAAAACTAACACCTACTGAACTTCGCGTACAACTGGTGCTCCCTGAGAATCTAAAAAATTGCACGGAGATGCTGCTCATGCTCCACCTCACTCTTGCTATAGACTAAGATGTCGTCTATAAACACTATCATGAACTGGTCTAAATAGGGCATGAAGATACGATTCATGAGGTCCATGAATGCGGCTGGCGCATTGGTCGCTCCAAATGGCATAATAAGGAACTCCTAATGTCCATACCTCCATCTGAATGCTGTCTTCGGGATGTCCTGCTCTCTGACTTTGATCTGATGGTATCCCGACCGAAAGTTAATCTTCGAGAATACAGTCGCTCCCTTGAGCTGATCAAATAAGTCATCTATCCTTAGTAGAGGGTATCTGTTCTTGATTGTTACAAAGTTCAAGGTACGATAATCAACACATAATCTTGACATACCATCCTTTTTTTCATAAGAACCGCTAGCACGAATGAATCCCTTGGTTCTAAGTTCTTCAATCATCTTGTACAAGATCTCCAACTCTAAAGGAGCCATCCTATAGACCCTTTCTGACACTGGTACTGATCCGGAAATCAAATCAATGGTGAACTTGATCTCTCTCTGGGGGCATGCCTGGAAGTTCTTCAGGAAATATATCAGGAAACTCTTCTACAGCCCTGGAAAACTGAACTGCTGCTGTTACTGCCATTCGTAACGCTGGGGAAGAAGGTTCTACTCCGCCTCGGAGAAATAAAAACTCTGGCTCACCAGGAATACTAAAAATAATCTTGCCGATATGGCAATCTATTCTAGCATACTGGTCCCTCAACCAATCCATCCCTAGGACCACATCATAATCGGCCATCGGGAACTCTATCAACCTAGCAAAAAACTCACTACCGCCAACTACGATTTGACACGAGGAAAACACTCTCTCTACTCCCACAAGACCGTTACCAGTAAGTATATTGAGCCTTACTGATAATGACTCGGGCTCCAGTCCTATTCGTGTTGCGAATCGTGCAGACATAAATGAATGCGATGTACCAGAATCAAATAATACTGATACAGGAAAAGAGTAGACGAGAATGGTACCTACCACCACCTCACCTGATGCCAACTCCTCCTCTACGGTCAAAGCCATCGCTTGACCTTACCCTCTGGGTGCTGGTCCCCTCTGCTGTAAACTTCTCTGGCAGTTCTGAACCTGAGCTTGGGCCTGGGCATACTGCTGCGGTCTCTACTACTGGAATACTTGATCCTGAGGCGGCAATGAACTCGGAGGCTAGTATTGCTGCTGCTGTACTGGTCCCCTCACCGAGGGACTAGTCTGGGTCGATGAGGATGAACTGGCTCTCTTTGGATAGGACTCTACCATGTGATCCGATTTCCCACAAACCAAATAAAAAGCTTGTGCTCGACGACAACCTGATACTACATGTTCTGGCTTTCCATAATGAGTGCAGCCGATTGGGGAAGACTGCCTCCGCTTCTGCTACTGAGGGTACATCGGAGTTGAATACAGAACCGACGTAACTGATGCTTTCCTCCTCGGAGCTCCAATGGTCAAGGCCCTAGCTGTCGGGGCTGGGGCTGAGGAATGGGTCATCTGACCATTGGACCACTTCCGTCCTCCAGTTCTGTCCACTATCTTCTGGGATGTATAGTCATGTCTCTCCGCTGCTCGCAAAATAGTATCAAAAGTCTGATGCTCAAACTGCTCCACTACTAGAAGGATCTCTAGGTGGAGTCCTTGCTGGAACCGCTGTGCTCGATCAAACTCGGTTGCCACCAAGGTGGAAGCAAACTGACTCAGTCTTGAAAACTCGACCGCATATCCATCGACTGTCCTGCTCATCTGCCTGAGATTGGTGAACCTCGTATGTAGGTCGTACCGAGCTACAACATCGAAGTACTTGATCTGAAACTTGTCACTGAATACCGCCCATGGAACAGGCATCGCCAATCCAACAACTATCATCACCCACCAGGTGCGGGCTAGGTCCAAAAACTGTAGGCGCACCACAGCTACCTTCTCTCCTTCTGGAGTCTTGGCTGCATCCAAGATAATCCCGATGTCCTGGAGCCAAGCATCAGCTGCAATAGCGTCCTCACTACCATCAAAGAAGGGAGGGTTAAGGCACTTGAAACTGCTAGCTACATTGTTTCCTTGATAACCAACACGACCCATGGCATCCTGTACTGCCTGGTGCAGGACATCGTCCCGACGTTCTTGAGATGTAAGCAATTCCCTGATACGATCGACAGGGTTCCATCGTCATATTCTACAGGCTGGACTGGCTGAACTGGTGGCTCTTAAACCCCTGTAGGCATGACTTTGGAGGCTACTCCTGAGTGCTGGGCTTGGTCTCCTGGTTGCTGTTGGTCCACGGGAGGTGCTCCGCCTTGTCGATCGGTAGGACCAAGAACAATGCCGCTGAAGAAATGACATAGGGAACAATAAGGAAGGACAATGATAGATCAAGGATATAAACATGTGATTAGGTCAAGATTTCAGGAAGATTAGAAGATACGAGTAGAGATCAAGGACGAGTGCTGATTTAGTCATCTATTCAGTGAAACCCTCACTCATCTTAATTTTCAAGACCTGCATGGGCCACCACTTAAATCGTATCATGCCCCAGAACCAGAATACTGGAGAGCGGAGGACAGACCCAGCCAGCTACGTGTAAAAGCATGGAAAAGTATAGTGATTCTTATGCAGCCCAAAAACTCCATGCGACACAAAACTGGAGGGGTCTCATGCGGCTCAAAAAAAAATCTCTCAGAGCTTCATGCGGCTCAGATAGTTTTATACGGCTCAGAAAAAGCTATGTGGCTATGCGGTTCGAAATGGGCCCATACAGCTGGCCATAATTACTCTGGGCAGCTGGCCATTAATGCTCTGACATAAAGTAAAAGTTCTGACATGAGGGCTCGATGCGACATGCTCATAAAAAGACGAAAAAATCTTTATGACAGTTGGCACAGTTCACCAATTCAAAGAAAGCTCTTTATACGGATCGCTTGAGTCACCCTCATGCGGCTCAGTTGTGAGGCCACCCTCATGCGGCTCGGTTATGGGGCCACCCTCATGCGGCTCGGTTGTGAGGCTATCCTCATGCGGCTCGGTTATGAGGCCACCCTCATACGGCTCGGTTATGAGGCCACCCTCATGCAGCTCGGTTGTGAGGCCACCCTTATGCGGCTCGGTTATGAGGCCACCCTCATGCGGCTCGATTGTGAGGCCACCCTCATGCGGCTCGGTTATGAGTCCACCCTCATACGGCTCGGTTGTGAGGCCACCCTCATGCGGCTCAGACAGGGGGAATAAGTTAAATAAATCTTAATAACTCAGATTTATTGCAACCAACAGATCATAGCAGTTCAGATTTATTTCAACCAACATAACAGTCCAGATTTATTGCAACAAACAGATAAAGATTAATCTTAACCAATTCCCAATCGTCCACTTCTCAAGGCACAGTTACAAGGATGTGGCCACGTGGCTGTACATCCCACTCATCACAAATTCCTATAAATAGCAAGGTATTATTCCCTTGTACACACACAGAGAGATACACACAGAGCACCTCTTCACCAGAGCCGAGGTTGCGTTCGATCGTCCAAGAAGTAAGACAGAGTTGATAGCACTTTCCTGAGCCTCTACCGTCATCCCCAGAATCTAAATTAAGCAATTGTACTTAGATTGCTTTTCCTAGATTTTGTTCCTAGGCTCTCTTTGTACGAGCGAGTTTGTAATTATAAATTAAAGTTCAGTCCTTCCATAAAACTATTCTGTTCTTTGATAATCAATGGCAAATACGATGGTGACTCTGCTGTGGACTAACTTCTCCACTGCTGAGAAGTTGGAGACGCAATCGGACGCAGCCAAGCTCGACTCCACACAACAGATGCTGGTTGTATGCTTCGACCAGCAAGCATTTGAAGAGATGCTCTCCGACGGAAGCCTAGCCCGGTCCAGAAGCGAGCCGACACAAAGAAGGTCCGCAGGGAGTGGAGGCCCAAGACTGCTGCTCCTCTCCAAGCTCTGGAAAAAGTGTTCTCTGCTTCCAAAACGGCGGAGAAGACTCACATGCGGCCCCACTTCAGGCCACAGAGGACCCTGTTGTCCCCAAGTTTGGAAGAGGAAAGCACTACGATGCTAGACTTGCGGGAGCAAAGGGGAACTCTGTGCGGAAGCCGCATAAGGGCGCCAGCCGTATAAAGGCTCATGCGGCCACAAATCTTAGCCGCATGGAGAAGGCTCATGCGGCCACAAGCTTCAGCCGCATACAGAAGCCTCATGCGGCCATAAATTCCAGCCGTATACAAAAGGCTCATGCGGCCCCCACAATTTCCAGCCGCATGCAGGATGCTTATGCGGCCACCAAGCCCAGCCGAAGGAAGATGGCTTATGCGGCATCCAATCCCAGCTGCAGGCCATCCATCCTATGTGGCTAAGGTTCAGTCTTTGACCGGCTCTCATACGGTCCTGACCTCAGAAGCTATCATGAGGGTGTGCCAGACTCTGTGCGGCACAATTTGGACTCTTTCTACTATGCACCCTCGGGTGCTAGAGTGAAGAATTCTAGGATAGCGCGGGTTCGTCGAGCTCAGTCAGCTGTCCCAACTTCAGACCATCAGGGAGTACCGCTAACTTTGACGCGGGCCTCTGTTGGAAAGTTGTACAAAAGTACCCGTGTCCAGTCCCCGGCGGCCAACGGACAGGGTGGTTCTCAAGAATCTCCCAACCATGATCAGGGGTAAGTACTGTTGCTATCCCCACATCAGGGAGCAAACATGATGCCAATACACTCGTATGCTCGAGATTTTCGGGCCCACAAAACGAGTGTAAAGGTTGCTCGAGAAGCACTTGACTTGCATGATGTGATCCTTCACAAGCGCAAGGAAAGAGAAGAAAGCTTGGTGTACAGAGAGTCTTTCCATGGACATCACTGCACTCAAGTCATTGTCAACTGTTGCTGCAACAAGACATCAGTACAAGAGAGCCGGCAGTCCATCTTCCAATGACTGCAGCGGCCAGGAACGGTCCTAGAACAAAGCTCGGGAGACGAGGCGCTTCCTTTCGCCTCCTATAATTCTACCCGGAAGGTCCCTACCAGCAAGGGAGGGAAGAAAGTAAATGTTTCCAGCCCGACGATCTCCACTAGCGCGGCCAGGAAATGGTTGACCACAACCACCCAGGAGGAGTTTATCAAGGCACCCGCTCTAAGACAAAATCTTCAACACTTGGAGATTTGTCATCTACATCCCTGGGGGCAGCTGAAGCTGGGAGTAGCACTCCCCGAAACAACTACGACAATCCGGTGTTCCAAGAAGATGAATCAAGGGAGACAGTTCCCCCAACAGATGCAATAGAACCAGACACCCCTGGAAATGTCCATGGGTGCCATGATGAGGCAACCTCCTATGCAGGTGGTAACCCTTCATCCGAGTTCGAACCAGAGGAGAACATTCCTACATATCCCGACGACTTCTCCATTCGAGGGTATGATTCGGAGAGCACATCCTCCACAGTTCCTTCCACTGTTTCTCGTGTGAGAACAACATTTATGACTGAAAATAACCAGGACGGTCCCAGCGATCGACTGTGCCTCGACACTCTTGTGGCAATACTTCATACCCTGTTCAAATCAGCAGACGAGATCAAGGCGGCTCTACCAGCTCTCCAAGAAAGGACGTCTGGCCAAACACGCTTGGGTTCCGTCGTCAATGCGGACTCGAACACAACCGCTCCAACTTTGAACGACAATCCACCCGGAATATCGGCTCACACTGCTGCAGACGAGGCCAGGGAGGCGAGAAGAGAAGTCCAGGAGCTTCGGACAATGTTTCACGCTCGAGAAAACTCTCAGGACCTCTGGATACGACAACCGTATCCCGCTGCATGGAGAGATGTCCCCTTCCCTCCTTGATACAAACCATTCAACAACAACTCTTATGACGGAAAGACATCTGCAAGCCGATACGTGACCTACTTTGAGGTCACAACAGATCATCTGCCGCATGACGATGCCATCCTTGCACGATTGTTCGTCGGGGCATTGGAGGGAGTCGTATTCGACTGGTACCGCAACTTGCCGGACAACTGCATCCTTTCCTTCGCCAGCTTCAAACATATGTTCTTAGAGAGGTTCTATGTGGTGGGACAAGATGTGACCATGTCAACCCTCATAGATGTTGTCCAAGGAGAGAAGGAACAGACAAGAAACTACATTGAGCGGTTCCGCCAAACCGCGATAATGTTGCCCTTCGGTAATCCGGACTCTTCCTTAATTAAAATATACTAAAAGAGGCTGCTCCCCACAATCGGCCTCTGGATGGGTGAAAGTCAATTTAAGGACTGGAAGACTTTCATCATCAGCGCCACTAGCGCAGAAGACAAGTTGAAGAAAGCTCGCCAACTGGGATTACACATCTCGGATGTAGAGGACAAGGGCATACGCCCTAAGGCCAACAACAACAACGGCGGTAATTCCTCCTACAACCGAGAAAACAAGGGCAAATAGGCTATGGTGGCCGACACAGCCCAGAAGCCCGAACCGAAGCAGGCAGAAAAGCAGTGGCCGCAGATGACTTACTCTTTCGAGGATAGCCATGTCAAGCCCATCTTTGACATGCTCTTACAAGGAGACAGAATTCAGCTCCTTCCGTCAAGGCATGAACCTCGACCTGCAGAGATGGAGATCCCTAAGTACTGTTACTACCATCGCTACGTCCACCATGCTACACAAGACTGCTTCCAATTGAAGCGGTACATCCAGAACCTCATCGACTCCAAGGCCCTGGCCATTGATTTCGAGGAGGTGACGGTCGCTGCCAACATGGTGTCAGTCCAATTCGGCAGCTTCCTACCGACGAGGACCCAAGACGATGTAGTACCCGTCCCCCGGGCAAAAATGGAGGTCGCTAATCTTCTACCTCTCCGAGACCAGGCTGCTGGACTGGTACCCCTCACCACATCACGAGGGGAGGTCGTATGGGTCCATCCGGATATAGTATCTGAAGTAACCCAGCCAGCATCACCCTCTACTGGCAAGAAGAAAGGCGGGAAAGTCAAGTCCTGCCGTACAATCTTAACCGACGTCGAAGAAGCGACAGCTGTCGTTACCCGGTCCGGTACACAAACTCAAGCGGGAAACTCGGCTGAAGAACGCCAGCCGGCCACTGTTGACGCCCCAGGACCTTCTCAGCGTCCACCGGCCGATAAGCCAAAGCCAAAGGAGACCCGCTTTGACAAGCCTCTCCGGAAAGACACGCCTCAGGGCTGGAGAGGCCCTACAATTTTGATATTCTGGCGTAATTAGCCAATACACCGGTCAAATTGTTATTATATGAGCTCCTGAGACTCTCCAAAGATGTTCGCGTCATACTGAGCGTGGTACTCCAGAATGTTGATATATATCTGGCTCAGGTCAATCTTACAGGGAAGTGCTCGTCGGCGGATCTCCAGGACAGCGCTTGTACAGGTGCAATGCCCAACATTGTGTTCACTCCGCAGGACATGCTCATTAAGACCACCCTGCTTGATCGCCCTCTGTATTATACTGGCTACGTCGACGACATCAAGGTGGATCGGATGCACATTGATCCCGGCTCTTCGATAAGCATTATTCTGAAGAGCTTGCTTCACCAACTGCACATCCCTATGCATCGGCTGACTCCTACTAGCACCGCCATCAGCAGTTTCAATTCAGGGAGAAGCTATCCCATCGGAAAGATTCGCCTGAAGTGCCAAATTGGCGACCTTCAGTCGGAAGTAACCTGCTATGTCATCGATGCAGAAATCTCCTACAATATTCTCCTGGGGCGTCCGTGGATACATGATTATATGATCGTGCCCTCCATATTGCACCAATGCTTCAAGTACGTCGACAAGTATGCTTTATAAAGACAAAATTTGCCGACATTGATCCTTTCAAAGGGGGTCGAATCCTACTATTCAGATTCCTACTTGTATGAGAAATCAAAGAGGCACCTGATCAAGAAGGATGTTCAAGAGCAGACGGAGGCCATTGCAGGGCATGAGGAACCCTTGAGAATCCATCTCCAACCTCGCAAACCAGGCAAGACTATACCTCTCACAGCCACTCTGCGTAGAGAAGCAACTAGTCTTCCGATGCTCACTGCACAAAAGGATCAGATGACAATCCGACTGTCAAGGTCTGGCCAATGGCCAAGACCCACTACGGAGCCGCTGACAATCAGGCCACCTAGAGCCGGTCAACAACAAACAGAAGAGTCCAGTCCTTCTGTTAAGCAAATGATGATTCGTCTTTCCAGGACAAGTCGACAGCCGAGCGCTAAGCCGGGGACTGCTAGTGAGCCAACAACTCCCCGTTTAACACCAAGCACCAAGTCGGGGGTCGCCAGTGCGCCAACGACTCCACGTTCAGCACCACCAGTCGAGCCTCTGATGATCAAGTTGCCCAGGTCATCCTCTCAGTCTTGATTAATACAGGGGGTGGCCGAAGAGGAGTTAGAGCTAGCCAAGTATGTGGCTGCTCACACTGGTGTTTCTTCTGCTGACGATATAATTCTACCCGAAAAGATACCTTATTTTATCAATAAAGGGCTATCTTTGAACTACCTCGAGCTTAATAAGCTTTGTACGATGTACGCTATGGAACATGGTATAGGCACCAACCTACACACACAAGTGACAAACGCCTATACCACGAACCAACTCACTCCTGTGGAAGACGTTTGCTTCATAGTCGAGGAAGATAATCATCCAATCATCTTCGGCCGAAAGAATGATCCACAGCCTTTCAGGATAAAAGAAATTGATCTCGAACCCGACACCGGAAGACTGCCCCTTTATCTGTATAGCGCTCGATCCAAGTATCTCATCATACAAAAATAGGGGTATGATATGGAGGCTATGTTAGGCTTGAACTACGGCACTGGCCGGCGATTACCTTTGTAATTTCCAGTCTTGGCTGGAAAACTACGGGATTACTACAACAAAACCAGACGTGGTCTAGGCTATATTACACCTGCAACAACTTCTGAAAGCTCAGATGAGGAATATGACTGGCATTCACATTCGACCGGATCACCTACTTCTGATTCGGATGTCAGCATAGGGGACGTATTTAGGCAAGTCTTGTCTGTCAATATGGCATTTGCTGATGCCTATGAAGAAGACGAAGATGTACCCGAGCTTTTCAAGTTAGAGCCTTGGGTTCAACAGCTAGATGCACAGTAGGAGAAGCATTTCGAACAGAGAGATCCTCCTACCGAAGATGAGGTCATGCAAGTTGACCTCGGCGATAAACCCTCTCCAAAGCCAATCTTCGTCAGCAAAAGCCTGACAGACGAAGAACGGAAGGCGCTTTTGCAACTCGTCAGAGAATATATTGATGTGTTTGTCTGGAGCTATGAAGACATGCCAGGGCTAAACCACGAGGTTGTACTCTATAAGCTCAACATTCATCCGAACGCTAAGCCGGTCAAGCAACAACAACGACGGTTCCACCCAGATATCATGAATTCTATCGAAGCTGAGGTCAACAAACTGATAGCTAGCGGCTTCATCCATAAGGAACAGCATCAAGACTGGGTCGCCAACATAGTATAGGTCCTCAAGAAGAATGGAAAAGATCTGAAGCTGCATCGACTTCCGAAATTTGAATGAAGCATGTCCTAAGGATGAGTTCCCTCTCCCTATTATGGACATAATAATTGACAACACATGTGGCTTTGAGCGCATGTCGTTCATGGATGGCTTCTCAGGATACAACCAAATCAAGATATTTCCTGACGACGAAAAGTATACATCATTCCGAACGCCAATCGGTGTATACTGCTACACAGTCATGCCCTTCGGTTTAATAAATTCTGGCGCCACATACCAACGAGCTATGAGCGTCATCTTCAGAAATCACCTGCGTAAGACTGTGGAGTGTTACGTCGACGACATCGCCGTCAAAAGGCGCTCTAAGGAAGATCATCTGCACGATCTGAGGACAGTCTTCGACGTGATGCGAGCGCACAACTTGAAGATGAATCCCACCAAATCCTTCTTGGGCGTATCTAGCGAGAAATTCTTGGAGTTTATCATTACGTCCCAGGGAATCCATATAGACCCTGAGAAGACGAAGGCAATCATGGAGATGGGTCCTCCGAGAAATCTTCGAGAACTCAGAGGTCTTCAAGGGAGGCTAGCTTATATCTGGAGGTTTATCTCTAACCTCTCCGGGCGATGTCAACCGTTCACCCACCTCATGAAGAAGGGCGTCTCCTTCGTATGGAATGAAGAGTGCCAATGTGCCTTTGACAACATTAAAGAATACTTGTCAAACCCTCTAGTCCTGGTGGCCCCGGTTGCTGGAAAACCGTTTCTGCTCTATGTGCGAGCGATGGAGCATTCCCTCGGTACTCTACTAGCACAGAATAATGATGCAGGGCATGAACAGGCCATCTATTATCTCAGCCGAATGATGATAGGACCTGAGCATAGATATATCGCCGTGGAAAATAAATGTCTTGCTTTAGTGTTCGCTATCCAGAAGACACGCCACTATGTTACAGGACAAACCATCCATGTCATATCTCGAGTTAACCCCCTTAGGGTTCTCATGACCAAGCCAGGTGCACTCAGCTCTCGCCTTGCTACCTGGGCGATATTGCTGTCTCCCTACCACATGATCTTCGTCCCGCAAAAGGCTGTTAAAGATCAAGGTCTGGCAGACTTTTTAGTAGCCCATCCAGGTTCGGAGTCAACCAGAATATAGGAAGAAATTCCAGACGAGGTCGCCAATTCAAATATGGCTTTCCATGATACCGTTTGACGAATGTTCTTCGATGGTGCTTCGAGAATCAGGCCTAAGGGCAACATCGTCGTTGGGGTTGGAGTGGTACTGATTTCTTCCTCTGGCTTGGTGATCAACCGGGCATATTCCCTTACAGAACCCTGCTCAAACAACGTAGCCGAGTACAATGCCTTGGTTATCGGCCTCCGACTTGCAAAGGAACTGGGGTAGAATACTTGGAAGCATATGGCGATTCACAGTTAATCGTCAACCAGATCCGGGGCTCATATGAAGTTCGCCATGAAGACATGATCCCCTATCATCAAATAGCAATCGCTATCATTACGTGCCTGAAAGACTTCTTCATAGAACATGTTCCCAGACTCTAGAACATTAAAGTTGATGCCTTAGCAGGACTGGCCGCTTCTCTAGCGGTCCCAAATTATACTCATCACTTGGTCGACGTAATAGGCCATGAATTGGTCTGTCCGAAGAATAACGTCCAATTTGCCAAAAGTTATTCTGTCCTGACGGTCGACGAGACACAGGACTGGAGACTCCCATTTATTGACTTTGCAGTCTATGGCACCTTGCCGGAGAACCGAAAGAAGCCACCACTATCAGAAGACGTTCTCTTAGATTCTTCTACGATACTGAGATAAAAATGATGTATCGGCGATCCTATGATGGACTACTGCTTCGGTGTTTGTCAAATACAGAGGCCAAAGAAGCGGTACGCGAAGCTCACGACGGCGTTTGTGGGGTCCATCAACCTGGCCCGAAGCTGCAAGACTGCCTTCGCCGGATGGGCTATTACTGGCCTACGATGGTAACAGATGCGATAGACTATGCAAAAAAGTGTAAAGCTTGTAAGGTCCATACAGATTTCATACCCCAACCATCCGAGTTTCTACATCCGACGGTAGCATCCTGGCCATTTGAGGCTGTCACGACCCGCACCCCAGAATAAGGGCACGAGACGTGGGTACGTCCAGCCTACGTCGTAGTTTCGACGGTAGAACGCTGTCCTAGGTCACAACAACTAACAATTGAAGGTAACAACAGTTATACTCCCCGAATGGGGGTGACATAACAGAAATATAACTCAACCACAGCTAAGGTAGAACAGGTAAGATAGATTGATAATGAAAGATAAAATATCCAGAACAGAGAATCACAGAGATACAATCCAGAAATTCTAAGTGTCTAAAATAATACATCTCAGAGTATCTCAAAGTCTAATACAGTAATCCAAAATAGTAAGACAATCCTAAACTAATGGAGTGTCGTCTACGGCTAATGGATCCTGCTGCTGGTCCAAATCCAGGCACTCATCTAGTGTGGCACCATAGTAAGTAGGGTAGAACGCCTCAGCCTCGTCCTCTGTAATATTTCAACAGGTCCAGTCAGGACGAGAACGAGCACATATCTCTCAACAGTTCATAGCAGGTTAGGAAAATAAATCAGGCAATAGAGTAAAATACAGGAAGTACTGAATGGAAGTACAAGTAAACAGGAGATATTTTGTAACTGAATATAAATATATGATAGTAGAGACTGCAAGTGACTACATGATTTAGAGTACAATATGGTTATGTAAACGGCTTGGGAGCACATGAATACAAATAAGGAGCACATGAATACCTACTGGGGATTATGTCCACATAACCAATTCTACTCACCCCGCCCCAATCAATACACAAGGATCCGTTCAAGTTATGTCATAAGCACATGAATACAACTAAGATACGTGAACTCATGTAATGAGTAGTACATGAGGCACATGATAAGCACATGAAAGCACATGAGAATATGTAAAAACATGAACTAGTACGAGTACAAGGAGTACCTGATGCACAAGATAAAGTACATGAACATGAAATACCCGATGCACCCGTAGAGGGATAATATCTATGGAAGGGATCCATATAGTACTAATCCGTGAAGATACGTGTCAGCATCATGTAGAGTAATCTAGAGCATGAATATAGTCCAGACAGGTATAAAAAGATCAGAGAATGTACTCGCCTGCTATCTGAAAGTCCGAGATAAAAGTACTGTACGAAGAGTGATGTCTGGCTCCTATTTAGAACAGTACGAGTCACAACAAGTCCAGAATAGAAATGTAATGCACTATAATGCGTTCTACATGAATCTAGGTCAATCTAGACCAAAGTCAACTCTTGGTCAACTCTGGTCAACCCTAGAAGTCAAACTAGGTCAATCAAGTCTAATCTAGGTCAAACTAGTCTAATCTAGGTCTAGCAAGTTATTCTAAGTTATAACAAGTCTACTCTAGGTTCCACTAGGCATACCATGCCTAAACATGCCTATAACACATAACCACAAGACATGTCTATGTCTAATAGTCTACTAAGAAAACATCCATCCTATAGTCACTATACCAATACACCCATGCCCTATGTTCATAATATATCATATCACATAATATCCCATATATATATACATTTTACACATTCTTATATATGTAACTAATATGTATATAGGTACAATACTAATATATATTATATAGGAACACAAAGCATGTATCTATAGGAAAGGAAAAGAGGGAACAGAAGAGTGTAATGTGCAAGTGGATTTGTGTGTATCCTAGACTAGAGAGTGAGAGTGTGAGGTATCACAAGAGTGTGTGTCATGTTCAAGTAAAAACTGGAAACAAAAGGGGAAAACAATCCTGAAACAGTGAGCCATGTAATGTGTTCAGATATTAAAACAGTGTATACATGTGTAAATGTAGAGTGCATATGACAGTAAAGGAAAAGAATTTAGTTCTCAGTCAATACAAAGAAACGAAATCAATTTATAAATAAAACAATACCTACACCCCCAAATCTCAGGTATGGGAATACTCTCAGTTTCACTCATAATGAAATCTCAGGTTTCATAAAACCAAAAGAAGGGAAATGTACAACAGTTAGGAAGAGGGAAGAAAACAGTTTTCAATCAAACAATGCCCCAAACCCATACTCAGTTAACAGTGCAATGAGGGCTTAAACTCAGGTTAATGTTTGACAGGAAACATCCCATCTACAACTACCCAAAATCAGTCCATAGTAAATACATTCACAGGTTTAGAAGAATTGAAACTCAGTTAATACATTTTGAATCTCAGTTTATCAAAGACTGAAAACACAAACTAATTCCCAGGTTTAAAGGAGAATTCTAACTCAGTTTTTCTCATGTTGAACCCACACAATCATTAGTTGAACAATCTCAGGTATAGAATTTCATACAGTCTAGCATACTGAACTCAATCTCAGGTTTTTAAACAAAGAATCTCAGATGTTCAAGTTTCAGGTTTCCAAAAACTCGAAACACAAACCAATCTCAGTTTTAAGAAGAATGAAACATTCCTAAATCAGCTAATGACAGTTCATAAAAGAACCAATACCCTTAGTTCAGAATATACAATCACAGGTTTTTGAAAAGGAAAGGAATTCGATTTAAAGTAATTTAGAACCATTCCCAGGTTCAGAACTAAAACTCAGTTAAAGCAATTTGATTCTCAGGTTTACAAGGACTGAAACACAACTAATCTTATAGACAGTTAAACATGGTTAAGCATTCAAATGGGTTAACAGTCACTCAATTCCAGATTAACAGTGAACTATACATACTGCAATGAGGAAAGGATTTAGTGATTCAAGTTAGTGAAAAAGAACAAGTCTTAGTTTCAAAATAAGAAAACCAAATCAATACTAACATCCCTTAACACACCCAAAGCCAAACTTGAAAGCCATACACTTGGTTAACATGATTTGTAACATGTGGGGATCCAATTCAGTGAAGAACATAACCTTATACAGGGAATTAAAATGGGTTGAATAAAACTGGAAATACAATATCTGTGTGTATCAGAAAAAAAAAACACAAAAACCCCAAGTTCGAATTATACACCCTATTGAAATCCAAAGTTAATCTTGTCACAATTATAATAGAGGTTTAAACATGATATTTAGAATCCATTTAACAATTTAAAACATTATTAAAAGCATTAAAAACAATGAAACACAGAACACAAATATAACACACTGGACCGCACAGTGTAACACACTTGCACAGGCCATCACGTGTCCGACACGACACAAAGGGTTGTGCCACTTGACACACGTGATGTCAGTGGTCGCCCCTAGGTCTGTGTCAAATAACAAGTGTCGAAGTGGCGTGTCCAGCTCACAGTCAGCCCCGAGCAGCAGGAGAGGGAGACTGTGCGCGCGCGCGAGAGAAATCAGCGTGTTCGCGTGTCTGTGGGGACACGACGCGATGCTAATACGTGCTCAGTGCAATAGAAATGCATAAGCGAGACTAAAATGGATTTTTTCATTCAAACACAATCACAAAAATCGAACGAAATGCCCTTTGAGGCATTTCGTCGAACACTAACCTAGATACAATGATACGTGTCCGATACGGACATGAAATGGGTCCAAATTCTAGGGTTAGCCTATCCTACTGTTAGGTTAGGGTTAGGACAACCTAGAAATGAATTTTTATAGAATTTAAAAGCAATAGGAGGAATTATACCTATAGGTGAATAATGGGTCAAAATCCCCAAATGGGAAGAGCTCCACAAACTACCAAACTTCCTCAAATTGTGTGCTTCCTGCAAATACTCATCAATAATAGCAAGGATATTAATATTAGGTCCTATTGCAATTTGTTTGAAGGAATTTGGAGAAGAAATGGATTTTCTAAGGATTTACAAGGATGGGGACTCACCTCTTCCAAATGGCAAAGTTTCCTAAAGAGGCAGCCCTAATTTTAAGAGGATATAAATAGGGGGGGATACACACTATGGCTGGTCAGAATTTCTAGGGTTAGGGCTTGGTTCAATGGGTGTGGGCCTATGGGCCATTAAGCCTTAAGTCATGAAATGACTTGTGATTTCACAAGCCATTACTTAACCAATCTAGCTCCTAATTTCACCAAAATAATCCCAATGAGTTAATCCTCTTGAACTTAAGTCAACCTAGGTTTTCAAATCCTAATCACAAAGTCAAGACCTAGGTTTTCCACTAGATTAGTCTACAAGGTCAACATAAGTCAAAGTCTCTAAAACACCAAAATTAATTATTCTAAAAATCACTTAAAAATCATATTAATTATAAATAATAATAATAATTCAAATCAAATTTGAAAATGACCAAAATACCCTCAAGCTAGAAAGGTGGTAGTGACAAATCTACCTCCCTTAAAATAATTTCGTCCTCGAAATTTAAAGGCGAAACTAACTGCTAAGAAGGATAGAAAAGTATACCTCAAGGTCCAAAAAGATAGGGGTACCGCTCGCGCATCTCATCCTCCCGCTTCCAGGTAATCTCTCCTGGAGAATGATGCCTCCATGCGACGCGTACCAAGGGTATCACCTGGTTCCTCAATACCTTCTCCCGGCGATCCAAAACCTCCACAGGCTGCTCTGGATAACTGAGATTAGGTCCAATCTCTATCTCTGAGTGATCGAGCACATGGTTAGGGTTAGCCACGTACCGTCTCAACTATGATATGTGAAATACGTTGTGAACTCCCACTAGTGCAGGTGACAAGTCTAGCCTGTATGCCACGTCACCGACTCTCCCGCTGATAACGAAAGGGCAGATGAAGTGCGGGCTAAGCTTCCCACCTCCACCAAAACGTATCGTACCACGAGTCGGAGATATCCGCAGAAAAACCATGTCTCCAACCTAATCACAAGCAAGGTCTCAAGTTACTAAAAATCAAACATGATCAATTGAATAAAACAAAACAAAAATACAACCTACTTCTAATCCTATCTCTAAATCTGTACCTCAAACTCCAGCGGCCTCCGGTGGCTATCGGCCCAGTGTCGATGTCTGTCCTGCGCCACACGAAGTCTGTCCCTGATGAGCATCACCTTCTCGGCTGCGTCAACAACCATCTCTGGTCCCAGTAAAGCTCGCTCTCCAACATCATCCCAAGATAAGGGTGTACGGCACCTACGCCCGTACTGAGCCTCAAACGGTGACATCTCAATGCTGGCCTGATAACTGTTGTTGTAAGCAAACTCTACCAAATGCAGGTGATCCTCCCAGGATCCTCCAAAATCTAGGACGCACGTCCGTAGCATATCCTCAAGGGTCTGAATAGTCCTCTCTGACTGTCCGTCCGTCTGGGGGTGGTATACAGTACTAAACTTGAGCTGAGTGCCCAAGCTAGTCTGCAGACTCCTCCAGAAATGGAAAGTAAAGCGACTATCCCGATCTGAGACTATACTGACAGGAACTCCGTGAATCCTGACTATCTGTCTCATATACAACTCTGCGAGCCTCTCTGTAGACGTACCCACCTTGAATGGCAAGAAGTGGGCCGATTTGGTCAACCTGTCAACGATGACCCAAATCGCGTCTTTTCCTCCTGGCGTACGCGGTAACCCCGATACAAAATCCATGGTAATATGTTCCCACTTCCACTCTGGAATGGGCAACGGCTGCAATAATCCTCCGGGCCTCTGCCTCTCTGCCTTGACCTGCTGACAGATCAAGCATCTAGCTACGAAGTGGGACACCTCCCTCTTCATCCCGTATCACCAAACATGCTCTCGCAGATCCCTGTACATCTTGTTGGCACCAGGATATATAGAGTACTGCGATCTGTGAGCCTCCTGCATAACCTGCTCTCTGAGCTTCCTGCTAGGCACACATAACCGAAAACCGTGTCTCAGGGCACCATCCTCTGCAAGTGAGAACTCAACATCCTCCACTCCTGCACTGATCTGCTTTCGGATACACCGCAAAGCCACATCATCAAACTGTGTCGCCTTGATCCTGTCCATCAAGTCCGACTGTATCTGAAGGCCCCATAACTGCATCTGCACTTCGGACACAATCATCTCTATCCCAAGGCTCTCCAAGTCTGTAAGCAGATGCCGATCCATAGTCAAACATATGGCTGTCGGATACCTACTCAAGGCATCGGCAACCACGTTGGCCTTTTCCAGGTGATACTGAAGTGCGATGTCAAAGTCCTTCATCAATTCAAGCCACCTGCGCTGCCTCATGTTGAGCTACTTCTGTGTAAACACATACTTCAAGCTCTTATGATCTGTGAAAATCTCCACCCTCTCGCCATACAGATAGTGCTTCCATAACTTCAAAGCAAAAACCACCGCCGCCAGCTCCAGGTCATGGGTAGGGTAGTTCTTCTCATGGGGACGCAATTGCCTGGAAGCATAGGCAATCACCTTCCCATGCTGCTGCAAGACGCAACCCAGCCCCTTCCCTGAAGCATCACTATAAATAGTGAATCCACCTGATCCTGAAGGCAATGTCAGAATCGGAGCTGTCGTAAGCCGCTTCTTCAACTCATCAAAAGCTGCCTGACACTCCTCTGACCAAACAAACTCAGTATCCTTTCGGGTCAACCGTGTCAACGGCTCTGCAACCCGGGAGAAATTCGGCACAAATCTTCTATAGTATCCTGCCAGCCCCAGGAAACTCCTGATCTCTGCCAATGAAGTCGGCGCTGTCCAAGCCTCAACTGCTACAATCTTCTTGGGGTCAACTGAGATACCATCTCCAGTCACCACATGCCCCAAGAAGTCCACCCGGTCCAAGAAAAACTCACACTTGGAGAGTTTCCCCTAAAGCTGCTCCCTCCAGAGAGTCTCTAGCACTATCCGCGGATACTCCTCGTGCTCCTCCTCAGTCTTGGAATATACCAAGATATTATCAATGACCACCACCACGAACTTGTCCAAGTACTGGTGGAACACCTTGTTCATTAGATTCATAAATACTGCTGGTGCATTGGTTAGGCCAAACGGCATAACCAAAAACTCAAACTGCCCGTACCGCGTCCTGAAAGAGGTCTTGGGAATATCCTCCCTCTTCACCTTCACCTGGTGATAACCCGACCTTAAATCAATCTTGGAGAACACCCGAGCTCCGCTCAACTGATCAAACAGATCATCGATCCGCGACAGTGGGTATCTGTTCTTGATTGTCAGGTTGTTAAGTGCCCTGTAGTCGATTCACATACGTACCGACCCATCCTTCTTGGGTACGAAGAGTACCGGTGCACCCCAAGGTGAAGAACTCGAGCGAATGAAGCCCTTGTCCGGCAACTCATCTACCTGCTTCTTCAGCTCCACTAATTCGCTGTTGTTCACTCGATAGACACACTGGGAGATTGGTTCCGCGCTGGGAACCAAGTCTATCAAGAACTCTACATCTCTGTCCGGTGGAAGCCCTGGCAACTCCTCTGGAAACACGTCCATAAACTCTGCGATCAAGGGATGCGGAGCCATCTGCTCCTTGACTGATGCTCCACAGAAGACTCCGTCGTCCTGCTCTGCCTGCCGTCGGGTGTACTCAAACTCTGGCTCTCCTGGCGCCCCGAACCAAACTCTACCCCTACGGCAATCAATGCGGGCGTGGTGTCTACTCAGCCAGTCCATACCTAATATAATGTCGTAGTTCGGTAATGGCATGACTAGTAGACTCACCCCCAACTCTCGGCCTCCCAATATGACACTCCGTCCTCTGCAAACATCACTCACGAGGATGACCCCACCCCCGGTCGTGATCTTGTAGGTCCTAGGCAATGGTTCCGAAATCAAACTGTGTCTAATAGCATACGATACAGACACAAAGCTGTGGGAAGCCCCGGAATCAAAGAGTACAAATGCTGGAAGAGAATGTAGGAGAACCGAACCTGCTATCATCTCTCCGATGGCCTCGGTATCCTCAGCTGCCATGGCGAAAGCTCGCCCCTGCTGTCCACCTCGTGCCTGCTGCTGGTGCTGCTGGAACCTCTGCTGCTCGGTCTGCAGGGCTGGTCCCCTCTGCTGGCCTGTTGGAGCCTTGGCTCCACCTCCCTGATGTCCTCATCCAAAAGCCCCTGGGCAGTCCCTCAACTGGTGATCTCCCGCACCACAAAGTAGGCACTTGCCTAGCTTCTTCCTGCACTCATGGATCATGTGCCCTGGCTTCTTACAGAAGGCACAAATGACTACCTGATGAGGTGCCTGCTGCCCTCTCTGCTGCTGGTGCTGCTGAAAGGGTGCACGACCCTGCTGCTGATACTGCTGCTGAGCTGGCCTCTACTGCTACTGCTGCTGGAAGTGAGGCCTCTTGGCCTGCCCCTGACTGCTACTGCCACCCTGGAAGTCACGACCCCTCTTCTGCTTCAGCCCTAGGTCGTCCTCCGCCGCCATGGCCCCATAAAATATCTCAACGTAAGTGGCATTCCGGTCGCTCTTAGTCAGCGATCGAACCTCTCTAATCAAACCCCGGCGAAACTTCCTCGCATTCGTCTTCTCAGACAAATCATCAATAAACCGGGCCAATCTGTAGAACTCCCCGGCATACTCAGCTACCGTCTGGTTCCCCTGAACCAGAGCCTCGAACTGTGCCTCGATACCTCCCAAGGCAACATCAGGAAAGAACTGCTCCTTAAACAGCTTCTTGAACTGGGCCCAAGTCTGGCCCTCAACTCCTACCCTGGGATCTGCCTGATACCATGCTCGGGCCAAATCCTGCATCTGGCTGCCCGCTGCCTCGATCTGGTATCTCTGCTAGTCGGAAGATCTCCTCAATATGCTCTATCCAGTCGTCTGCAACGTGGATGCCCTCTGTGCCAAAGAAATCCCGAGGATGCATCTTCTGGAAGTCCTGAATGTCCTTCTCCCTCCGACGGGGCTGCTACTGAGCCCCCTGAGCTGTGATCATCTCAACAGTGGTACGTACCAGCTGGTGCGCCTCATCAATCCCCTGCCGGAAATCGGTAGTCTGCCTCGTCTGCTGCTGCTGGTGCGACTCCAGAATCCTCTCCAGGAAGGAGAAGAGATGGGCAGCATCTACCATCCCCGCAGGCGGAGGCTGCTGCGTGGGAAGGATCTCTGGAATCACAACTGGCCTCCTGACTGCTGGAGGTGCTCCTCCAAAAGCGGCAGAAATATCGACTCCTGAGGGCTGCACTGGCCCTGTGGCACTGGGAGCTGGCTGCTGGACACGAGAGGTGGCAGACCCCTCTCCAGCCTCTCCCGTCACGGGGCGATGCGATCGCGTCTCAACCATCCTGGAGACACAGATCAAACAAGAAGAAATTACTGAGAATGAGTCAAAAAATCAAAGGAGGACAATTTAAATTTCTAAGGAAGACAATAAGCAGCAAAATAGATATACGGAATCTGATAAGGAATTTTTCTAGTGTGATTGAGTACCTTCTAAAAAAAATATATGCTAATTTCTACTGCTTGCTGCAGCGATATTCTAGTACGAATACCGCTACATTTATATCCTAGACCTGCATGGGCCACCACTAAAAACGTGTCACGACCCACACCCCAGAGTAAGGGCACGAGACGTGGGTACGTCCAGCCTACGCCGCAGTGTCGGCGGTAGAACGCTATCCTAGGTCACAACAACTAACAATTGAAGGTAATAACAGTTATACTCCCCGAATGGGGGTGACATAACAGAAATATAACTCAACTACAGCTAAGGTAGAACAGGTAAGATAGATTGATAATGAAAGATAAAATATCCAGAACAGAGAATCACAGAGATACAATCCAGAAATTCTAAGTGTCTAAAATAATACATCTCAGAATATCTCAAAGTCTAATACAGTAATCCAAAATAGTAAGACAATCCTAAACTAATGGAGTGTCATCTACTGCTAATGGATCCTGCTGCTGGTCCAAATTCAGGCACTCATCTAGTGTGGCACCGTAGTAAGTAGGGCAGAACGCCTCAGCCTCGTCCTCTATAATATTTCAACAGGTCCAGTCAGGACGGAAACGAGCACATATCTCTCAACAGTTCATAGCAGGTTAGAAAAATAAATCAGGCAATAGAGTAAAATACAGGAAGTACTGAATGGAAGTACAAGTAAACAGGAAATATTTTGTGACTGAATGTAAATACATGATAGTAGAGACTGTAAGTGACTACGTGATTTAGAGTACAATATGGTTATGTAAACGGCTTGGGGGCACATGAATACAAATAAGGAGCACATGAATACCTACTGGGGATTGTGTCCACATAACCAATTCTACTCACCCTGCCCCAATCAATACACAAGGATCCGTTCAAGTTATGTCATAAGCACATGAATACAACTAAGATACGTGAACTCATGTAATGAGTAGTACATGAGGCACATGATAAGCACATGAAAGCACATGAGAATATGTAAAAACATGAACTAGTACGAGTACAAGGAGTACCTGATGCACATGGTAAAGTACATGAACATAAAATACCCGATGCACCCGTAGAGGGATAACATCTCAGGAAGGGATCCATATAGTACTAATCCGTGAAGATACGTGTCAGCATCATGTAGAGTAATCTAGAGCATGAATATAGTCCAGACAGGTATAAAAAGATCAGAGAATGTACTCGCCTGCTATCTGAAAGTCCGAGATAAAAGTACTGTCCGATGAGTGGTTTCTGGCTCCTATTTAGAACAGTACGAGTCACAACAAGTCCAGAATAGAAATGTAATGCTCTACAATGCGTTCTACATGAATCTAGGTCAATCTAGACCAAAGTCAACTCTTGGTCAACTCTGGTCAACCCTAGAAGTCAAACTAGGTCAACCAAGTCTAATCTAGGTTCTAATCTAGGTCTAGCAAGTTATTCTAAGTTATAACAAGTCTACTCTAGGTTCCATTAGGCATACCATGCCTAAACATGCCTATAACACATAACCACAAGACATGTCTATGTCTAATAGTCTACTAAGAAAACACCCATCCTATAGTCACTATACCAATACACCCATGCCCTATGTTCATAATATATCATATCACATAATATCCCATATATATATACATTTCACACATTCCTATATATGTAACTAATATGTATATAGGTACAATACTAATATATATTATATAGGAACACAAAGCATGTATCTATAGGGAAGGAAAAGAGGGAACACAAGAGTGTAATGTGCAAGTGGATGTGTGTGTATCCTAGACTAGAGAGTGAGAGTGTGAGGTATCACAAGAGTGTGTGTCATGTTCAAGTGAAAACTGGAAACAAAAGGGGAAAACAATCCTGAAACAGTGAGCCATGTAATGTGTTCAGATATTAAAACAGTGTATACATGTGTAAGTGTAGAGTGCATATGACAGTAAAGGAAAAGAATTTAGTTCTCAGTCAATACAAAGAAAGGAAATCAATTTATAAATAAAACAATACCTACACCCCCAAATCTCAGACATGGGAATACTCTCAGTTTCACTCATAATGAAATCTCAGGTTTCATAAAACTAAAAGAAGGGAAATGTACAACAGTTAGGAAGAGGGAAGAAACAGTTTTCAATCAAACAATGCCCCAAACCCATACTCAGTTAACAGTGCAATGAGGGCTTAAACTCAGGTTAATGTTTGACAGGAAACATCCCATATGCAACTACCCAAAATCAGTCCATAGTAAATACATTCACAGGTTTAGAAGAATTGAACCTCAGTTAATACATTTTGAATCTCAGTTTATCAAAGACTGAAAACACAAACTAATTCCCAGGTTTAAAGGAGAATTCTAACTCAGTTTTTCTCATGTTGAACCCACACAATCATTAGTTAAACAATCTCAGGTATAGAATTTCATACTGTCTAACATATTGAACTCAATCTCAGGTTTTTAAACAAAGAATGTCAGATGTTCAAATTTCAGGTTTCCAAAAACTCGAAACACAAACCAATCTCAGTTTTAAGAAGAATGAAACATTCCGAAATCAGCTAATGACAGTTCATAAAAGAACCAATACCCTTAGTTCAAAATATACAATCACAGGTTTTTGAAAAGGAAAGGAATTCGATTTAAAGTAATTTAGAACCATTCCTAGGTTCAGAACTAAAACTCAGTTAAAGCAATTTGATTCTCAGGTTTACAAGGACTGAAACACAACTAATCTCATAGACAGTTAAACATGGTTAAGCATTCAAATGGGTTAACAGTCACTCAATTCCAGATTTACAGTGAACTATGCATAATGCAATGAGGAAAGGATTTAGTGATTCAAGTCAGTAAAAAAGAACAAGTCTCAGTTTCAAAATAAGAAAACCAAATCAATTAACATCCCTTAACACACCCAAAGCCAAACTTGAAAGCCATACACTTGGTTAACATGATTTGTAACATGTGGTGATCCAATTCAATGAAGAACATAACCTTATACAGGGAATTAAAATGGGTTGAATAAAACTGGAAATACAGTGTCTGTGTGTATCAGAGAAAAAACACAAAAACCCCAAGTTCAAATCATACACCCTATTGAAATCCAAAGTTAATCTTGTCACAATTATAACAGAGGTTTAAACATGATATTTAGAATCCATTTAACAATTTAAAACATTATTAAAAGCATTAAAAAAATAAAACACAGAACACAAATATAACACACTGGACCGCACAGTGTAACACACTTGCACAGGCCATCACGTGTCCGACACGACGCGAGGGGTCGTGCCACTTGACACACGTGATATCAGTGGTCGCCCTAGGTATGTGTCAAATAACAAGTGTCGAAGTGGCGTGTCCAGCTCACAGTTAGCCCCGAGCAGCAGGGGAGGGAGACTGTGCGCGCGCGCGAAAGAAATCAGCGTGTTCGCGTGTCTGTAGGGACACGACGCAATGCTAATACGTGCTCAGTGCAATAGAAATGCATAAGCGAGACTAAAATGGATTTTTCCATTCAAACACAATCACAAAAATCGAACGAAATGCCCTTTGAGGCATTTCGTCGAACACTAACCTAGACACAATGATACGTGTCCGATACGGACACGAAATGGGTCCAAATTCTAGGGTTAGCCTATCCTACTGTTAGGTTAGGGTTAGGGCAACCTAGAAATGAATTTTTATAGAATTTAAAAGCAATAGGAGGAATTATACATATAGCTCAACAATGAATCTTGGTTTATCAAGCCCGCATCTCTGGAGCCTTCAACAAGAAGGTTAAACTCAGAACATTCCAAGTGGGTGATCTCGTTTTGGCAGTTCGGAGGCCGATGGTGATGACTCATAAAACCGTCGGCAAGTTCTAACCAAAGTGGGAGGGCCCATTTATCATCGAGGCAGTATTCTCCAATGGTGTATTCCGTCTCGCAAAGCAAAACGGAGACTTGCTTATGATGCCCATCAACGACAAGTTCCTGAAGAAATACTATGTCTAAACGACATTCGCTGAATCAACCAGATTGTTGAGTTATGTACCCTTAGATACCGCTGAACTTACACTCTGGTCACTCCAAATAAATCTATATCGCGTCTTCTGGGTAGTGAGTCATGTATAATCGTACCTCTGAACTTACTCCCTAAAAGAGCATCTTCCTCATAATCTATTACCCGTGCTTTCAGTGCATAAAAATGGGTAGCAGATCCATAAAATTCCCGAAACAGCCACGTCGATGTCACCACTGAGTTGTTTCACTTCCATCAAAAACAAACCACACCTTGCATAGAACTTTCACGTCCATATTACCTCTGAGTTATTCTATGTACCCTTCGTGGAGTCCATACCTGCCATGTCTTCATTACCGCTGAGTAGGAAGACTCTATTATAAAGCCCCCATACTTACCACGTCCTCATTACCTCTGAGTAAGTATGTCGGTTTTTTCTCGACTTATTATCCATACCCAAAACTAGGGTACGCCAAGGATAATAGGCCCACAAATGTCCACAGTTGACCACAAATGTCCGCAGTTGACCATAAATGCTGTACTAGGTTCTCTAATACACGTGCCTCTTTTTTCACAATCTCATGCCTCTGGAACCCAGCTGTTCCATGGCATTCTTTCGCCCGATACCAAGAACTTCCATATCCACCTTACCACGGAGTTGTTCTAGGTATCCCTATGAAACTTATTATCCGTACCTAAGACCAAGGTATGCCAAGGGTAATAGGTCCACAAAAGTACCCAGTGGGGGAAAACACATAATACAAAAGATGCAGTACAAGCACAACAGATAAAAGATGATGCAAATGAAATTCATTTATTTAAATCAAAATTACTACATTTTCTGGGACCATGTCCCTTTTAAAAAAGATGAATAAAAACAATGAAAGAAAGAAAAATCCGATCATGGTTCGACAACACATAATTTTTGGAGCCGGTCCTTCAGTTTGGATGTCGACCGCTCAAATCTCAGGGTGGCCCGATGCTCAGCCTCTTGCATCAACTTCTCTGCATCCTCCAGATGTGCATGGGCCTGCCAACCATCTTCAAGTTTCTTCAGGGCTTGCTCCAAGGCATCTGAGGTTCGGGTGACCTTGTCGGTCTCCCGAAAAATTAGCTCCTTGACGTCACGAGAGGCCTGCAGCTCAGACTCCAAAGAAAGCAGTTTCCTCTGAAGCTGGAAGATCTGCTCCATGGTCTCGGCTACCCCATGAGATGCGGCCTCTTCCCGAGCAATGCATTCCTCTCCGCTGCGGCTTAATTGATCATACTTTAGCGACAAATCTCGGAGGTCCTTCATCAGAGCGGGCTTGGACGTCTCCCGTACCGTCCTTACCTTTTCCATGGCTATTAAATGGAAGGCACGCTCCTGATCTATTGCTGAAAATAGATCAACTTGTCGCAGTACTCGATACTGAGCCACCAGCTGATCATCTTCTAGTAACTTGGGCTCCAAAAGATCAACCATCCCTGCCCCACCGGGGTGGGTTCTAAGAAGTTCAATCTGGCCATGAGCACATGGAGGGGCCATTACAAAAGATGTTCCCCGCTCCACGACAGCCTCAACCCCTCACTTCAGGTGGCAGTAGAAACTGTCAACCACATCCTTCGACGATTCATCGAGAACTTCCGAAGAAGACGGCGTCAGAGGAAGAGTAGTTGGCAGAGTTGAAGAAGATGCACCGGAACTTGATTCCCATGCCACTAGGAAAACAAGTTCCGAGTGAAAGGACGCTTGAATAGCGGCCATCTCCTCCTCCGCAGCTCGAAGGATTCGGAGACTGGACAGCATGGAAAGGTCGACCTCCGGAGCCACATGAATCAAGGAGGCCGTAGGGACCATTTCTTCCCGTCCCGGCCGTTCCACTGCCTGTTCTTTCGAACTTGAACCGGCAGGAGGCCCCTCGATATGAGCTGAAGGAGGAGGAGGCATATTTTCTTCTACCAGATCCCCTCCGGTGACTTCTCCTTCAATGATGTCCGTCGTCAGCGGTGAAGGAGCAGGACCAGTATGTCCGGAGCGACCATCGATCAGCTTAACCCGAAGGATGTGAAGATAGAGCAAATAAACCTCCTTACTAGTCAAGACTTAACTTAGCTTACCAGGGGAGGGTTACTGAAGCTGAGGCTCGCTCACAGCCATTATATCCTCCTTACCAGTGATATCTGAGCCGAATGCAGCTGGTTCCTCTGCCCCAGCCGCCCCGGAGGTAGACGCAATAGGGTCAGCATCACCCAGGTGGAATTCAGCAACCTCGGGGATTGGCTCAGTAGAGCCTATATCGCCCTGGGTTGAGATATCAGCAACGGAAGAAACCTCAACCGTCGTCGGAAGAACCCTGGCGGAGATAAGAACAGCCCTCATATCGCTAATTAAAGTAGCTAGAGCTGGGTCGACTTCAGAGACAGTAGCCGGTTCTCGAGAGTCTACTTCTTCTGACGCCTACAAAGAAAATGAGAAGGATTAGATCATAATACAGGAAAGAAGAGCTAAGAAAAGATGGTTGTAACTCGATTCACCTCCGAAACGGCATCAACATCCTCGCTTCTCTTCCGAATGATTGGCCCGCGGGGCTTGACAGCGGCCCATTTTCGGGAGTAAGTTATGCCGCCAATAGCGGACTCACGCCTGCTTCGCTTGCATGAAGGACCAGGCACAATGGGGGGCTGATCTGCCACCACATAATCCGCAGGAGGAAGAGGCAGGTTATCGGCGTCCTCCTCTTCATCCGTATTGGTGGACTCCGAGTCTGACACCTCAACTGCATTCTCCTTCCTTTTCCTCGTCTTGGACCCTTTCGACTTCTCCTCCAAGCCAGTACTGACAATAAAACTGGTACTTGGGTCA
Source organism: Iris pallida (assembly GCA_029216955.1). Lineage (NCBI taxonomy): Eukaryota > Viridiplantae > Streptophyta > Magnoliopsida > Asparagales > Iridaceae > Iris > Iris pallida. Next base: position 14,609,043 of record JANAVB010005598.1, read on the forward strand.
AAATCGGTGGGAGGCTTGTTTACCATAACATGGTACAAAGCTGCCATATACAAAATCTGCCCTGACTCCTTAGCATCAGGCACAGAGAAGCTGGTACGGGTGTGGACAGTATTATAGTAATGCCAGGCCCTGATGTCGTCAAGGACACTACCCTCGAAACCCGGGCAGGGGCTGGGATTGTCCAGAAACAGCTGAATGTACCCAAACTGTCGGGAGAACCGACTGGGCAAGTAAGCCTCCAGGAAGACAGAGTTGCGGTTGTGATATATCAGGTGTACAGGACGGATATTCTGCAACCACAGGAGCATCTTATCGGACAAGAGGTGGGGAGTCCCAGTACCATCAAGATGTATACCATTCACTTCTTCATCTGTAAAGTGAGGGACAGACACGAAAAAGTTGTATCTGTCCACTCTTGCCAGCACCATTCGACAGGCTGGCATGGTACTGCACTCCCAAGGCATGCGGCGATACTGGAAGATGAAGGCGTCATCCGCAGTTACGTCATCTTCTGGGCCCGGCCTCATCAACGACCGGCAGTACAGCAACAGCCACCCCATCAGATAATGATAAGGCATCTCGATTCGCTCAAAGTCTTTCATCGTATCACGGGCAATGACCTTGGACGAGAAAGTGCAGAGACTACGATGTATGCTGCACACCATGGCAGGGAAAAAAGCTAGTCTGGCCCCAAAGACCAGCTTCGTACGGGAGAAAATAAAGTTACGGCTGATCCTCTCAATAGAACTAGCCCCTCCCGAGACCACGCGGTTCTGCAGCCATACCATCATAAATCCTGCCATGAGAGCCTTCTCGGACAACTGCTAAGTATCTTGATAAAAATAAGTAAAAGAGTCAGATTGACTCCCAAATCTGCCGCCGGTGGTTTTTACCCTCTTGGCGGTTGACACTTGGTCTTGCACCTCCTCTCGGGTTCGAGGACTTCGGGGAGAAATCCGGCCTGTGGCGCCGAGCTTAAAAAGGTAACTGACCCAGGCCTTCGTATGCGAAAGGTTCCCTTCCGAGCTGTCGTTCTTCTTTTTTGACATCTGCTGGCACGTGCTGTGGTGACACAGCAATTTTCGGTAGACAGCAACAAAGCCCGGGAAGCTCTGCTCCAACTCTTCGAACTCCTCGTTCGTGGGGGTATACACTTCGAAGACTTCATTCCCCCAGGGCAGCCTGGAGACTTCACGCATCTCGTGGAGAGTGAGTCCCATCTTCCCTCCCGGTGTAAAGAAAGTCCCTGTGCGACGATTATACATCTCAAGCAAAGCCATGAACAACTTCTTTTTTATGGGCAAACCATAACAGGTGCCCCGAATGGCATGGTACAAGCCGATCTCGCACAGGAGATTCTCGTATGTCCACAAAATCTACATGGTCATGTTGGTCCACGAAGGAATGGGGTTTATCCAATTTAGCAGCGCCAACCGACCGATGGGGTAGGATCCCTTATGAGCAAGCTGGTTCATGAAAGTGTCATCGTGAGAGAACCTGAAGTTGGGACCCTGAACATTTAAGAAAATAGTAGGGGCCAACCCCATCACGTAGCAGCTGATCAGTGTCCTGGTCGCGACTATCGACCCCAAGTTCCTGTTATAGTGAATATCGCCCACAAATATCCTTTGTCGGCTCGGAGTCAAGGAATCCACCATCTTCCTGTCCATTGGCAGCATGTTGAACCACGACAGTGGAAAGTGACGTTCCATTTGAGGAATGTGTATCGCCACCACGTTAGAAGAAAAACTCCAACTTTCAGATATGTTCAGAACGCTGGAGTTCTTTACAGTCAGGGCATCTCCGAAGAGGAACGCAGGTTTCAGGTGTTGGCCCCCCATTTTCCCTGAGTTCATCAGGCCAGTGAGAAAGTAGAAGGACTGGTTTTTGATATCTCTCAACCTTTCCTCAGATTAATCTTTGGAAAGTTTGTTTGACACATAATCAACTATGTGGTCGACCCTCACACCCACAGCAGATTGGGCGCGACCTACCAAGAGTTCTCCCGCAGGATTGACTGGCAACTTCACTAAAAAAGATAAAAGAAACAGGTTAGAAGATGGCCAGAGAAAACCACTTATACAGCTCTGATTAAGTGGGTCTTTATGCGGCCCAGTTTAAAGAGCTCATGCGGCTCTGATTTGGTGGGCCTTATGCGGCACAGTTTAAAAGAATTCATGCGGCTCTGATTAGGTAGGGATTATGTGGCACAGTTTAAAAGAGTTCATGCGGTTCTGATTAGGTGGGCCTTATGTGGCACAGTTTAAAGGAGTTTATGCGGCTCTGATTAGGTGGGCCTTATGCGGCACAGTTTAAAGGAGTTCATGGGGCTCTGTTTGGTGGGGCTTCATGCGGCCTAATTTATAAAGAGCATATGCGGCTCTGGTTGGCAGGTCTTCATGCAGCCCATTTCATAAAGTGCTTATGCGATAACATGATGACTCTCATGCGGCTCGGACATGAGGCATACCCCATGCGGCTCGGACATGAGATGTTCATGCGGCCCATAAAGCACAACATAGGCGGATTCATCACACCGAACTTAAACAGTTCAATGAAGACGAAGAATATGCCAAAGAGAAAGGCTCGCGCATAAAACATACGACGTAGCCGTTATGGTTAGGGTTTGAGTCCATGCAGTTTTCTCCGAACATTCTTACCGTTAATGGCAGGAAGAACGTCGGGGTAAACTGGGATCGCTGACGAGGAGGCAACTCCTTTGCCCTTCGCCGCCGCACTGGAGGATGCCTTGGAAGCTATTGATGATCGAAGGAGAAGAGGAGACGGCGACTAGGGCACGAAGGTTTGAAGAAAGAAGAGAGTAAAGAGAGTAAAGAATCTCTCTCTTCAAAAATTACTCATATTTATAGGCTGGCAAGGACGTGTGAACCGAAAGACGCTTCGGGTTGCGTGCTGCCTAGAAAATAAAGCCGACCCTTGGGATTCTATCCCCTTTCATACAAAAAAGAATGCCCAGAATCATTAAGGCAAATCTAAATATTTAATGACGACTCTTGGGATCCTATCCAAAATACGGCTTTAAATCAAGAGCAATTAATGAGACACCTACGTGGCACAAAGACCAGCCTATGCGGCCAGAGGAGACTATGCGGCCAAAGGAGCCTATGCGGCCAGAGAAGTCCATGCGGCATAAAGAGCTTATGCGGACATACCCATGCTTCTTATTCAAAGTATTTCAATTTTACAAATTGAAAACTTTGAAGGGGGTCTTGTAGAAGCATAGAAAAGTATAGTAATTCTTATGCGGTCCAGAAACTCCATGCGGCTCAAAACTGGGGGGTCTCATGCGGCTCAAAAAAATCCCTCAGAGCTTCGTGCGGCTCAGATAGTTTTATGCGGCTCAAAAAATCCCTCAGAGCTTCATGCGGCTCAGATAGTTTCATGCGGCTCAGAAAAAGCCACGTGGCCTATGCGGTTCAAAATGGGCCCATACAGCTGGCCATAATTACTTCCGGCGGCTGGCCATTAATGCTCTGACACAAAGTGACAGTTCTGACATGATGGCTCGACGCGACATGCTTATAGAAAGACAAGAAAATCTTTATGACAGTTGGCACAGTTCACCAATTCTAAGCAAGCTCTTTATGCGGATCGTCTGAGTCACTCTCATGCGGCTCAGTTGTGAGGCTACCCTCATGCGGCTCGGTTATGAGGCCACCCTCATGCGCCTCGGTTGTGAGGCCACCCTTATACAGCTCGGTTATGAGGCCACCCTCATGCAGCTCGGTTATGAGGCCACCCTCATGCGGCTTGGTTGAGAGGCCACCTTCATACGGCTCGGTTATGAGGCCACCCTCATGCGGCTCGGTTGTGAGGCCACCCTCATGCGGCTCAGACAGGAGGACAGTCCTTCATACGGCACGTGGCATAAGTTGAATAAATCTTAACAATTCAGATTTATTGCAACCAACAGATCATAGCAGTTCAGATTTATTTCAACCAACATAATAGTCCAGATTTATCAAACAAATAAAGATTAATCTTAACCAATCCCCAACCATCCACTTCTCAAGGCACAGTTACAAGGATGTGGCCACGTGGCTGTAGATCCCACTCGTCACAAATTCCTATAAATAGTAAGGTGTTATTCCCTTGTACACACACAGAGAGATACACACAGAGCATCTCTTCACCAGAGCCGAGGTTGCGTTCGATCTTCCAAGGAGTAAGGCAGAGTTGATAGCACTTTCTCGAGCCTCTACTGTCACCCCCCAGAATCGAAATTAAACAATTATACTTAGATTGCTTTTCCTTGGTTTTGTTTCTATGCTCTCTTTGTACGAGCGAGTTTGTAATTGTGAATTAAAGTTCAGTCCTCCCTAAAACTGTTCTATTCTTTGATAATCAATAGCAAACACTACGTACTTTGAAGTGAATCCCACCTCGTAATACGGTCACGGCTGTCTAGATACATGAGGGTTTACTATAAGCCAATAGTCTCTTAGGGTCAAGAACAAGCCTAGTGTCTCAATCTCAAGTAAGCAATATAAATATAACAATATGGTAGATCATTAGACATACAAAGTAAGGCATCCCATATATTACATATTCAGATGATCATGAAGCTAGTCATACAAAATGCGAAGACTAGCAAGAGTTTAAGTCATACATGATCAATCCTAGGATTTGTCGATCATGTTACAGCCCGTAGGCAGACAGAAAGTAAGTTACAAATGAGCTAACACTTGCTCGGCGGCTAAACATCTCAAAAAAATATTTATACAAGGGAGTGGGAGAGCAAAATAAGAACCCACTCGTTGCCAAGGTTCCTTCTAGTGGTCACCATCTGGTAGGAAGGCTGGAAGATCCTCGGGTGCTACTCCAAAATCTGGCTATACAAAACCAGCTGGATCAGACTCCAGAAAGAGCAAGTGCCACAAAGGAGGCTTCACTTAAGAACTAAAACAAGCATTTTAGCATATAAATTTATAGATGAAATAATATAAGACATGAGTTAGAGAAAACAGGGTGATAAACGATAAGAGGACTGAAAGACTATTCCGGTAACCAAGTTACAACCCGTAAACCAAACAAGGACTAGGATTGTAATCTTTCACTTGAACAGAACTTAGTTTTTAACCAATTATCGATAAAGTAAAGCATACACAAGCATGTCCAGAGATAGCCATGTACTGGGTCTAGACAAGACTAGACAAGATGAGACTCCATCCAATATTCACGGCCAAGCAATAGTACGGCTTGATAGTTAACTAACTAGGGTTATCACAAGCCTACTTACTAGCAAGATGCAACGAGATATCCCTACGGCCACAAGCCATGCAGACTATCCAGGTTATCCAGACGTAAGGTTCATGTTAAAAGTTATCTTGACTTGTTAGGTGACTTGAGTGCAACACATGACAGTATGCATAGTAATTGTTTCATGAAGTTCCCTACAAGACAGTGACCTAGAAATGTGCCCTACTCGTCGGCAGGCTACAAGTCTATCAGGAAGGCGCCTAGATAACGAAATTTCTTGTAGCCGAAATATCTCTCTATATGAACTACTTGATCAATCTAGTCATTATCTTAGTTAGATTTAGTATGTATCCTAGACCGTGGTAACCAGGGATACAAGTCCTAGACATGATGCGAAAACAAGACTGGTAGCTTATACAAGCACATTCAATACAATCACCCACGGTGTCATGAGAGCTTACTAGCATGTCCAGTTAGCCGTCGCAACAGCGTTCATGAGTTATCTGTCAAGATTACTTGTCAGGGGTGCACCACAACGGGTCACCATCATGTCGTGTTACTTGTACTTGTTACTTGTTAGGAGCGCGCCACGACGGTCCGCCATTATGGTTCATTACATGTCATTTTTCATTTCGTGTTCACATATCATGGTTATGATCATATAACACATCATTATGTAAGCAGAAGAGACATATTCTGAGTGCACCCTAACGGGCCACCGATGTAAGGAAGACAACATAGCTTAGAGCAAGAAATGTAATAAGGCCAAAGGACATGGCAGCATATAGAGGAAAGTACATATTATGGTAAAAAGGGAAAAATGCCAAATTATTGTGTGCCCCAAGGATATGCACCCATGGGGTTTTCCCTATGCGCCCAAGCATGAGTTGAACCCCTTGTGGCCAAAGGCTAAGGGTGAATGATTTTAAGGTGACAAGTCGTGAAGGCTTATGCGCCAACACGAGTCTATGCGCCTACATGTGGCACACTATGCGCCCACATGTTGGCATATGCGCCCACTAGAGTGGGGAGACTGCTTTGGGCGCATGACAAGTCCATGCGCCAAAGCAGTGCACTGTTCGTCTTCCCGACGAATCCGAAAAGAACGAACCATGGCCGAAAACTTTGAAAATACGCCAAATCTCCGTCCGGAGTCCAAATTCGGACTTTCTTAGGTCAAAATGGGGTATAACGAAATTCTCTACGACATGGAACCATGAAAACATGCAAATGAAGAAATTAAATAGACTAAAACTTCAAAAATTAAAAAATGGTAATTTTTTATATCTACAAAAATCCATGTTTCAAAATAAAAATTTCTAAGTTCTAAAGTGGTTTAAAATCATGCTAAGAATCTATTGGAACCATCAAAATGGGTTCTCAAGTGAGAGCAAGGTGCACTTGCCTATAGAGGGGGAAAGGTTTTTAATGGAGAAGAAGAAGTTATGGAGAATAATGAAGAGAGAGAAAAGTAGGTGGGTTTATAAATGGGGATGGTGGTAGGTAGGGGTTGTGTTCAACATAATGAACCAAGGGAAATAAACCAACTCAAACCAATAATGAACTGAGCCAAACCATGATATGCCATGATGGACCTAAATAAGATTAAACCAAAATTTAGCTAGCAAGACAAGGTAAGTAAAAATACTGGTTAAGATTTCGTACACATATACTGGAAATACGTATAGCAGAAAACGGAGGTGACAATTATAATTGTCTCTTATAGTATTTATCAATTCACATGAAACTGTTGTTAGTGTTTGTACTTGCTCATATCCTGACAGGATAACCCTTGTTATTTTCCAGAGAATTTAGATACAGACTGCCCGACCTACTACGGGTTTAGCATAGATGGAGTCTACGACCAGGACCAGCCTGTGGACCCGGTCCTTATAGAGGACGCACAGCCTGTAATGACTTAGTTTAGCTAGATTTTGTCTGGACTATATTCCAGCTTGATACTTTGAGACTTGTAGTATTTTATTTGGGAGCTTGTGTTATGTCTTTAAATTCTGAACTTGTGATTGTGACTTAGCACTATTTCAGACTATTTATTCATCTTGCTTCTTTATCATATTCGTGCCTATCTTCCTTAGATTTATGTGATTGAGTTGTGTTTATATTCCTCCGTACGGAGATGACATGTTATATTATTGTGTCTTAGATACTATATATTTTAGATGACCTTTACAGCGTTCTACCGCTGATACTGCGACGTAGGCTAGACGTACCCACGTGCTCGTGCCCCTAAACAGGGTACGGGTCGTGACACTTATAAACTCCCACATTCTTTTTAGATCTTTTGGTATCCCTTACTGTGACAATAATATTCGGAGCACGAGACCAGCGGTTACTTTCCAACAAATTGCACATACTAGACATAGACGACTCCACCTTCATGAAGATATATCATGTCCCAGCAAAACACGTCCCTTTGTACTCTATTTTATGATACGACTTTCAAGCCAAAACGGCTAGCTATAATCCTTACCATAATATCGATATACTTCCCGACTGCGATTTGAGATCCAACCTCGGCTCAAATCTTTCGACCTAACATATGGTTTTGATCTACTCGAAGCCCACTATACACGTGTCACTGGTATGCCACTCAATTGTGTCTTTTTGTGCTACTTAAACACAAAAGTCACGGAAGGCGCATATCATGACTTACATAACCTATTCTACCAACCTGACGAAAAATTTGCCTAACCGCTTGAATTTGAACCTATTCTACGTTACCCTGACCTAATAGGGATGGGTTAAATTAATTTCACAAGATTTTTTCCTGCCACTATAGATTAAAATCTAAATTTCATGCAATCAAAGATTGAAGTCCAATTAGGGAACCTATTGAGACTCAGTTAAACCCATCATAGCCCATCGCCATATTTGGACTATAAAAACCAAACTTGAAGAAATAGACCCCTATATCTATTATGTAATCCCAATCTCATAATCCACTTATTCCCTGTCTTTAAATTCCTTAACCATATTCTGCCATCCCAATTGCACCCACTTTTCGGTTAGGCTTTACCAAGACCCCTTCTACCACCATGATAAACTTTGACCAGTACACGAGAAAATTAACTAAGTAATACCTAGGTTTCCTCTGGAGCCCACGACTACGACCAAAAGTAACTCATATACTCAACATCTCCTCGAGATTGAAACTTCCTAGAAGTTCTGTTATCGTGCTCTCTAAGTTTAACCAATTTCCATAAGCTGCCTAGAGCATTGAATTTAGTGCACTCTACCTCTTAGAATTAGATTCCAAATGTAACCGTCCCTCCATCTGTTTGAAAGTTGTGATACAATCTTCCTATTCTATTTTATCACTTACTCGTATCTTTAGATAACTGCGGTAAAAAATCGCAACCTTGATTCATCACATTTTGTTATATCATAGAATCGTTTTTGTTTAAATTGAGAGCAAAATTTTTGAGGCAAATAGATTGCAAGCCCCTCTAAGAAACATTCTTGGAATTAGCAAGTAGTTGGAAATGATTGGTTCCAATTAGACTAATAATTCAAACGTTTATAACGTCGACTCATATCCGTATGATTTGATACCTTCGACTGTGATTTTGAAGTTTGAAGCACAACACTAGCCTTTTCCTTTCATACAAATTTCACATTCACAAACTAGACCAGTCAAGCTACCCGCATGACATACATGTCCCGCATAAACAAACCTTCTTGTGCTCCATTGCAATCTTACCACATGTATGACGCACTCTTCCTTTAGAACAAACCATATATGATTTTTGTACAATTAATTTTAAACCATACAATATTGACCCATTCCCTTGACTAAACTGAATACCCATGATCCATCCAAGACTCAACACACCTGTGATGTAGACACTCTACTCAAGCAAGCAGATGCCTTCTACACAACACCAATTACCAATCCCACACCTAAAAGTCATATTGTCATAAAGATTCCAAACACTTATCTAACCATATTCTATAGTAAGGTTACTATACTTATTATAGATTTTCATCACTTGGCCATAAATTCTTCTTTTCCCTAAGCTCTTCAAGCTAATCTCTTAGTTTCTCATATTAGGCGAAGAACGAAGTTCTTTTTGAACCAACGCATTCTAGTTATATTCGAAAAAGAGATGCCTACTATAATGTGAAAATATGATCCAATCAGAATGAGGTTGAATAGTAGTAATACTCCTATAGAAGCTATTGACCAAGAACGCCATGAAAATATTTAGTCTCACTTAGAATTCATGACTGTAGTCAGAAAGTGTCCAAGATTTTCGTATCTCTCCTTAGAAACTGTCCTTCTCAAGAAGTCTTGAAACGACGATTTACACGGGTAGCCAACTTCTATAAGTTGGGTAGGGCCTTGAACCAAGAACACTTTACCTTGTAGGATATGGAGCCAATGTGGTTTCCTTTTATAACTATCACCCACTTTTCAAAAAAAAAAAATCGAGTTACGATTGGACATACTACTCACCCTTCATATTGAATTTGTATCCTTGATATTAAGCTTATTTTTAATTTCGAGGACGAAATTTTTATAAGTTGGGTAGGATGTAAACACCCTAAAATTTTGTGAATTATAAGTATTTTTAATGGATATATTTTACAGCATTTTAATTTATTTAAATAAAGCTTGAATGAATTTGAAGTTGTTATTATTACTGGTAGCAAGGATTGCTAACATAAATTGGTACAAATTTTGTACTAGAATATTTAGAAAATGTTTTTGAAGTTTGGATTTATTTTTAGGTTTACCTATATTATACAATTAGAATAATTATTGTGAACATATTAGGTATATATAATATACTATCCATATATTTAGTAAATAGATTTTACATATTTCTTTTTACATAATAAATAAAAATTTTGTGCAAATATATTAGAATATCCTATTGAAATATTCTAAATATTTTAGAATTTTATACATATCAATTCGCATATACATATATACGAAGGTAGTATTAAATAATTTTTTTATAAATGAAAAATAGGTATTAAGTATGTATATATGCTAAATGTATACATATACGTATATAGCTTGGTAGATATATGTTAGGAAAATATTTTTAATATTTTTCATTTTTTTTACAGATTAGGAATTTTCATTAAATGGATTTTTTTTTCTAATTAAAAGAGAAAAGGGTTAAACCAAAAAGTAAAGTAAAAAAGAAAAAAAAAGAAAAAGAAAAGAAAACTAACCTTGCGGTTACTGTTCCCCGCAAGGTTTCCCCCGACCCGTCTCTCTGTATACATACAGTGATCGACAAAAAAAAGAAAAAAAAAGGGAACGAATCCTCAAACCCTAACCCTTCCGCCTCACCCAATAACCCACGACCGTGGCAACCGCACGCACGAGGGGTGCCACCGCGCTGCTGCTGGATCACCTGCCTCCGGCCAGAGCGCTGCCAGGACCATCCGTGGTGTACGGTCGAGACACTGGACACAGCAGCTTCGTCAATAGTGAAGCGCTGTCTTCACACCAAGATAACCGCTAGCTCGAGCGATGGTTTCTCAATCCGTCTTTGCTGGTACAGGGACAACCTACAAAATTTAATTTCCCTAATTAGTTCATATCTGTTCGTATTGTGTGCAACAAAAAATAAGTTCCAAAATCGAGAAAACTCGATTTTCTGGGTTTAGAAACTGTCCCAAAATCCCAAGTTGGCGGTCGATTTACGACCAGGATATCACGAAACTTGGAAAAACCACTTGAACAGACTTGTAGACAACATAACCAAGATTGAAACCCTATTTTTAATTTTATTTCTAGTTGAATATTTTCTGGTTAATATCAATTTGAAAATAACGAAAAATATGTTAAAACTGTTTTCGAAATTCAAGAAAAATCTTCGATTCAACGTGCGTCCTGCCAATCCAGGCGACATGGTCGCGAAACAAAAGTATCAAAAGGTGCGTATAGACTTCGCAGAAGTGTGGGCTTTGATGGAATTCAAATTGGTTGCGTGTGCGCGACGAATTTGACGTGTATCCTTCAAAATTTACCGTATCGACCTCTTTGTAAATTCTCCAATTACTTTGTGCACGTTCGTCAAATCGAAACGAAACTTGTGCCAGCAGAACCGTATCATTTTTATGGTCCTGTATTCCAAGTATGGTCCGATTCTGAGAAGGTCGACTGTAACACCTATTTGATGGGCCCGCGGTCCGCTCCAACGAGCGATTTTGTGCACGGCTCACCGGAATCCAAATTTGAACATACGGTTGGGTTTGTCTCCTTAAACCGGACCCGTAGACATATAGTCTGATGACTTTAGAGACCATAGGTTCGGGCACGCATTTTGATATAAAACGGGTCCAACGACGGACATCGTTTTGACCCGAAATTACGATTTTGTATGTTCCAGAATTGGACTTTTGGACAGGCATTTTCTAGATATATCATATATTTTGAACACGTTCGTGGTATTTATTTTAGCATCCAAGGATCTATACGGGATTTGGCTTTCATCGCTTCACTATTCTGACGGTTCGAGCTATTGGACGTTGCCCTTTTGCACACAACCTCAGGCGAGATACCTTGCCAAATTTACTGCTTATATTTAGTATATTTTTTTATTTGCATATCACTGTTTGTTATTTCTAGTTTTTTAGCTGTACCATTATTACAGTTCCTGATTTATTACCTGCTTAATGATATTACCTTTACTTTACTTATTATCCTTTGATTGCATATGGACCAAGAGTTAAGGGACTACCATTTGTAGTGTATAACATAAATCTTAACACAGTTATACCATAAGGTATGTGTGAGATGAGTAGCATGTAGAGGTACTTGCGTGATGGCTGATCACCTGTGCTCATTCGTTAGGGCTAACTGCTAATAGAGGCATGTTAGGAGACTTGGCAGTTAGTAGAGGTATAGGATTCATGGATGTGACTCTACTAGGCATTGGATGGGAAGAACAGTTCCTTAACGTAGGGGCCACGTATGCACTTTACTATTATTGACGGTTATCTCCACTGGAGATACAGTCCTGGATCCTGATACCTGATTTCCTACTGGCCCCTGACATTCGAAGAATGTTATGCTTTGAGGTCCCTGGTATCCTGATGGGACCATACCTGAGTTCTTGCTCCTGTAGCCAGAGTGCCCATACGTTGAAGGTTTGTTCTTAATTGCATGAACACAATAGACTGGTTAGGTAACCTTAGTCAATGTCATATCACCCCAACTAGTAGCTTGTGATAATGTCGCATCGCAGAATAGTGTGCTACCCCTTGTCCTTGTTTGGTTGTAGGGGTAGTCTACTGTTTCGTTGGTAAGATATTGGATCTTGTTACGAATGAGACTATTTTACTTTACTTATGATTGATGACATATTATATATATTCAGTTATGTGGCACATTCTTTATATATCTTGTTACGTCCTTCTGAGGACCTGGTTATCTCTCCAGGTGTGTGCTTTGTGACTTTTCGTAGGTGTTCTAGCCATGGCATGTTCTTCTCCATTCCTTTGAAGATGATTGCTATTGGTTCGTCTTGCCATTTAATAGATCATTTTCTTGTATATTTTCTTTTATCCCAATTATTTGGTATTGGATTTGTCTCGGCCCAACTACATGTATAAATGACAAATTTTATAGTTGATTCATATTATTATTCTCTTATTTGGTGGATGAGATTTAGTTGTCTTGGTTTACTACATTTTACAGCTTATGGATACATACAAGGTTTCCATATATTGAAGTATTCTTCGTATGTATGCAGTTGACATATTTACGTACCTAGTCCTAAGTATTTTGGGACTAGGACGTTACAATCTTCAAGGCCCTTGACGATGAATCCTTCTGGCTGTTGCATGTAGATCTTTTCGGTCAACTCTCCATTCAGGAATGCTGTCTTCACATCCATTTGATGAATGACGAGCTTGTGAATTGTACTCAGAGCAATCAACATCCTGATGGTTTTCATCCATGCTACTGAAGCATATGTATCGAAGTAGACGATCCCCTGCTTCTGAGAAAACCCTTTGGCTACCAGCCTTGCATTGAACTTGTCAATAGTTCCATCGGCCTTCATTTTTTCTTGAAGACCCATGTATTGTTAGAGGTTATAGAGTCATACTCATCATTGATAGCCTTCCTCTAGAAGACAGCATCTCTAGTCTTCATCGCCTCATCATAGGTAGTGTCACTACCCGCATCCTAGAGTAAGGGCACGAGAAGTGGTTACGTCCAGCCTACGTCGCAGTATCGGCGGTAGAACGCTGTCCTAGGTCAATCATCTAACAATATAAAGGTACATGTACAATATATACACTCCGAATGGAGGTGACATAGCAACACAGTCTCAATCACATCTAAGGTAGAATACGATAAAAAGATAGATATGGAACAAAATGAATCCACATAGATACAATCAGATAGAATTCTAAGATAACATCTTCATAAACATCAGATAAAATAAACTTCCAGTATATACATACAATAATGTATCAATGAGAAAGACAAGGTAAGAGTCTAAGCTAGCAGTCTAAACCACTGGTGGTAAAACCTCTGCTACAAGTGGGTCCAAGTCACAAGTGATGTCTAAAGCTGCACCATAATGGGTAGACACCAGAGACTCATCATTCACTATAAAATTTTCAACAGGTCCAGCCAGGACAGGAGCGAGTACAGTACATCTCAACAAAACATAACAGGTTAGGAAATATAAACATGCTAGAGAGTAAGATACAGGAAACTGAAGAACAACATGATGTAAAAAGAGAGAGGTTGTAAGTAAATAGCTACAATATATAGAGAACTATCAGTGACAAGTGATTCAGAGCACAAGATTGTTATTGAAACGGCATGATGTTGCACACGAGTAATCTAAAGAGGTTGCACACGAGTAATCTACTGGATTGAATACATAACCACTTCTACTCTCCCGCCCCAATCAATACACAAGGATCTAGCCAAGTTACGTTATTGCACACGAAGTATAGTCGTACACGAAGATCATGTGATCACATGAATATACACGATTTCATACGATTTACACACGAATGTCACGAATACAAGGAGTACACGATGCTGACGATAAAGTACACGAACATGAGATACTCGATGTATCCGCTAAGGGGATAACATCGCACGACAAGATCCATATAGTACTAATCCGTGTTACCAACGTGTCAGCTTCAAGTAAAGTAATCTAAAGCAGGAAATATAATCATAAACAAGATATGAAATGATCAGATAACGTACTCACCTATATCCTGAGTATCCGAAGAGAATCTACTGTCCGAGAAGTGGTGTCTGACTCCTATAGAACAGTACAAGTCACTATAAGTCTAAAATAATATATCAGACTGTTACAATGCATCTACATGATGTTTGGGGTCTAACTGGACTAAAGTCAACTCTCGGTCAACTCTAGTCAACTAGACTAGTCAAACTAGGTCAACTAGGTCAAGCCTAAGCCAAACAAGTCTCACTAAGCCTAACCAGCCTATTCTAGCAAGCACACACAATTTCTAGGCTATACAAGCCAGCTACACATCTTAACTGGCATTCAAGCCACACACACAGGCTACGAGCCATAGGTATACACCCATAGGCTATGTGCGCTGTATATAGGCCATAGGCCATATAGCTATATCATACATAGACCATTACACACTTTTCACACATATACACATTTACATTAAGTTAATATAGTTATCACTCACATATACATACATTAGTATTCATCTAACTTATATAATAGTCACATTCACTCATAGGCCAAATTAATAAAATATCACATATAGATATGTATATACATATATATATATATACATAGAGTGATAGGGAGAGGTTACATGTGAGGGTGTTTGTGTACATGTGTGTGTGTGGTACAATAGGTGTGTGTGTATCATAAGAAAACAGTGTGTGGGGGAACATGTGGGTGTAAGTGTCAATATGGTATGCTAACAGTGAGTGAGTGATATGGTGTAGTGATAGGTTAGCCTTGTGTTAACAGTATAGTGTAGTGTCACATGTGAGGGTGTGTACCAAATATGTTAACAGTGTTCACATAAATGAGAAGCTAATCTCAGGAATGCAAATCAGCCCAACCACTTAATCGAATCCCATTCACCTAGATGTCATTAACTACATGAACCCAACTTTCTACATCAACACAATCATCATTAGCAGTGAACTAAACTCATACACATGAATTTAACATGTATCTTGAACATCAGATTTCAGTTTTTAGAAGGAGATCAAATGATAGTTCATATTAAACTATCAATTAATCCAAGGACCCAATCAACCACCCAATTCGAATGACAGTTTATATTGATTAACAGTTAACCCATTGCCCCAACACCAATTGAATCCCAATATTCCTACATCAAACAATACCCCATATGACAGTTAGTGGTGTGTAAATAGGACTGCAATGTGTGAAACCTATTCTCAGGTTGATATTAAATCATATCAAATTTAAGCATCAAATCAGTTTTTAACTCAAACATTAAATTCAGCCTTTAGTCAAAACTCCAATCTTAATACAATGTGAGTCAAATCCAATTTCCCAATCTATTCTCAAGTTTAATAGGGTTCTCAGGTTTAATCTCAGTTATATTCATATGGGTGTGTGTGTGAGTGTCAAAGTGTACTCAAAATCAGTGTGTGTGTATACATGTGTGTGACTGAACAATGGTTAGGTAGGAGGCCATGTGTGTGTATGTGTCATAGAGGTGTGTCAAAACTGAACTATAGTGTACAGCAGCATGAAGACATAGGAAAAACATCATAACCCTCATTCCCATTTATTGTGCAAGTGGCAGTAGAGTGTGTGGAAATCAGTGTGCAATTGTGTGTATGACAGGAATGAAATCAGTGATGTGTCAATGGGTGAAGGCAAGGGAAATCTCAGATTTAATGACAGTCCTAACAAATTGAAAACCAATGCTAGACACCACCACCACATCAATCTACATATCAATTCCAACCCATTACCAACATGAACCCAACACTTAACAAATCAACACATGTATAAATGAACTAATCCTAATCATTAACAAACCCAAGTCAATGCTCACTGGTAAAAATCTGAATTGGCAAAATCCTGAGAACATAATCTCAATGTATGAAATACCAGAAGTCCATAGTCATGACTGAAGAACTAAGAGAATCCTAAGTATCCTAAGTGGATGCCTACAATTAATATGAATCCTTGTTTCGAAACTAAAACAGAACCAAAATTTATATAACCACATCAACTAACTTGACAATGTGAACCCAACAACAAGATTAACTCTGAAAGATTTTTAACACATATAAACTTTCAAAATCTAACAGTTAAAAACCAATGAATATGTTTAACCCAGGAAAATATGGTATCAGTAGGTACTCGAATCCATTTACAACCCAACAAACCCATAAAAATGAATCAAAACACATCTCGAATGAACCCAGATATATTTAGGTGAACCCACATTCAATTTAAACCCACAATCAAACAGCCAATACATCTGAACCCTCAAAAACCCAACTGACAGTTCTACATGTATCAGGAAAATAGGAGTTTACCCAAAATCGAATTGAAATCAGCTAAACAGTTAATCTAATAGGTTGGTCAATATAGTCATATAGGTGTACGTGTCACAGGCAGTGTTTGTGACCAACCAAGTGGACACAAACGTGTCCAAACAACCAAACATACAAAGACATAAAACTGCATTCAGACAGTGTTGTGCACGCGTGCACATCGTTCGTGGACACGACACGATACGACACAAATTAGGACACGTGCTTGTGCACAGAGGTTCGCCCATAGTGTCACGCCCCGCTCCCGTAGGAGCGATCGTCCTCGCTAAGGCGTGATGCCGCACGAGCCTAGATTGCGCTCGTGCAAGACAATTCCATAATGGCCGATCACATCGGCGGCGACGGGGTCGTCGCACAGAAGTCCCAAGCAGAACATTGAATACATTGCAGCGGAATTTAAAGAAAAACACATGAACACAAGTTCTCAAAAGAATCTCTTTTATTGATATGGAATACAAGATTACATTTGTGGGCTCAAGGCCAAATTACAAGTCTCTCGTGCTCACTTTTCTCTCATTTACAATTCACTCTGCTCTCTCTCATCTCTCGATACAATACTTGGATCCAGCGGAAGCTTCGGAAGGCGATGTCCATACATTATGTCCTGTATAAGTCTTCAATCATCGCGGCCGCAAGCTTCGAATCGCCAAAGAACTCCGTGCCTCGACGCATCCAAGCGAGCTCCGCGCCACGAGCTTCTACCTGTGCCTGCACATGAAACACTGTGTGGGTGTCAGTACCACTGTACTGGTGGAGTGAGCTTCTCGTCCACCCATACAAAACCTACACGTTTCATTTACTTTGTGCAACATAAACCATTTTCGATTGTCTTTCTATTCTTGCCTTAGGATCAATTTTAGGACCGGCGCCTTAGCGCAACTTGTGTATCGGAACCATCCCGTGCTAGCAATGTCAACGTTAACTTATACTTTTGTGCCTAGACCACTCCTTGTGCCAACAACGTTAACCTATCAAGTCGTGTTTGCCTTACGGCCATAATCAGAGACGCAACTACACGAAGGACTCTATTTCCTTGTCTCTAGACCTTTCTCGTACTTGTATTGTCGACGCACCGACTTATACTTATCTTTCGTGCCAAACTCTGGGACGTAATGACTCGGTCGTGCCATAACTCGATTCGTGCTTCAATATCACCGAGGCAGTACCTCCTCGCTTAGTCTCGCATACACTTGTGTTTTGACAACGCGACCGTGCCTCATAACTTAACGTAACTTCACACAACATGCCCTACGGCCCTTTTTGACTTAACTCGCAACTTAACAGTCGATGCCATATCTCGTGCCGAAGCACGTCGCCTTCGCTGTAGCCAAATCTTAGGCTCAGACATTGTGTCTTTTTAACTCATACATATTCAACTCAATCCAAAGGCACCTACGCGGATTGCCGCCCGTGTCGACACATCTATATGAATGGTCACTGGCCTATCCAGCCATATTGGACGTAGCCTGGTAGTACGGGACCCTTGCAACGCAAGTAGCGAGCCCCGATGCAAGTCCCCGTCTTACCGATCGCCTAACCAGCGTTGCCTATTACCCAGCTCGGCTACAACCAGTTTCTTCCTAGGCCGAGTCGGTCCCGTGGCCCCGGGGTGCCGCTCGAAGAAACCAACTCTTGTCGACAAGTCGTCCATGACCACGCGCCTACGCTAACTTCTAGACTTAACGTAATGCAAGGTCTTATTATTATTATCACCGTTCCTTTGTTTTACTCTTTCCACTTTTCACACTTCATTCGCAGAGCCCAAACCAGGGTTGCCTCGGCGACTGAACCACAGTCCCGACATATTTTCTCTCGGCGACTAACCATCGCTTAGACTTAACATTCTTTGAACTCAGGGAACGGCTACTGCATAGCCTTCCAACTTAACTTGAACATAACGTGTTTCCTTAAGTATCGACCGACCGTGGCTAACTTTCCACTGAACCAACCATGGCTCGTGCCTCTAAACCGACTCGTGTTCGACGCAACGCTGTCGCCCAAGTCATACTTCATATGACGGGCCTTGGGGTCGTGGGACTATTTATCTTGACAACCGCAGAATGAGCGGGACAGCACGTAGAATAACTTAGGTCGACCGGCATAACTTTGCCTAACTCACTCAAGCCTACAACTTAACCCAAGGGACGAGCAAAGGCTATGCCAAGCCTTGCGGGACAGGACCGTGCATGCTTTAACAGGCATTTGTACGGGCGACGCCTATGACTTAGGCTAACTCTCAGCTTTTGTACCGCAGACCAACTTTCCTTCTCCCAAGCCACGGGACGAAGGACTGAGTGTCATTTTCAAAGCACGCCGTGCATCAACTCTAAGCTGACCGTGAGACGTTTTCCATGTTCTAACTCGATTCAAACCGTCGGGATTATTCCCTTAGCTATGTGGATGCGTAGCATTTATTATCAAGCCTAACTTGTGCAAGTTGAAAACACGATTTATTATGTGAAGGCAAAGATGAGGAGAGTTCACCGAAACTACCCCACCTGAGCGATGTCTCCGAGCAAGCCGTTGCAGGGCTAAGTCCGAACGCCGTCGGCGTTCCGATTACTCCGATTGACTTTACGGGACGGGGCACTACACATAGTAGGGCTAGGATTCCCATACCCTGACCTGGGTCGAACCTGTGTCGTGTCCAAGTAATATGAGCGTATCAGACGTGATTTTCTGTACATAGCAGTGCAGTGTAAATCCAGTGCACGTGTCTGTGCTCCCTCGACACGACACAAGGCCGTGTCAGACTCGAGGGGTGGCATATCAGTGTGTGCCCCCTCCTCCATGCCAAGTGGCAGCCCACCACGTGGCGCATGCAGCGAGCACGAGGGGTGCGTGAGCAGGGGACAGTGTACGTGCGTCGTGCAGCGAGTTCGTGTCCGATTTGGACACGGATACGGCTCGAAATGTGCTCAGACACATAGGGCTAAAAATTTGTTCAAATAAAATTTTTAAAAAAGAAGATTTTACTCATTCAAGCATTTCATTAAACACATGCACTCTAACACTGAAATGTGTCTGATATGGACACGAAATGGACACGACTCGACACCAAACCTATACTAGCAGCTAGGGGACTCCTAGGGCTATCCAAATATGCAAGGAAATCAAAGATTTAATGGGTTTAGAGAGTGTTACCTATAGGTTGTTTTTTCTCAAGAAAAACCCAAAATGAGGGTTCCTCCTATCAAGCCAAAGAGCCCCAAATTTCACAAAATCTGGGATTTCTCTCCATAAACAATAAATAGAGTGATATTAGGTCCTAATGCAAAAGACTAGAGTCAAAAATAAATTGAAATAAAATATTTAGGAAAGTTTGCAAAAGGGCCAAGCCTTGTTCTTACCAAAATTGAAGGAGATGTAAAAAGAGACAAGAATGAAACAAGAGAGATTATAAAGGCCTCAAATTAGGTCATAGTGGCTGCTCAATGAAAAGAAAGGGTTAGGGTTTCTCCATGTTGGGCTATGGGCCAGGTCACATGAGCAATGGGCACTCTACCTTAGCCTTAAGTCTAACATTAAGATCCTTCCTAATTTTCTCAAGAGCTAAGTCACTCAAGTCAAAACCAAGTCGACTTAAGTTGGATTAGGGTCCCACCATGCTAGCCAATTTACTATGGTCAAAGTCAACAGATAGGTTGGTCTCCAAAGTCACACCTATGAAAAGTTAAAATTAACAATCACCAATGCATTGAATAAGAAAATAATTTAAAGGGGCCAAAATGACCAAAATGCCCTCAGGCTAAAAATGATAATTAAAACATCCTATTAACATGGTTAGGCTCTAGGTCAGACAGTCTCTACGGTTTCACTAGCTGCACATCAAAATCACAAGTCATGATTTTAAATAGTTTTAAATTGATTAAAAATTACCAAAAAAATATTATTATTTAAATATCAAAATTAAATAATTAAAATCATAAAATTTCAAAATTACCCTCATTTAGAAAACTGGATGTTACAAGTCTACCCACCTTAGAAAAATTTTGTCCTCGAAATTTAAGATGGTATTACTCCTTCTAGGTCAAACATAGTCAAGGGTCAAACACTAGTCAATTTCTCAACATCCAAGTACTTGGTCATCAACTGGTCAACTTCTTAGGTTTTTACCTATGCTAGCTATCTAGGTGTTGGCAACTAGAGACTAACAAAAAAAAAAAAAAAAACTCTATAATAGACTAACTCTTTACCTTCCAAATCCTATCAAGTCACACATAACTAAATACCTATATTCTAAGCACATAAATACCAAATACCACATATACATAAGCTCAAGAACAACCACCCATTACATATATCCTAAGTATATTTCTATATATATGTATAACTGATCATCAAAGGGTTTAAGTAGACTAAACTTATAAGAGACTGAACAAATGCTTGGAAATTAGGCTAAGGATGAATGATCTGAACATCAATGTAGACAAAAGGGAATGATGCTAAGGAGACTGAATTTTTAAGCAAAATGATAGGACATTTGGGTCCACTTGTAAGTTAAAGTGAAAGAAAACCTGCATATGGAAACTAATGCTCAGGTAGAGGCTTGGGAAGACTGAACCAACAATGAAAGAAAGGGCTTGGACATGTATCTGGACAGGTGGGCTAACCAGATATCATCTGCAATCTATATGTATATATAGACCTCTCAGTCTTAGGTGAACTACAACTATACTCAAGGACAGGCTCTGGTCTTGGTTGTCTTACTGGAAAAAAAGTAAGGGAAAATAATAACAATCATCAAGGCTGTAAGGCATACTAACATCCTATATGTAAACTGGTTGGTATTATAAATAACAGGAAAACCACCTACAATGGGTTACTATTCTAATACCAATGCTAACTATCATCTCTAGGGTACAGACACTCTACAAGTCATCATATCTTTTCACAATGAAAGAACTACATATGAATAAGCTCTACAAAACTAAATATCCCTACTCCTAAGTTATTTAATGATGGAATACAATTTTTATAACAACAGAAGGGTATGATAATCATATGCGTCTATCCAAAACCATGTTACTCAGAGTCTTCGTCATGCTAGTGAGCAAGGCTACGATAATCACAGAGTCCTTGACTAAGGTACATACCTCTAGGTTTATGGTATTTAAAATTTTTGCATTGCTGTATGCGACGACAAAAACCTTTTCCACACCAGAGAAATACGTCCAAAATCTGACTATATGTCCTCACTATGCCAGCTAACACGACTATCGAAGATTCTAGATTCCATAACTGAGGTGACCTAGCCCATATAATTTTTTTCAGAAGAAAAACAAACATAACATAGGAACGACAGAATAAAATTGATCAGTCAACAAGGAACAGATGGAATCGAATTTCAAGATAGTTATAAGAGGCATTTACGAAAATGGAATCGAGAAGTTCGAAACCTGTAGCAAGATCTCAAATAGCCCATGCATCTTCGACTGTCCTGGCGAAAGCTCGCCCTTGCTGGTTTCCCCAGGTCTGTTGCTGATGCTATATGAACCACTGCTGTTGAGAGAAATCGGGAATGACGGGAAAAGGTCTCTGTACAGACGGAGGTGCACCTCCAATGTAGCAGAAACGCCAACCTGAGTCGGCACAACAGAAGCTACGGTCTCGAGGCCCTGTTGAACAGGACGAGAGGTGGCCAGCCTCTCAATAGTATCCCCCGAACCGGAGCGATGAGATCATGTCTCCATAACCATCATGAAGACAGATCAAAACAAGAAGCAGTTACTGAGAACGAAGCAAAAAATCAAAGGAGGACAGTTTATATTCAAGGGAAAACAATAAGCAACAAATTGTAGATATACGGAATCTGATAGAGTTTTTTCTAATGTGATTGAGTACCTTCAAAACTACCCTAATCCTACTGCAGGCTATAGTGATATTCTAGTCCGAATACTACTACATTTCTAAACTAGACCTGCATGGGCCATCACTAAAAATGTGTCACGACCCGCACCCTAGAGTAAGGGCACGAGAAGTGGTTACGTCCAGCCTACGCCGCAGTGTCGGCGATAGAACGCTGTCCTAGGTCAATCATCTAACAATATAAAGGTACCTGTACAGTATATACACTCTGAATGGTGGTGACATAGCAACACAGTCTCAATCACATCTAAGGTAGAATACGATAAAAAGATAGATAGATATGGAACAAAATGAATCCACAGAGATACAATCAGATCGAAGTCTAAGATAACATCTCCATAAACATCTGATAAAATAAACTCCCAGTATATATATATACAATAATGTATCAATGAGAAAGACAAGGTAAGAGTCTAAGCTAGCAGTCTAAACCACTGGTGGTACATCCTCTACTGCAAGTGGGTCAAAGTCACAAGTGATGTCTAAAGCTGCACCATAATGGGTAGACACCAGAGCCTCATCATTCACTATAAAATTTTTAACAGGTCCAGTCAGGACAGGAGCGAGTACAGTACATCTCAACAAAACATAACAGGTTAGGAAATATAAACATACTAGAGAGTAAGATACAGGAAACTGAAGAACAATATGATGTAAAAAGAGAGAGGCTATAAGTAAATAGCTACAATATATAGATAACTAACAGTGACTAGTGATTCAGAGGATAAGATGGTTATGTAAATGGCACGATATTGCACACGAGTAATCTAAAGAGGTTGCACACGAGTAATCTACTGGATTGAATACATAACCATTTCTACTCCCCAGCCCCAATCAATACACAAGGATCTAGCCAAGTTACGTTATTGCACACGAAGTATAGTCGTACACGAAGATTATGTGAGCACATGAATATATACGATTTTACACGATTTGTACACGAATGTCACGAATACAAGGAGTACACGATGCTCACGATAAAGTACACGAACATGAGATACCCGATGTATCCGCTAAGGGAATAACAATGCACGATAAGATCCATATAGTACTAATCCGTGTTACCAACGTGTCAGCTTCAAGTAAAGTAATCTAAAGTAGGAAATATAATCCTAAACAAGATATAAAATGAACATAGAATGTACTCGTCTGTATCGTGAGTATCCGAAGAGAATCTACTGTCCGAGGAGTGGTGTCTGACTCCTATAGAACAGTACAAGTCACTATAAGTCTAAAATAATGTATTAGACTGCTACAATGCATCTACATGATGTTTAGGGTCTAACTGGACTAAAGTCAACTCTCGGTCAACTCTAGTCAACTAGACTAGTCAAACTAGGTCAACTAGGTCAAGCCTAAGCCAAACAAGTTTCACTAAACCTAACCAGCCTATTCTAGCAAGCACACACAATTTCTAGGCTATACAAGCCAGCTACACATCTTAACTGGCATTCAAGCCACACACAGAGGCTACGAGCCATAGGTATACACCCATAGGCTACGTGTCATGTATATAGGCCATAGGCCATATAGATATATCATATATAGACCATTACACACTTTTCACACATATACACATTTACATTAAGTTAATATAGTTATCACTCACTTATACATACATTAGTATTCATCTAACTTACATAATAGTCACATTCACTCATAGGCCATATTAATAAAATATCACATATAGATATGTATATACATATATATATACACATAGAGTGATAGGGAGAGGTTACATGTGAGGGTGTTTGTGTACATGTGTGTGTGTGTGTGGTACAATGGGTGTGTGTGTGTGTATCATATAAAAACAGTGTGTGTGGGAACATGTGGGTGTAAGTGTCAATATGGTATGCTAACAGTGAGTGAGTGATATGGTGTAGTGATAGGTTAGCTTTGTGTTAACAGTGCAGTGTAGTGTCACATGTGAGGGTGTGTACCAAATATGTTAACAGTGTTCACATAAATGAGAAGCTAATCTCAGGAATGCAAATCAGCCCATCCACTTAATCGAATCCCATTCACCTAGATGTTATTAACTACATGAGCCCAAATTCCTACATCAACACAATCATCATTAGCAGTGAACTAAACTCATACACATGAATTTAACATGTATCCTGAAGATCAGATTTCAGTTTTTAGAAGGAGATCAAATGATAGTTCATATTAAACTATCAATTAATCCAAGGACCCAATCAACCACCCAATTCGAAAAACCCTTAACATGAACTAACAAAATGTTCAGGAAATTAACATGGAAATGTAAGAATCATTCAGTTTTTAAGAATGGATTCAAATGACAGTTTATATTGATTAACAGTTAACCCATTGCCCCAACACCAATTGAATCCCAATATTCCTACATCAAACAATACCCCATATGACAGTTAGTAGTGTGTAAATAGGACTGTAATGTGTGAAACCTATTCTCAGGTTGATATTAAATCATGGCAAATTTAAGCATCAAATCAGTTTTTAACTCAAACATTAAAATCAGCCTTTAATCAAAACTCCAATCTTAATACAATGTGAGTCAAATCCAATTTCCCAATCTATTCTCAGGTTTAATAGGGTTCTCAGGTTTAATCTCAGTTATATGCATATGGGTGTGTGTGTGAGTGTCAAAGTGTACTCAAAATCAGTATGTGTACATGTGTGTGACTGAACAATGGTTAGGTAGGAGGCTATGTGTGTGTATGTGTCATAGAGGTGTGTCAAAACTGAACTATAGTGTACAGCAGCATGAAGACTTAGGAAAAAAATCGTAACCCTCATTCCTATTTATTATGCAAGTGGCAGTTGAGTGTATGGAAATCAGTGTGCAATTGTGTGTGTGACAGGAATGAAATCAGTGATGTGTTAATGGGTAAAGACAAGGGAAATCTTAGATTTAATGACAGCCCTAACAAATTGAAAACCAATGCTAGACACCACCACCACATCAATCTACATATCAATTCCAACCCATTACCAACATGAACCCAACATTTAACAAATCAACACATGTATAAATGAACTAATCCTAATCATTAATGCTCACTGGTAAAAATCTGAATTGGCAAAATCCTGAGAACACAATCTCAATGTATGAAATACCGAAAGTCCACAGTCATGAATGAAGAACTAAGAGAATCCTAGGTATCCTAACTGGATGCCT
Organism: Iris pallida; assembly: GCA_029216955.1. Taxonomy (NCBI): domain Eukaryota; kingdom Viridiplantae; phylum Streptophyta; class Magnoliopsida; order Asparagales; family Iridaceae; genus Iris; species Iris pallida. Next base: position 14,634,845 of record JANAVB010005598.1, read on the forward strand.
ACAGTTAATACGAATCCAAGTTTCGAAACTAAAACAGAACCAAAATTTACATAACCACATCAACCAACTCGACAATGTGAACCTAGCTACAACATTAACTCTGAAAGATTTTTAACATATATAAACATTCAAAATTTAACAGTTAAAAACCAATGAATATGTTTTACCCAGGAAAATGTGGTATCAGTAGGTACTCGAATCCATTTATAACCCAACAAACCCATAAAAATGAATCAAAACACATCTCGAATGAACCCAGATATATTTAGGGAACCTACATTCAATTTAAACCCACAATAAAACAGTCAATACATCTGAACCCTCAAAAACCCAACTGACAGTTCTACATGTATCAGTGAAATAGGAGTTTACCCAAAATCGAATTGAAATTAGCTAAACAGTTAATCTAATAGGTTGGTCAATATAGTCATATAGGTGTACGTGTCACAGGCAGTGTTTGTTTCCAACCAAGTGGACACAAACGTGTCCAAACAACCAAACATACACAGACATAAAACTGCATTCAGACAGTATCGTGCACGCGTGCACATCGTTCGTGGATATGACACGACACGACACGAATTAGGACACGTGCTTGTGCACAGAGGTTCGCCCATAGTAGGGCTAGGATTCATATACCCTGCCCTGGGTCGAACCTGTGTCGTGTCTAAGTAATATGAGCGTATCAGACATGATTTTTCGTGCATAGTTGTGCAGTATAAATCTAGTGCACGTGTTCGTGCTCCCTAGACACGACACAAGGCCGTGTCAAACTCGAGGGGTAGCACGTCAGTGTGTTCCCCCTCCTCCATGCCAAGTGGCAGCCTACCACGTGGCGCGTACAGTGAGCATGAGGGGTACGTGAGCAGGGGACAGTGTACGTGCATCGTACAGCGAGTTCGTGTCCGATTTGGACACGAACACGACTCAAAATGTGCTCAGAGCTTGAGATTCGTGAATCACACACATAGGGCTAAAAATCTGTTCAAAAAGAATTTTCAAATAAGAAGATTTTACTCATTCAAATATTTCATCAAACCCATGCACTCTAAAACTGATATGTGTCCGATACGGACATGAAATGGATACGACTCGACACCAAACCAATGCTAGCAGCTAGAGGACTCCTAGGGCTATCCAAATATGCAAAGAAATCATAGATTTAATGGGTTTAGAGAGTGTTACCTAAAGGTAGTTCTTCCTCAAGAAAACACCCAAAATGAGGGTTCCTCCTATCAAGCCAAAGAGCCCTAAATTGCACAAAATCTGGGATTTCTCTCCATGAACAATAAATAGAGTGATATTAGGTCCTCATGTAAAAGACTAGAGTCAAAAATGAATTGAAATGAAAGATTTAGGAAAGTTTGCAAAAGGGCCAAACCTTGTTCTTGCCAAAATTGAAAGAGATGTAAAAAGAGACAAGAATGAACCAAGAGAGTTATATAGGCCATATTAGGTCATAGTGGATGCTCAATGAAAAGCTAGGGTTAGGGTTTCTCCATGTTGGGCTATGGGCCAAGTCACATGAGCAATGGGCTCTCTACCTAAGCCTTAAGTCTAACATTAAGATCCTTTCTAATTTTCTCAAGAGCTAAGTCACTCAAGTCAAAACCAAGTCGACTTAAGTTGGATTAGGGTCCCACCATGCTAGCCAATTTACTATGGTCAAAGTCAACGGATAGGTTGGTCTCCAAAGTCACACCTATGAAAAGTTAAAATTAACAATCACCAATGCATTGAATAAGAAAATAATTTAAAGGGACCAAAATGACCAAAATGCCCTCAGGCTAAAAATGACAATTAAAATATCCTATTAACATGGTTAGGCTCTAGGTCAGACAGTCTTTACGGTTTTACTAGCTGCACATCAAAATCACAAGTCATGATTTTAAATAGTTTTAAATTGATTAAAAATCACCAAAAATTATATTATTATTTAAATATCAAAATTAAATAATTAAAATCATAAAATTTCAAAATTACTCTTATTTAGAAAATTGGGTGTTACAGGTAAGCGGATCAGCTTCCACATGATAGGTGACGAACTCATCTTCGAAGTCCTTCTGGTTCCTCACCCGCTTAGATCTGGGTTCTGCGAGTTCTGGTTCAACAATTGTCTCTGGTATGACAATTTATTTTTCTTGGACTGTATCTTCTTTGGAAGTGATAACCGCCTGTGCACTCACATTATTCTCCGGAATGTCCACGATAATAATGTTCTTGTGCCTCGCAAATTTATCTTCAAAGAATTCGACGTCGCGAGATTCAATGATTTGATTGGTTTTAACATCAAGAAACCTCTAAGCATCACTTTTCTCAGCATACCCCAAGAAGATCGTCTTTGTAGTTGTTGTCCCAAGCATCTGAATCTTCAAGTCCGGAAGCTTCACATATGCCAGGCACCCCCACAATCGAATGATGTTCAAGTTGGGTCTGACTTTGAACCAGAGTTCATGAGGAGTGACTTCGAAACCTGTGTATGGCACTCTGTTCAGAATGAACGTAGCCGTTAACCCAGTTTCTCCCTAGAAGCAGTTTGGAAGACCTGCAGTCAACAGCATTAAGTTCATCATCTCTGTCAACGTCTTGTTCTTCCTTTTAGCTACTCCATTTGATTGAGGAGAATACAGAGCAGTTGTCTTATTGATAATTCCATGTTCTTTGCAGAACGATACAAATTTAATAGACCTGTACTCTTCGTCTCGATCACTTCTGAGTCTCTTGAGTTGTTGTCCAGTTTGACGTTCAGCCTCAGCCCTGAACTCCTTGAACTTCTCGAATGCTTTATCTTTAGACTTGAGCAGATAGACGAATGCATACTTCGAGTAGTCATCGATGAATGTAATAAAATACTTTATCTTGGCCTTTGTGGAGAACTATCTGAAGTCACAGATATCTAAGTGTACCAACTGCAGAAGATCTGTACTTTGATTCACCCGTTTGAACGGTTTTCTAGTAATTTTTGTCTGTGCAAAACCTCACACTTCTCCACCTCCTTACCCCCACATTTGGAGATATGACCTAGACTAGACATTTTGTTTATTCTTTTACAATAAACATGTCCTAGTCTATTGTGCCATAACTCAAGAGAATATCCAGAAGAAGAAACTGCATTAATCATTTTTGCAGGAGTTACAAGTTGAAGTTTGAACATCCCTTCGGTACAATAAGCTTTTTTGAAGTATATTCCTTTGTAGGACATCACTATCTGCCCAGCATTGATGTCCATCCTCAAGCCTGCGTTACATAGCAAACTTTCAGAGACCAGGTTCTTGGCTATCACCGGTACATGCTTCACATCTTGAAGCGTCAGCGAATTTTTTGAAGTCAAGTTCAGTACCACTGTTCCTGTCCCCAGTACTTCAGCTTGTGTCTGGTCCGCCACCATAACCTTCTCAGATGTAGGCTTGTATGTGGTGAACAACTCATTATTAGAGCAAATATGACAGGATGCACCCGTGTTCACCCACTAGTCGGTGTCAACACCAGCCGTGGCGACCTGCACAATCATGGCAACCTTGTTAGGCTCATCTTGCTCTATATGTTTGGACTTTGATCTGCAGTCATTACGATAGTGGCCCTTCATTCTACTGTTGAAGCAAGTCACATCTGACTTGGGCTTTGGCTTTGACTTGGACGAATCTGACTTCACCTTCAGATGGTTGTAGTCCTTCTTCTTCTGGTTGTGAGAAACCTTATGATTTCCCTTGGAGTCCCCCGTATGCACCAAGTTGGCCTCTGCCAACTGTTTGGACAATGTGTCCAATTTGGTTTTAGCTATCAACTCATCTCTAACATTGATGTTGTGAAGTAGTTGATCCAGGCTGATTTGCATCTTCTTCATGTGCATATCCAAGATAAAACTGCTCCATCCTGACGGAAGCCTGGCAACTATACTCCCTACGACAAAAGTGTCGACAAGTGGCATGCCATCGTCCTCAAGTTTTTGATGTAACTTCAGTAACTCCTTGACTTGAGGCAACATCGCCTTATCGTCCTCAAATCGCATGTTCCAGAATTTCTCAGTCACATGGATCTTGTTGCGGTTCTCATCCGCCTGATAATGCTTCTCTAGAGACTCCCAGATGACCTTAGCATGGTCTGTCTTGCTGTATAACTCCGCCAGAGTATCCTCCATGGAGTTCAAAATCATCAGCTTGTAGAGATTGTTGTCTCTCCTCCATTTGTTCTGCTTTGCGGTTACAATCGCAACAGCCCGAACAGTAGCATCATCCTCGTCTGGAATCTCTGGTTCTAGTTCTGTCAGAACGTTGTCCACCTCTTCCAGCTGCAGATTCATGCTTACCTTTCTCTTCCAAAACTACTAAAATAAGGCAAATTAGCGACGTCGGGATGCGTCGCTAAATAATGAAAATACGTCGCTAATAGGAATTAGCGACGACTTTAGCGACGAAACATGAAAGTCGCGAAAAAGATAGTTGCAGATGACAATTTTGTCGCCTTTCGTCGCTGTTTGTGACGTCACAACCAATATCGCTAGGACGTCACAAAATTAGCGACATATAGCGGCATAACAGTACGTCGCCAAAGCAGCGACATAGTGCGACCACTTAGCGACGTTATTTCTTTTTATGTGATGACATGGCATGCCTGCCACATCAGCAGTATAGCGACGTACAACGACCAAATTAGCGACGTCATCTCTCTGCCACGTCAGCTGCTGAGCGACGGATAACGACATAACATCACTAATTAGCGACGTCAGGATATGTTGCTATACTTCGCAGATCGTCGCTATACGTCGTAGATATTATAAAAAATTTAAAAATATATGATTGGTATTTTTGTTATGCTGTGTGTCTGTGTTTACAGTGTGTGTGAAGTGCAGTGTTCGAACCATCGACAGTTTCGCTTACTGTTCTATGTTTTATCTTGGATAGAAAGAACAATAGTTCAGGATGCACTTCTCAGAGCTTCCTTTTCACGTCCTTCACCTTCTCGGGATCCTTTACGATGTCCCGAGAAAGTGAAGTATGTGAAAATAAAGCTCTCAGAAGTACACCCTGAACTGTTGCTCTTCTGTCCAAGTTAAAACATACAACAGTAATCGAAACTATTGATGGTTTCGAACACTGTATTTTACATACACTGTAAACACAGACATACATCATCACAAAAATATATATTATATTTTTTTAAAATTTGGGTAGCACCTCCTTTGTATATCAGATCATCGCCTATAACCCAGCGTATGTATATTTGTCATCCCCGTCGCAGATATCATCATAATTAACAGTCTTCCATCATAACAGTCTACAACTAATAGATGAATAACAGTCTCCCATCATAACAGTCTACAAAGTAAATATCACAAACATACATGTCCAAGTAAATATCATACATGCACTCAATGAAAATACCAACAAAGTAAATATCACAAACATACATGTCCAACAAACATGCATGTCCAACAGAGTCAAATAAGAATAAAAATTAGTGTACCAATGATCAATGGGCCCATAGGGCCAATACATGTAAAGATGATAAAAAAATCTACTAGATCATTGAGGATCCCAGCTACGCATCTAAGATAACATGAACTCATACTGTTCTTGTGTAAGCTTCGCCACAGGGACAGGAGGAGGCAGTACAACGTCTGGAGTCGGCACCGTCGATGGACCGGGAGGACGTATCTGCTCCAGCTCTAGCAGTCGATCACCATGCGCAGTAAGGGTACTCACCATCCTCTCAGTACTCTCCTCAAGAGAAGTATGTAGCTGGATGAGTAAGGCAACCACGGTCCTCTGCAATCCCTCCATCTCAACCTATCTACGCTCTGTGCGCTCCGTAGACTCGGTGAGCGTGCACAAGCTGGCAGCTGTAGCCTGTTGCAGACTCATCAGCTCTTGTATACTGTGCTCGACCGTATCAAATTGTCCGGTGATCATCGGATCGTCGGATCGTCGCTCTGCGGTATGGTGATCAGAAATCTGCTGCTGTAACTCGCGTTGTAGCTCGTCGATCTGACAACCAATATCCTGAGCTCGTGATGACGCCTGCGAAGCTGGAGACTGCGTATTGACAGAGGGGGCCTGTGATGACTCTGAAGCCAAATAGGCGCCGTAGGATCCCGTACCGTAGTACGTACCCTTCTGAAGACCACCAACGGCGGTCATCTAGAGGTCGTTCGGCGATAGAGCTGTAGGCGGCTGGAAGGAAGTACCAGCCCCTCCCTCTACTAGCGTACTAGCAGCAGCAGCCGCCTCCTCTTGTAGCCGAAGAAACTCGGCCTAGAATATTGTTTGCTAACGTCCAAGTATTTGCTAAAGTCTATATTGATATCTATTTTCCTATTTTCTAAAATATAGTAAATTAATATAAAGAACAGAATGTACATATGCCTGCATCGCCCTCTCGTCAATAAACTCTCCAGCCCTCGGATGGGTGACCAGGAAGACGGTCACCATGTTGGGGTCCTCACCATTTTTTACCTGTTAAAATATATTATCTATTATTATTATTAAACATTCTATCCAACTATATATAAAATAATGTTCGGTAAAGGAAACGTACCATATGACGAAAATGCTCCGTCATAGGAATGGAGCCACCATACCATTTACTGGCGCTCGACCGCGCCATCTTGGCCTTGTCAGACCGCTCTGGTACCTGGCCTCGTCGAATCTAGCCTTCATCGCAGTCCACTGCTTTGGCGTGATCCAACCATGGATCGGCTTTCCGGCGCGATCACGAGACATCTGGTCGTGGATCGCATCACGGATGAGCTTGCTTGCGACGACAGAAAATTGGGCCTCGATCTTCGCCGTCCGGTGTGGTGGATAGAAATAGGTCCTCTACAAGAAGTAAAATAAAAAAGTTATATAATATACACAAATGATTATTAAAATTTAAAAATAAACAAATTTTTTACCTTGAAGTGGGCCAACCAAAAGGCCTTCCTATCTGCGGGAGCATCTGAGTAGTTAATCCAAGGCCCACCATAGTTCTGCCTCAGAAATAACCCCAGCTGTCTCTGTACTGCAGGAGGCCGATATCTATACAATAATAAATTTCATGAATATATATGTACATAAAATCATTTGAGAAATACATATATTAACTAATTAACTTACTTCGTAGGCCTATCCGTCCAAATCTCCATACGCGTCTCGCCCGGGGGAGCGCATGGAGGGTCGCTCTCACGTCCTGCCTGACCAGAATCAGTCTGATCGTCGTCCTCCATATGCTCGGCGTTGGCTCTCCCCATGGAGCCGTCGGCAGGAGGAATGCTGGATACGGGAGGAATGCTGGACGATGAGGGAGGAGTCGCCAGCCTGCTGGAACTGCCCTGTCCCGGTAATAGACCGGAAACAGAATGGTACACTGGCGTACTCTAAGATGAGGATGAGGGTACAGAATCTGCCTCCCCAACCCGAGGCACACGGGACTGTCTAACATAATATCCTCCGCGTCGTCCTCCTGGTCTAGTCATACCTGATAATAACATATGACAATAAAATAAATATACATATTTATATGATAGACATTACAGATTTTTTAAAAATATTATAGTCACAAAAGTGTCACTAAAGTGTCGAATATGATGATAAAACAAACGTACAGATTTAATCCTCTTCTGAAAATTCATATTGTTCGTTTAGCTCATCTTCTTCTTCTTCTTCTTCTTCTTCTTCTTCACTTTCATCTGCATCTTCCTCTTCAGATAATTTTACTTCTTCTACACAATTAGATGTGTAATGAGGAACTTCCGTCGTGTCCACTTCTATAATATTTGTTATAAGAGGTAGTTTATCCTCTTGATAAGCTATATCGTCAACCTCAAAGGTATTTCTAGCTTTGGTCTTGCATACTGTCCACCAGTCCGACCTTGTTGTTCCCCGTTTAGGATAACTTATGAAGTACACGAGCTGAGACTGACTTGATAGGACAAATGGTTCGTAGGCTTGATATCGACGCTGATAGTTTATATCCACAAGACCGTACTTGTTTACTTTCCAACCTTGACCTTCAATCGGATCGAACCAATCACACCTGAATAACACAATCTTAGCAGGCTCCATTCCATAACTATATGTCAGCTCCACAATCTTCCGTAGGATGCCATAGAAATCGTTGCCCACATCAACATCTTTGTAGTTCGAAGATCTGATACACAAACAACTATTTTTGGTGGAATCGAGATCCACAAAGTTGTCTCTGATCGGGTAAGTTATTGACTTGAACCTAAACCCATTCACACAATAGCTTGGCTATATTTTTGCAGCATAAATTGGTCCCTTGGCTAGCGTTCTAATAGACTCATTCTCAAGTCTTGCGTATGGATGAAGGACTTAAATACCACGAAAAAAGAAATTAAGCTCATTCTCAAGTGCATATACAGAAAGGTAATTATAAAGTTCTCAAGTCTTACATATGTACTCAACCATGATGGAAAATAATGCCTTATTTCTTGTTCTAGTTCTTCTTCTGTTATGTGTGGCCTACCTGACCTCACATCATCATTAAATATACTGAAAACAATCTCGTTCAATTAATGTAATAGTATAATAATCAACACTATTAAAATAATATAGACGTGTTAATTACTTACCCCTCCAGCAACTCTACTTTATGCTCGTCGCAGTTGAGTAATACATACACCTGAGCAGCCCTTAGCTCATCATCGTTCAGATATCTCTTCTTCATTTTATCCGATGGCTTTCCTGGAGCATTGAATACCTTCAGTATTGTATCATTACATTCATGATCTCCATCGTCGTTTCTGGAAGCTCTCGTTCTATTAGTTGCAACATGAGGCTTGAAATACATCGAACAAAAGTTTGTAATCTCCTCGAGAACATAGGCTTCACAAATAGAAACCTCGACCCGTGCCTTATTTTTTAACTTTCTTTTTAGGTGATTCAAATGTCGCTAGAACGGGTACATCCATCGATATTCGACGGGTCCACCAACACGTGCCTCACAGAAAAGATGAATCGGCAAATGCTCTATAGAGTCGAAGAATCCAGGAGGAAACACCTCCTCTAGCTTGCACAGTGTTACCGCAATGTCCTTCTCTTGCTTTTCTAGACGCTCAACGAGCAATTTCTTAGAACCAAGATCCCTGAAAAATATGCTAAGCTCCGTCAATGGATCCCAAACTGCCTGCGGTAAGAATTCCCAAAAGGCAATCGGAATTAACCTCTCCATGAATACGTGACAATCGTGGCTCTTCATACCCGTCAATTTGTTTTCCTTCGGATCGACACATCTTCTCAGATTTGACACATATCCGTCTGGAAATTTTAGGCCCTGGATCTACCGACAAAGTCTCACTTTATCCTCCTTGTCCAGTGAGAAAATGGACTTTGACAGGAACTGTTTTCCATTCTCCTTTATCAAATGCAACGCAGGGCATTTGCATATTTTTTCTAAGTCCAACCGGGCCTTGGGATTGTCTTTTATTTTTCCTTTTACGTCCATCACAGTATTAATTATGTTATCAAAAATATTCTTCTCAATATACATGACATCAAGATTATGTCTGATCAGATTGGTACTCCAATATGGCAGATCCCAGAATATGCTCTTCTTTGTCCAGTTATGATCTCTACCAAATCCATCGCACTTGTACCCAGTTGTAGGATCTTCGATAGCACTTGGAAAATCTCTAACCTCCTATATCGTAGCTCCGTACCTCCTTGGTGGTGGATCATCCTTCTCTACAATGTCGGCACGGAATACATTCCTGTTCCTTCTGAACGGATGATCTTTTGGCAGAAATTGTCGATGAAAATCAAAGAAGCACGATTTTCCTCCGTGTTTCAAGCAAAAAGCCTTAGTACGGTCCATGCAATACGGACATGAGAGACGGCCATGTGGGCTCCATCCAGATAACGTTCCAAGGGTCGAAAAGTCGTTGATGGTCCACATAAGGGTTGTCTTCATCTGAAAATTCTGCTTCCTGGAAATATCATACGTGTTAGCGCCTACTTTCCACAACTGATTCAACTCATCTATCAAAGGCTGTAAGTACACATCAATGTTCCTCTTAGGATTGTTCGGACCAGAAATTATAACGGTTAGAAACATTTACTGAGTCTTCATGCACATCCAAGACGGTAGGTTATACGGAGTGACAATCACAGGCCAGCATGAATACTGGAATCCCGAAAGACCAAAAGGAGTAAAACCGTCAGTAGATAGTCCCAACATGATATTACGTGGATCTGAAGCAAAATCAGGATACACTTGATCAAAGTGCTTCTACGTTTCTCCATCGGATGGGTGATCCAACACTCCTTCAATCTGTTCTCGTATGTGCCAACTCATATTTTCGGCCGTCTCTTTCACCATAAATAATCTTTGCAACCGCGATGTTAAAGGCAAGTAGTGCATTGAATCGGTCTGTCTTCTTGCACCGGTAGACCTTCATGTACTAGTTGTCTTATAGCGATCAGCACCACAAAATTTGCACACATCTGCGTCCTTGTCGTCTTTGTAGTACAGCATGCACCCATTGCGTCAAGAATCAATTTTCTCGTATCCAATCCAGAGCGATCTCACCATCCTCTTAGACCGGTAGAAGTCTTTAGGTAACTTAGCACCTGCCGACAATGTCATGCCCCAGAACCAAAATACTAGAGAGCGGAAGCGTACATAGCCAGCTACGCATACCGAAGTGCAACTCACCTTGCTATACGGTCACGGCTGTCTAGATACATGAGAATTTAACTACAATCCATCAGTCACCTGTGGTCATGAACAAGCCTATTGTCTCAATCTCAAGCAAACAATAACAGTAACTAGATGTCAGAACACCAAATATACAATAGTAAGGCATCCCACACATTACATATTCGGATGATCATGAAGCTAGTCGTACAAAATATCAGGACTTGCAAGAGTTTTAGTCATATAGAATCAACCCTAGGATTTGCCAATCATGTTACAGCAGTAACATGACAGTGAATAAAGATGTAATACGAGCTAACACGTGCTCGTCGGCTGAATGCTTCAAAAAAATAATTTTACAATAAAATGGGAGGACAAAAAGGAACCCACTCGTTGCCAGGGTTACGCCTGGTGGTTACCATCTGGCTGGAAGGTAGGTAGATCCTCTGGAGCTGCTCCGATATCAGGCCATACAAAACCAGTTGGGTCAGACCCCAGAAAGAGCAAGTGCCACAAAGGAGGCTTCACTTAGGAACTAAAACCAGCATAGAATAAATGACTGTGTAAGATAATTAAAAGATACTGATAATAACAGAGATGACGATAATAAATTGAGCACGAGGAAACCATTCAGGTAGCCAGACTGCAACCCTTAAACCAAATAAAGAACAGGGTTGCAACCCGTCTCCTGAATAGAAACCCGTCTCAAATACTATTGATAAGGTAATAAGACAATAAACGAAGAGAGGACACAGAGCTGCTCCGGAAGCCAGGTTACAACCCTTAAAGCAAACAAGGACCGAGGTTATAACCCTTCGCCTGAACAGAACTGGACTCCTGATCTTTATTGCTAAGGTCAGTATAAATAACCATGCTGTTGAAGTAAGGTCAAACATGACGAGCATGACATGGAGAGCAAAAAGGACAATAAACGAAGAGAGGACACAGAACTGCTCCGGGAGCCAGGTTACAACCCTTAAACCAAACAAGGATCGGGGTTGTAACCCTTTACCTGAACAGAACTGGACCTCTGATCATTATTGTTAAGACAAGCATAAGTAATCGTGTCATGTCACAATCTTGTACAGGATCAAGACAAGACTAAGCTGTGCTAGACTCCATCCAATCAATCACGGCCAAGCAATGAGTATGGCTTAATATTTTAACTAACTAGGGTTATCACAGGCCTAGTTACTAGCAAGATGAAGTAAGATTATTTCCAACAGCCACAAGCCCTGCAGACCATCCGGTTATCCAGGTCGAATGTTCGTTTATGAAGGATGCAACACGTGATTGTGTGCTGGAAATGTGCCCTACTCGTCGGTAGGCTACAAGTCCACTTGGTGGGCCCAGATAACGGGATTGCCTATAGCTGGGAAATCTCTTCATGACTACTGAATTATTCTAGTTTATTAGCCTTAGTCAATTGCAGTAGGTATCCCTGACCGTGGTACTCAGGGATCCCATCCTAGACATGATGCAAGACAGTACTGATTTATTTGTACAAACACACTCGCCCACGGTGTCCAGGTCATTCATACTTGTCATGTTAAGTTAGCTGTCATAACAGCATGTCGAGATATATTATGTCAGTTTACTAGTCAAGAGTGCGCCACGGCGGGCCACTATCGTGTTCCTAGAATCATATCATAATTTACATGATATAAGCATAAATATGGCATTTCAATTAATAATAATAATAATGATAATAATAAAATAATAATTAAAAAAGGACAAGACTGTGGAAGGAGCCAGACAGCTAAGGGGAATAAGCTCATGCGGCCAAAAGATTGGATCTTATACGGCTGAGATGAAGGATCTCATGCGGCTGAGTTTGCCAAGGCCTTATGTGGCTAAGAGGGGGTCGGGTCTTATGCGGCTAAAATAACTGACTTCATGCGGCTGGATTATGCTGAGGCTTCATGCGGCTGGAATAATACAAGTCTATGCGGCTGGGGATCAATCAAGCATATGCGGCTGGGGAGTTGCTAGGGCCTTATACGGCTGCGGTTCAACAAGTACATGCGGCTCAGAGAAAGTTTGACTTATGCGGCTGAGCAAGGGAAGGATCTTATGCGGTTCGGAATTGCCAAAGCCTTATGCGGCTGCAGGGGGCTGACTTCATGCGGCTGGAAAGTAATGTGCCATACGGCTAAGTCAAGTCAAGGCCTTATGCGGCTGCAAGGAAGTGAGTATATGCGGCCGAATGAAATCAGGTCTCATGCGGCCAAGAAAATGAGGGTTCTTACGCGGCTGCGGTTAGAAGTCATGCGGCTGAAAGAGACTTGCCACATGAACATTCATGCGGTCAAGTACTTCCATGCGGCTGAACACTGTCATGCGGCTCAGAAACTGTTCTTCTTCTCTGCTTGTCCGAGAAGAAGAACCATGGAGTCCATGGCTGCAAGGCTCATAAATCCTTCATCCGAAGTCGGAATTCAGACTTTCATAGGTCAAAATGGGACAGAACGAAATTCTCTACAACTTGGAACCATCAAAACTTGGAAATAACAATGTTAAGTAGATCAAAATCCAAGAAATCCAAAAATAAAATAAACTTAGATCTACATGAATTTAGCCATAGAAATTAAAAATGCTAAGTACTAAAGTGTGTTAGAATCTCATGGAGAAGAAAATGGAACAATAAAACTTGGATTCCTCCATGAAGTAAGCTGCACTTGCCTAAGCTCTCTCTCTCTCTCTCTCTTCCTGGTAGGTGAAGAAGTAATGGTGGGAAAAAAGAATAAATGGGGAGTTAATGAGAAGAGAGAGAAAGGAGTGGGTTAATAAATGATGATGGTGGTGGTAGGTAGGGGTTCTCTCCTTGGTTCATGATGAACCAATAAGCAACCCAAGCCGAACCAAGCCAACCCAAACAAGCCAAACCAAGCCAGGAGACATGCAATACGAGTCAAGATACGTACACGTATTCCAAAATACGTAATACAACTATAGGCATTACAGGCAAGATCTCTATGATTAACTCTAACACACGGTTGTAGCATTCTTGTGACATATTAAAATCTGACTTAATGTTCAACAGTCTTGTAACCACCTCCAACGGTGAATGATACTCACAACCGGGATACAATGGAGTCCTTGTATTCTCCAGCAACTCCATGAACTTTACAGCATCGATATTGGGTGCCTTCTCAGCTGCATCATGAACGAAACTAGGCCCCGCAGCTTCGAAAACCATTTTCACGCACCCGTCGTCGTATGCATGATTATCTGAAACAAAATTAGGTCCTGCATGCATATATGGCTCAACATAAGGCTCCGGCTCTGATGCTAAAGACACAAGTTCTCCGTGTGCAGTCCACTGATAGTAATTAGGCGTGAAACCCCTCGAGTACAAATGTATGTCACTTTCACTTCTGGATAATATTTCACGTTATGACATTTCACACACGGATACTTAATTTTGGTGTCGTCCATGTACTGAGAGAACGCCTTGGCAAACTGCAGGAACTGCTCTACTCCCGCTATATATTCATCCGCACATCGCACATATCATCAGGACGACGATTGTACATCCATGAACGACACCGCAAGTAGTAATTTATATCCATTTGGAAATAATTTTGCAGAGATGGACACACAATTATCCAATAGGCATAAATTCGTATCATAAATACCTACACTAGTATTATAACTTGATATCTAAGTTCCAAAATCCTACCATACTTGCGTTAAGAAATCACCACTTAACCTATTATCTATATATCCTCGTATCCTTGTCTACCTTGTATCTCACTTAATAATATGTGTGTGTGTGTTTTTTGCACTCTAAGTATTTATTAAAATGAGTAGTATATCTTCATAATTTGAGTAATGAATTCTGTTGGATAACCTGAACAATGAAATTGTATCTCATATATATTGCTACATGGGGGTATGTAAACCATAGGTAGCTTGACACTTACCTAATATTCAATCCTTAGACTAAGGTAATAACCCATACCTTAGCTACTAGTAGGTAATACTCACTCTATTATTACCTTATCATATACTATCTATTGTAGTATCTTATACTCATCAATAACTTAACTAACACTAATACCTTAACTACTTAATTTTCTAATAATATACTTTACCTATTACCTTACACTATCCATCAACACAACCTTATTACCTATGATACCAAGTATCAACTCCCTATTTCCTGGCATGCTGTCCCATGCACAGACCTTGCACACACATTTGTGCTCTCTACTGAATAAGGCCTAAAAATAGAAGTGATACCTTGTGTATCCATCCCTCTACCTCTACACACACAACCCGAGCTCTCCCTACTTCCCATACTGTAACCTAGGGCTAGCTAGGGCAAGTCCCCTCTACCTCTACCTCTACCTCTACACATATACACACACATTATTGTGCACAAGTCCCCTCTACCTCTACACACACAACCCGAGCTCTCCCTACTTCCCATACTATAACCTAGGGCTAGGTCAAGTCCCCTCTACCTCTACACACACACACACACACTATTGTGCACAAGTCCCCTCTACCTCTACCTCTGAACATACAGTCCGAGTAAGTATTTAATTGTTGTTTGCAGCAGCAATTAAACACTTACTCAGCAAGCTTTTGTTTCAGCCACAGATTAAAGTGCTTGCTACTAACCCTAAGCTCTAATCTCTTTGCTTTTACAGCTAGCTCATCCTATCAAGAGACTAAAACCAAACAAAAATATTTTAAAGTCAGATTAAAGTGTTCACTTCATTCTCTAGACATTACTCCTATTGCCCCAACATTGCTTGAAAGAAGAATTGGTCTAAATCTAAAGCTGCCTAATTTGTACAGAAAGAGCTAGAGTTCTAGCTAGCTTTGTGCCACTTTACTATCATACCCAAAATTCTGGTGAAATTAGGGTTACAATAATATAGAGAAGCACCAACTTGTCTATTTGCTACAAGCTTACTATCAAACCATACACGTTGCAAACAAAATGCATCAAAATGGTTCTTTCTCCACAAAATAATACTACCAAGTGTTCACAACCTAGTTCAACAAGGCCATAGCCCTGGTGATGCGGCGGGTAGTGGGTGCTGCTCGAGGGGACGTGGCCCATGAAATATTCGTCGAAGGAAGGGTGAGGCGGCGGCGGCGGGTAGGGGAAGGGAAAGGGAAGTGGGTGCGAAGAAGAGGGAGGGTTATAAATGTAAGGCTGGGACGACATCTGTGTTTGTGCCCACATTTGTGTCCATGTCTGTGTCTAGATAGCTAGGGCAAGGGTTAGGGTTTACCTGAAGAGGGCGGCTCGGTCGGAGGAGGGAGGCGGCGAGGAGGGGGGCTTCGTCGGAGGAGGAGGCTGCTGTCATCGGAGGAAAATTTTTGGGAGAGAGCGAAGGAGAAAATGAAAGTTTCGAACGGGATATATTAAAATATTAGCGACGTCTGCTTTTGACGTCGCTGAATGTCGCTACGTAGCGGCATAACTTAAGTTACGTCACTGAACGTCGCTATTCAGTGACGTACATTATCTCACATCACAGAACGTTGCTATTCAGCGACGTTTTGCGATGTCTATCAAAAGGAGTCGCTATATTCAATATGTAGCGACGTTATTTTATTCTATCGCTAAATTACGTCGCTAATAGAGCATATTTTAGTAGTGCAAGAGTTGTAATGATTTCCGTTGAACTTCTCAAGTTTGTTGAAACTTGTATCCAGAATTTTCGCACGGCTGTTCTCAATCTACAAGGATCTTGCTTTGAGATTGTTAGTCCAGGGGCTTGATCAAAGATGGTAGAACTAGATGTCCAAATCAGAGGTTCAAACAAACGTTCTCCTTCTGATTATTCTCGAGATCTACGAAGAATACTATAATATAAATTTGATTACAAAAGCAACAATAATCAGAAAATAAATCTCACGTTCTTCCTCGCAATCGCAGTTGCTGACGGACAGAACTGAGTTACAACTCAGAGAAGAAAGAAGAAAGAAGAAGAGGAAAGGTTCTTGCTGGGGTGATTAAGATCACCGTTGCTCAAAGCACGATTCACCCCACCACGATCTACTTCCAGGAACCAGCAAGTTCACGAAGAACTTCTGGAACGCTCGTAAGTCAATATTTGAGACTTGAACGGGCTTCCTCGACTTTACGGACTCTCTTAACTCTCTTCTTGGTACATCTTCCAAAGGAGGCCAAGGGGCTCTATTTATAAAGTGGCGTGAGGCTTCACCTTTTCTCCTATCCGATGTGGGACTAAAATACCAATACTCAAAAATAGAGTTTGATATTTTAGATCATCCCACAATCAGCATAGCAGTGTGTCAGTCCACGCCTACCCCCTGAACACTACCGTGCATGCACGAGACAACCTGGAGTCCGTGTCCGAGTCTGAGTCCGCACAATAAAAATCAACTTGCATCCTTGTTGGAATTAATCATTTTTTCTTGTAGGAAAATACTCCCACATGGCACACACTTGTGCCCCACCACACCTCATGTGCACACCTCAACACAAGAAATACATTATATTGAAAAACTCACCATTTGGGTAGCCGATGTGGGACTATCTTTCCTAGTCTAAAGGCAAAAACACCAACACATCCAACCATCTAAATACTTTATAATATTTATTGATTCGGTTACACGTAGGCTTGTTGTCCACATTTTTTTACATTTGCTATACTTCTGGCTTAGCTGATTAAGCTGGGGGATCACCACCCACATTTTATGATAAAGTTTATAAGACATGATAATGTCGGAGAATTCACATCATATACTTTTGATAATTATTGTATGTCTCTTGGGATTGAAGTTGGACATATGAATCCCAATGTTCACACCTAAAACCGTCTTGCAGAAGAGTTTTCCGAAGAGGGCACGAGGAGCTTTGGCCCTGGGGTGGAGGACTAGCTCGAGGTTCGGAGTTGTCATATGCGAGCACGAGGTTCAACTTTGTCAAATGCGAGCAAGAGGTTCGGGGTTTGCGAAGAAGCACTAAAAAATTTGTCAGAATAGCGACGTTCCAAAACGTCTCTAACTCGGCCAAAACGTCGCTAATTTAATTTAGCGACGTTTCATAAACGACGAAAAAAAGCATGTCACTAATCGAGAAAATGTCGCAAAATGTCGCTACGGCGACGTTATTTAGCAACGTTTATAACGTCGCTAATTTGCGGCATTATTTTCGACGTTTTTATGTGGTCGCCGATTAGCGACACATTAGCGACGTTCTTGCGACGATGAGGTAGCATCAGATTGTTTGCCACGTCAACAATTTAGTGACGTTTTTAGCGACCTTTATTTTTGTCGCTATATTTTAGCGACGAATATAAACGTCACAAAAAACGTCGCTAAATTGATAAAAAATTAAAAAAAAAGGAATCCAGAATGCAAATACCGCTCTTGTGAGCGAAAGGCATGCAGCCACTTCCCTCCCTCCATTCCCCCTCTCCCTCTCTCATGCTATCAACGTCACAACTTTTCCAGTGTTGCTCCCTCTAATAATGATGAACGCAAAAATCAAAGACCCCCTCTCCTTTTTCACTTCACAGTTCTCACAACATGAAGGATCAGTGCTTTCTAGTTCTCTTCCATCCATCCATTCCTCCGTTCTGATCAAGCCTCTTCCTTCTTCTCTCCTCCACCGTGGCTCTGGATCCATCTGCTCCTCCCTACTTTCCTTCTTATTATTTGACTCTCTCGGTCACATATGATATCCAGCTCAAGTGTAGAGTCGGGGAAGAAAAAGTGGGCAGGAAGAGGAGGGGGAAGCAGCATAGTCGGTGGCATGACCTGGAAGAAGTACAGAGGTTTTTTTCAACATCCGTAGGAGAACTATAAGGATATATCTTTTCACAACATGTCACCTTGTCAAAAGACCCTTAATGTGACAACCATGTTACTACGGTGTCGGAATACTAACATGTCATAATTTTCTAAGTCGTGTGCTTTGACATAATCCTTCCAACTCTTTTCTCCTATGTAGTAATCTTGCATTTCTTTATGAAGTTCAAGACGGCATATAGTGACTCGTAATGGAAAAATACAAATAGTCTAATACAAAAACAACCCAATACAAATAGTCCAATACAAATAAGTACTAATAGCTAATGAGAACCACGCAGCTCACGCAAACGCTCAGTGATACGATCACGCAATCACCTCGAATAAGTGGGATCGACGGAGGCAGGAGAGATGTAGTCCATTGCAAGTGCTGCATGAATAGAACTTTCGGTCTCATTAGCTACCGGTGCTGGATGAATAGAACTCCCGGTCTCACTAGCTACCGATGTCACATTCTCCTTAACAGTAGGAGGAGCCACCTCAGCATTCACTATTTTCCTCAAACGACGTGCCGCTCCTCGGGTCATGGGTGCCATCTGGTAAGATCGATATTCACAAATAATGTAATTGTAACATAAGCAAGCTAACTAAAGGAACCTTCATATAATTTGAGTACATTTCGAAAGCAGATAAATTACAAAAAATTTGATTTTTGGCCAAGTGTGAGAACGGATGGCTCAGAACACAACCCAAAATTCATTCTAGCATACATTAGTGTGAATCATCTATGTTCTGTATATATGGTGTAGTATATGTTCTTATCGTTTCTAGTATCTAAAGAATGTAACAGAATCAAGATGAACTCACATAATGTAATACTAAGACATCATCTACTACTATATAAGATATAGTGATAGGTCGTCATGTCATCATTGTCGAGGGATGAGGGTCGGAGGACAGTCAAACTTTATCTACGGATACATAGTTTCTGCCTCGCCAGTCGAATGGCTGCAGGGACTATGTACTGATCACCATGTCGTACCATAGTTTCTGTCTCGCCAGTTGAATGGCTGCAGGGACTATATGTCCCGATCACCATGTTACTAATTAACCAACCAACAAAACTACTTGTTACAAATATCGGCACTATCGGTGCCTTCGAATCGGAGTATCACATTTTTCGGTATCGGAAAACAAATAATTATTACTAAATTATCAGATTTTTCGGCACTATCGGTGCCCCTGACCAAGCCCTCCCCCCTACACCACCCCTAACCCGAACCCTAACCCTCCCCTCCCCCTGATCCTCTCCCCCAGCCGTCCCCACCCCCCTGCTCCCCTCCCCCAGCCGCCCACACATACCCACCCCTAACCCGAACCCTACCCCTAGCTCTCCTACACCAGCCGCCCTCGTCCCCTCTGCCACACCCCCCTCAACCACCCCCCACTCACTCCCGAACCACCCGCATCCCCCTGCCCTTCCCCCCGAGCCATACGTACCCTCCCAACCACCAATAACCAAAATAGCCAGAGGGAGAGAGAGAGAGGGAGAGAGAGGGGAAGAGTACCACGTACCGGAGAGGGAGGAGAGTCGCCGGAGAGAGTGAGAGCGCCGAAGAGAGTGTAAGCGTCGGAGAGAGGGAGGAGAGAGAGTGAGAGAATAAAATGGGAGGAAATGAACCCTAACCCGAACCCTAACCCTAGCTCCCCTCCCCAGTCGCCTTCGTCCCCCCTTCTCCACCACCCCAGCCACCCCCCACTCACCCCCCAACCACCCGTATCCCCCTTGCACCTCCCCCCGAGCCACCCGTACCCCCACAACCACCAACAACCAAAACAGTCGGAGAGAGAGAGAGAGAGAGAGGAGGAGAGAGAGAGAGAGAGAGAGAGGGAGGGGTGTTGGCCCATTGGTCATGGTCAAACCTGATTTTAATAATTGATCAAACTCTGTCTCGATATAAATACAAGTCAATTCAGATGTTTACCTAAGACATTTTGGACACTGCTCAACGATGGATGTCTACTATGTTCAAGACTGAAGCCGTTTGCCATTCAGAATGTATTTCCTTCAAAGCAATATATTTTTTTATTTTATTGAGCCTAGGAATACATTATACACCAAGTTGTACTGGCAAATAGGCTGTCCGGAATTATTTTTCAAAACTGACCTATCTTTTTAAAAATGACCTATGTTTTTGAAAAATATTATTTTTACAAAAAGTTTCTGAAGGACTTTTCAAAAAGCCAAATTGATTTTTCTCAAAAAAATGAATTGGCAGAACCCTAGCAGAACTCGGCCAGAGTTCGTCCAAGATGAACGTTAGCGAACGTTTGATTTTAAACTTGGTCACCCTTCAGTTGCGGTTTGTTACAAAGAGTTCTGTCCGAATTCTGCCCGAATTCTGTCAGAGTTCTGTCTTTGGAAAAACTATAAATAGATAAGTATTTCGATCATTTCAAATCACCAATTCACTTTCAATCTCTTATCTTCTAAATCTTACATTTCTTCCAAAGAGTTCTAAAAAGTTGAAACAGAGTCATTGGTACGATGACACGTCCTGGGTAGAGTCATGTCTTGAACTAAGTCATTGGTACCGACTTACCTTGAGGCTTGACTTTTATCCATTTTTGGGAGTCAGCTTAGGCCAGCGAGGACGTTGGTTTCTACACAACTGACTCAGGAGTCATATTGATCCATATGCCTCCAGCCCGTCTTGATCACGATTGTATTTGTTCTTATGCATTTAATTACCGCTTACGCATTTATTTACATTACTGATTGTTCTACCTTACTTATATGCCATGCTTGATTTGTTGAGATTGTTGAGTTTCCTGGAGCTTTTGTTTTGCTCGACTAGCCTCAGGAAATTCCGAGGACGGAATTTTTCTAAGGTGTGGAGAGTTGTGAGACCCGTCTCACTGTATCGGTATTTTATACGGATACGTATTTATTTGAGCCGTATTTCGTATTTCTCGATTTGTGTGATATTTTAAAATTTTCCAAGATATAGGAATTTCATGACTTGGTTTAACTTAGACTTGGTTTTATTTAGTTCGGTTCCACCTTGACTTGGTTTGGTTTAGTTTGGTTTCTTATGAGATGAGGTGTATGGCTTAGATTGAGTGGAGAGGAATGAATGGTGGAGATCACTTGAGCTTGTTATATAAGCCACTTTCTCTCTCCCTCCTCATTCACCCTCATTCATTTTCTTTTTCCACCAAACCCTAGCCATTAGAGAGAGGCAAGTACACCTTGCCGAATGTTGGACGATTTCAATTTTGTTTGTTCCATTCTCTTTATTGTTAAATTCTAAGCATGTTTAGAACTTGGAGTTTTCCATTTTGATGGCTAGATTGTTGTAGATCTAACTTTGAAGAAATTTTGGTTTTTTATGGGTCTTGATCTATTTTGACTGCATGTTCTTGGTTAGCAAGTGCTTTCATGTAGTTTGCTCTCTGCAATATGGATTTAGGGCTCTCAGTGTTAGTGGTAGGAGCTTGAGTCATGGATTCCATGGCCATCTCCTCGGACTAATTTGTTGTTCTGGAAATAGTTAGCCGCATAGGCTTTAAGGAAAGCATTTAATGCACTTTTTTATAATGCACAGTAGCAATCCGCATAAGTCTTTGCCTTGCATTTTGCTTCATGTGGTTACGTGCATGAGCCGCATGCATTTACATGCGTGAGCCGCATACAAGAAATGTGCTAGCTTTTAGGTATGTAGCAAATGCATTAGCTTTTATAATTTAATACTGCATGTTCTGATTCAAGGGAAATCATTTAATAACACTCGCTAACCAATCCGCATGTACGGATTCAAAGGAATTCTTTTTCTACAATCCCAGCCGCATAGCATACATGTATGTATTATATTAATATATAATGCTTAGTGCCTTCAGGCTTAAGCTTATATATGATGATTGGTTCTTTAAAGCCTTCTGGCTTATAAAGTTAGGGTCATATATTATATAGTATATTATGGCAAGAACCGCATGAACATGTTAGTATAGTTAGAATAGTATATTATATTATATATAATATATTATGGCATGGTTGCTTGCTGAAGCAAGAACCGCATGAATGTTATTATAGTATATTATAATATAATATATTATATGACATGGTTTGCTGAGAAGCAGCTGCATGAAATGTTATGATATATATTATATATATTATAGGCTGGGCCATTTTAATGCATGCTGCATTTTTGGGAGCCGCATACGGCCTCATTCATTGCTGGCCACGTGAACCATTGATTGGATGGTTCACGTGAACCTTTTCTGACTGCATTTGATTATGGTGGGGTCCCACGTGGTCACTGTACTTTAGTGGCCACGTGCCCATTTCTTTTCTTGAATGTAAGTTGGCATTATTATTGGGTCCCACTATTTGTCTTACTTGATTTCACTTTTGAGCCGCATGGACTCCCACGTGGGAATCCCACTTTTGGACCGCATGGGGTCCCACTTTGATTATTTTATATATTTTAATTATCTGACTTGTGGCCCAAATTTCTTCCCGCTCCTAACATGAAAGTTGAATATTTTTCCACTGGCTTCATGAATATAATTTTTAATTATTTTATGCAAGTCCCCTGATGGTGTTTCGGATGACTTCGTACGCCCTTTTATTCAGGCCTAAAATACGAAGACCCCACATTCAATAGTTTAATAATTCTTTAATAAATGAAATTCCTTAGTAGGACTTGATAATATTGCGCCCTATTTTCTATAACATGTTTCTTCCTCATCGGTGGCCCGTTTGGGTGCACTCAGGGTATGATTCTTTTCTGTTAGCATGTTTGTTTGCTGCATGAACACGACATGATAACCATGGTAGTGACCTGTCACGGTGCACTCTTAACCTGTAACCTGTAACCAGAAACAAGTAGCATGACATGATAGTGACCCGTAGGGGTGCACTCTTGACTAGTAATCTTGACATGATATCTTGACATGATAATGACATGATAGTGGCCCGTCGTGGCGCACTCCTGATAAGTAGACCTGACATGATATATCTTGATAAGCTGTTGCGACGGCTACTTGACATGACATGACCTGTATAATTAATCCTGACACCGTGGGCGATTGTACTTGTACAAATAATCCAGTCCTGTCTTGCATCATGTCTAGGAGGGGACTCCTGAGTACCACGGTCAGGAGTACCTACTGAAATGGACTAAGGCTAATTACTAGAATAATCCAGTAGTTCATGGAGAGACTTTCCCAGTTACCTGTTGCCCCTTTGATCCCGGCCTTATATATATACATGGGATTTGTTGCTATCCGTCGAGATGAGCGCACTTCCAGCCCGCCGTCGAGTGTGGTACCTTAGGACACATGTATCTTACTACAGTGTGTCTGCTATATCCTGCTATCTTTTCCTTTTCTTTGCTGGGGTCACTCAGGTAGTAACAAACGGGTAATTGGACTTGGAAGAATCTCATTGCATCTTGCTAGTAACTAGGCCTGTGATAACCCTAGTTAGTTAAAGTATCAAGCCGTACTTATTGCTTGGCCGTGATTGATTGAATGGAGTCTACTCAGTGTAAGTCTTGTCTTGATCCTGTACCTGAATGTTACATGTCCAGATTTCTTATATTTATCCTGCCGATAAATGGTGGGAGAAACTAAGTTCTGTTCAGACGAAGGGTTACAACCCCGGTCCTTGTTTGGTTTACGGGTTGTAACCTGGTTATCTGAATAGTCCCATGGTTATCTCATCGTATATCACCTGCCCAGTTCTATTTATTTAGCATGTTCTCCAGTTTACTTACTGCTCAATGATGATTTACTTACTGTCTTCCTATGATCGGGACAAGTGCATTGGTACTGCACAAATCTCGATCCTCCCTTACTTATTTACTTGTTGTTTGCTAATGATTGCTGGTTTTAAGTTCATAGTTCGGCCTCCTTTGTGGTACTTGCTATTTGGGGTCTGACCCCACTGGTTTTACATGGCCAGGTTCTGATAGAAGAGCCCGAAGGATCTACCGCACCATCTACTCGACGGTGACCAGTCGGAGCACCAGAGTGCCTCAGTGGGTTTCTTTTTCATTCTCCCACTGACATGTAAATTCTCCTCTTGTAACGTTTTGCCCCGAGCACGTGTTTAGCTCATGTTTTGGTATTTTCCTTGATATTGTAGCCTACGGGCATAAACATGATAGGTGTATTCTAGACTATAGCTAGTCCTTATCATGTACGACTAATACTCTAGCTAGTCATCAGCTTTGTGGTACTGGCTTCATGATCATTCATGTATATATGGTTCGGGACGCCTTACTATTGTATGTATGATGATCGTACTCCTTGCTCTTGTATAATTGCCTGTGATTGAGATACCTAGGATTGTTAAACCATAGGATTGACTGATGGCTTGTAAAGTAACCCCCATGTCTAGACAGCTTATACGTGATTTCAAAGTATTAATGTACTTTGGGATTACGTAGCTGGCTGTGTCCGCCTCCGTCCAGTATTCTGGTTCTGGGGCGTGACATCTTGATTTTGACTTATGGTCTGTAGTTATTGATGGCTATAAAAAGCCCCCTCGTATTAATGTTGATGGTGTTTTAGTTGAAAAAACCCATGACAAATATACAAAGAAAGAAAAAAAAAAGGCCAGTCTTGACACACGTGCTATTAACGCTATATTTTGTGCTTTAGACTGAACTGAATTCAACAGGGTGTCTACTTGCACAACATCAAACGAAGTGTGGAAACTTCTCGAAGTAATCTACGAAGGAACAACACAAGTCAAGGAGTCAAAGATAAGCAGACTTACTCAAGAGTACGAGGCATTCAAAATGAAGCCAAGTGAATCAGTCACTCAGATGTTTACAAGATTCTTGGATGTTATAAATCCTCTGTCTTCACTAGGAAAGGATTACATTAACCATGAGAAGATTTACAAACTTCTACGAGTCCTTACAAAGAACTGGATTCCAAAGGCTACTGCAATCATTGAAGGAAACGACCTCTCAATAATGTCTCTAGAAACACTCATGGATAAGCTACTCACTCACGAGTTAGAACTTCAAGACTTTGAAGATGCTACACCAAAGGAGAAGTCAGAGCTCTCAAGGCTCAACATAGATGAACCATCGAAGATGATTCTGACGACAGCGACTCCGACTCTGAAGATCAAGCTCTTCTGGTAAGAAAATTCAAGAAGTTCATAAGATTTAACAGGAGAACAAAAGACAGCAAAGACAACAACAACAACGAGGAGGAACCTATTTGCTACGGATGCAAGAAGAAAGGACACATAAAGAAAGATTGCCCCTCAGCATCATCATCAAAGAAAAGCAGCAAATATAACAAAGGCTACCTGAAGAAATCTACATCAAGAAAGTATGCCAACACAAGCATATGGCATGAAAGTGAAGCCAGCGATTCAGAAGATGAACAATCAGATAACGCTGCAAATGTGTGCTTGATGGCTTACGATCAGGTGGGACGCCCTTCACATACTAGGAGCAAATGGATCCTCGACAACAGTTGCTCACGGCACATGACCGGTGACGCTTCATTATTCGCAACACTGTCGAAGAGGAATAAAGAAGGATACGTCTCCTTCGGTAATAATTTAAGAGGGTACATAATCGGTATCGATGACATTGGTAAGGCTCCCTATCCAGTGATTAAAGATGTTTGTCTAGTTACCGAGTTAAAACATAATCTGCTCAGCATAAGCCATTTAGTTGATCATGGTTATGGTATTAACTTCGTAAAAGATAAATATACTATAGTTGATAGTTCAACTGGTAGTACTATATTTGAAGGTATTAGGGAAGACAATATATATGTTTTCTATTTGTTGGAAGATACTAACAAAGCAGGTAGATGTTTGATGGCCAAAAGTGTTGAGAGTCAACTATGGCATATGAGACTCGGTCATGCAAACATGGATACAATTTCAAGATTATCTACGAAGAAGTTGGTACGCGGCTTATAGGATATTTCTTTCAAGAAGGATACGGTATGTAGTGAATGTGAAAAGAACAAAGCTATAAAATTCGCATTCAAATCCAAGAACGCTGTAAGTACCATTAGACCTTTACAACTATTGCATATGGACTTATTTGGACCAAGTAGAATTGCTAGTCTAGGTGGTAAATTATATGCATTTGTTATTATAGATGATTTTTCTAGATATACATGGGTTTATTTTCTTGCACGCAAGAACGATGCATTATCAGAATTCGTCACCTTTTGTAAGAAAGTACAGAATGAAAAGGGTTCATGATTACTAGTATTCGTAGTGATCATGGCGGCGAATTTGAGAATGCAGAATTCAAACAATTTTGTGACACACACGGTTATTTGTATAAATTCTCTTGCCCTAGGACTCCGCAACAAAATAGAGTTGTGGAACGTAAGAACAGAACTCTATCTGAAATGGCTAGAGTAATGTTAAATCAGTTTAGTCTACCTAGATACTTATGGGCTGAAGATGTAAATACAACATGCTATATTCTCAATAGGGTTCTAATTCGACCTATATCAAAGAAGACTCCTATGAACTATGGTTTGATAGAACACCAAATGTTTCTTATTTCAAAATCTTTGGTTGTAAATGTTTTATTCTTAATACTAAAGATAATTTGAGTAAATTTGATGAAAAGGCCGATAAAGGTATATTTTTAGGTTATGCAGCAAAGAGCAAAGGATACAGAGTCTTCAACAATTAAAAGAACCATGATCATTGTCAAGTTTGATGAGCTAAATCAATACTTAGATGATGATGACAATGAAGACATAATTGTACCAAGTACAGCTACTGCAAAACCTTCACACAAAGATGCAGAACCATCACATCAGGCATCAGATGAACCTCCAAGCAAAGAAGCCGGAACTAGCAATCTTGAGACTACACCAAAAGAGATGAGATTCTTGGCTAATCATCCAATGGACTTGGTAATTGGTGAATTACCAAGGGTGTAAGTACTCGTTCCTCTAATAAAGATATAGCTTCTTGTGTTGCTTTTGTCTCACAGTTTGAACCCAAAAATATGCATGTAGTGTTAATTTTTGGTTAGATATTATGCAAGAGGAATTAAACCAATTCGAACGGAATCAAGTTTGGGAACTTGTTCCCAAGCCCATTGATCATCCGGTCATTGGCACCCGATGGGTATTCCTAAACAAACTGAACGAAAATGGTTTAGTGACTCGTAATAAGGCTCGACTCGTAGCTCAAGGATACAATCAAGAAGAAGGTATCGACTACAATGAGACTTATGCCCCAGTTGCGAGATTAGAATCCATTCGCATGTTATATGCATTTGCATGTTTTCATAATTTTAAGTTATTTTAAATGGATGCCAAATGCGCATTTTTAAATGATTTTATAAAAGAAAAGATTTATGTAGCTCAACCACCCGATTTTACTGATTTCAATTTTTTTTGAATATGTTTTCAAGTTGAAGAAAGCCTTATACGGTTTGAAACAAGCCCCTCGTGCTTGGTACGATCGTTTAAGCTCTTTTCTACTTGATAACAGTTTTTCAAAGGGAAATGTTGACACTACTTTATTTATAAAATCTTTAAATAACAATATTCATTTGATTCAAGTCTATGTAGATGATATTATCTTTGGATCTACTGATGAATCTCTTTGTCAAGAATTTTCAAAGTGTATGCAGAATGAGTTTGAGAAGAGCATGATGGGAGAGCTGAAATTCTTTCTTGGACTGCAAATCAAACAAACCAACAATGGGACATTCATAAATCAAGCAAAGTACACAAAGGATCTATTAAAGAAGTTTGACATGGAAGCAGTCAAGCTACTTAGCACTCCAATGGCGACTTTAACCAAGCTTGATATTGATGAATAAGGCAAACCTGTCGACATACGTAAGTATCGAGGTATGATCGGTATCTTACTGTATTTAACTGCTAGTCGATCAGACATTATGTTTAGTGTTTGTTTATGTACACGCTTTCAAGCTAATCCTAAGGAATCACATCTGTACGCAGTTAAGCGTATCTTTCGACACCTTAAAGGCACTTCTTCTGTAGGCTTATGGTATCCCAAAACCACATCATTTGACCTAACCGGTTATTCTGATACTGATTTTGCCAGATGCAAAGTAGATAAAAAAAGTACCAGCGGCACATGTTATTTTCTAAGAAAAGTTATAGTCTCTTGGTTTAGTAAAAAGCAAAATTCTGTTGCATTATCAACAACCAAGGCTGAGTATATCGGCGCAGGACGTTGTTGTGCACAAATTTTGTGGATGAAATAAATTTTAGAAGACTTTGGATTGTAATTTACACACATGCCCATTTTCTGTGACAATACTAGTTCTATTAATTTAACTAAGAATCCAGTATGTCACTCTCGTACTAAACATATCGAGATTAGACATCACTTTCTTAGAGATCATCAACAAAATGGAGATATAGACCTTATATACATAGACACTCAGAATCAATTAGCTGACGTACTCACAAAACCTCTAGCGGAAGATCATTTCAATTATTTACGTCGAGAATTAGGCATTTTAGATGTCAATAATATTAATTAATTTTGTTTCATTAATTATTTATTCGATACTCGATAACTTTTTTCGAGACAAGCCTAAAAAGAGTCTGTCTGTCACCACGACTACGGTCGAAGCGAAGCGGTATTTAAGAGTTCTTCAGTGAACCTCCGTTAGCTGGGACAGTACTCCTACAGCTAATCTGAGACAGATACTGAGTAAAGAATATTAATTTATAAAATAATATTAATTATATTATTTTGAGATTTAAAATTACTAAACTCTGAATTAAACATTTGAAATGAATTAATGAAAAAGATGTGGCCACATCATTATTATATATATATATATATATATATATATATATATATATATATATATATATATATATATATATATATATATATATATATATATATATATATAGCCAGGCAACCCTTGGCGAATTCGGCCCGAGCTCGGTCCGAATTCGGCCAGAGTTCGGCCGGGTATATATATGTACCAGCCAGAACCCGAGGCCCCCATCTTCTTCATTTTTCCAAACATCCTCAAACAGCAGCAGCCGTGCCTCCAAACCCTAGCTCTTCTCCACCCTTGTTCTTCCAATCCGCGTGGAGATCTTCGTCCAAACTTTGGATTCGTGCGAAGAATTTCGTCCTCAACAACATATCCAATTCTTGGAAGGTATGATTCCTTCTCTCCTCCACTTTCAAATTCTTAGGATTTCTAGAATTTTTGGGAAAGAATGCCTAAGTTCAATCCCTTCAAGAGAAAGAAGACCAATGCCAGTGAAGAGGCATCGACTTCGAAACCGCATACGGATTTCCTCTTTTCTCCGGTCTAATCGGATGACTGTGCATCGGACAAGTTTTACTTCAAAACTTCCGACCAAGCTTTATTATGGTATGCCGATTTTATTATGCGTACTATCTGTACCGGATTACCGATTAAATAGACTGAATTTCCTGACCATCGCCCTTACTTTGAGGCATTAGGGTTACAACACTTTGTTACCTTACAATTTCCTATGCTACTAATGCCATTAGATTATTCTATTGTAATTTTGTGTTAGATACTTTTACCGCGAGAATACGTGTCGGAGGGATCGATATCGAATTCACTGATGAAACGTTAGCGAAAATCTTTGGTATTCCAAACGAAGGGGCCCCGTTCGATGACATCACTGATTTTGATTTCCTCGATGGTACGACTCTCGTTAGTTTCATGAATGATATTTGTGCGCCCGCACGTGCTCGTCCTGGAAAGTTCAAGGCTAATAACTTGAACTTGTTTAACTACGAATTACATCGCATCATCTATTCCACTTTACTTCCAAAATCTACTTCCAAAGATGATGTCACTGCACTTGAGCATTCTGCTCTATATCACATTCTTAAGGGGATTCCTTTTTCTTCCCCTAAGATTATCATTCAGATGATGGGTAGATGTCGCAGAAGAGACCGTAACCTCTCTTATGCGATGCTCATCCCACGCATCTTTCAGAGATTTGACATTGACCTATCTACTTGTGCTGTTGACCCTGAACCCAAGTTCCTCAAACTCTCTCGTTGCAGCATTGCTACTGTTCTTCCACCTACTGCACCTGCTCCTCCTGTACCTACTCCCACAGCACCTGGTCCTCCTCATTCTTACATTATGATATTTGAGGGTATTCATCAGCACCTGTCAGATCTGCAGTCATTCTTTGTTGACACTTCCAGGGAACATGAGTTCCATGACGTGACTCGGTTCCAGGCTATTGCCATCTCCTTCGCCGATCTGAGATTTGCGCAGACGGGTTACTCTACTAGCTCTCTACCTCGAGACCCTTCTATTTCTGGCTACCGCATTGATGATGAGGCGGTTCACTCTTTGTTCCAGCTAGGGAACGCTTACGATTGGTATGATACTACTGGTGCCACTCCTCATACTTCTGGAGCTGGTACTTCTGGAGCTGGTCCTTCTGGACATGCAGGCACTGTAGCTGATGACGATGATGGTGAGGATGATAATTTTTGAGATGTTACATATTGAGACTGATACTTTTGTCTTATGTTTACTTGGAAATGCTCCGATATTCCCAGATATTATCAGCACTCTGTTAGTCATTATTTGTGACTCTTCATAGACACGGTTTTTATTATGCCTCAGTTTGGCATACGTTTTACTTAGTTTATAATTCAGCATTTTATTTGTTTCAGCTTTACTATAGCATTACTTTTCTTCCTTCCATATAAACTGCCTGTGACAAATACTATGCCTGTGTTGTTTATACAATATCTTTTTAACTGTTTATACCATACCTGTGATGAATGTTTTATATATATATTTTTTGTGTGTTTCTTCACTGTGTGTTACTTATGCATTTATTGCGGAGGAGCTTTCTCTTTTGCAATTATTTTGCTAAGTGACAACGGGGGAGAAATAGATCTAACATTTTCATGAATACAGGTTATGAACAATTTTTCGTATAAATTTTTGAATTGATCCAAACTTAGATGTTATATCGGCAAGGTTTGTCAATTATCAAAATGGAGGAGATTGTTGGCCCATTGGTCATGGTCAAACCTGATTTTAATAATTGGTCAAACTCTGTCTCGATATAAATGCAAGTCAATTCAGATGTTTACCTACGACGTTTTGAACACTGCTCAACGATGGATATCTACTATGTTCAAGACTGAAGCCGTTTGCCATTCAGAATGTATTTCCTTCAAAGTAATATAATTTTTTATTTTATTAAGTCTAGGAATATATTGTACACCAAGTCATACTGGCAAATAGGCTGTCCGGAATTGTTTTTCAAAACTGGCCTATCTCTTTAAAAATAACCTATGTTTTTGAAAAACATTCTTTTTACAAAAAGCTTCTGAAGGACTTTTCAAAAAGCCAAATTGATTTTTCTCAAAAAAATGAACTGGCAGAACCCTAGCAGAACTCGGCCAGAGTTCGGCCAAGATGAACGTTAGTGAACGTTTGATTTTAAACTTGGTCACCCTTCAGTTGCGGTTTGTTACAAAGAGTTCTGTCCGAATTTTGCCCGAATTCTGTCAGAGTACTATCTTTAGAAAAACTATAAATAGAGAAGTATTTCGATCATTTCAAATCACCAATTCACTTTCAATCTCTTCTCTTCTAAAGCTTACATTTCTTCCAAAGAGTTCTAAAAAGCTTTCATTTTCAAATCCCAAGCCAGTTACAATCCTCTAGTCGATTTGCCAGTACGGTGCGGTCTAGAAGTTTCAAGAGCGATTGTAATCAGAGGCGTGATAGAATATACAACTCTTCACAATTGAAGTTGGTCGAGTTCTTCGTATCAAAGCTCGCGTCTGTAGAAGTTGCAAGGACTTCGTATGAAAACGTGCGAGATTTTTCAATAGTGGATTCAACTGGAAGCTAGAGTTCTTCCGAATGGACTAGTCCTCACAAGAGGAAAACCGGTATAAATCTCAGTGTTTGCGTTTGCCTTCTGATCACTTTTTATTTATGTCATTTACTTTATGATTATTTTTATATCTGTGATCTAACTGCTAACAAGATTTTTAATTAGCAATATTTCGCTACCTACTATATTCACCCCCCCCCCCCCTCTAGAGTATTTTGCTTTACGATTTTGTTCCTACAAGGGGGAGAGTCACGTACCGGAGAGGGAGGAGAGTCGCCGGAGAGAGTGAGAGCGCCGGAGAGAGTGAGAGCGCCGGAGGGGAGAAGGAGAGAGAGTGAGAGAGTAAAATGGGAGAAAATTAATCGGTGGGGGGATATAATTGGAATTTAGTGATGCTAATATTACCGTCGCTAAGTTAGTCGCTATTAGCGACGTCAGAGCGACGTTTTGCGATGATTAGATCATGTGATTAATATACGTCGTTGTTACGTCGCTTAGGTCGTCGCTAGTAGCGATGTTTAGATAAAACGTCGCTAATGAACATAATTTAGCGACGTTACTCGAACGTCGCTAAATATATGTCGCCAAATGTGCAGATTTTAGTAGTGAAGTCGATAGGGCTCGAACCATGGCATGCTCCTCCTCGCGCACGTGGGAGGACGAGGTCGCGCCATGCTCCTCTTTGTCGGCTCCTCCTGTTTTTCCTATATTGTTCCTTGCCAAAACAAGGGGATGGAATAGGGCAGCTAAAGAGTGGCAGATGTGAGAGAGAGAAAGAGAAAAAGAGCTGCGAGAGCATGGAGAGAATTGAGAGAGGGGGCAAACTCTGAGAGAGAACACTCTGAAATGTATTTTTTTTCTTACTCTTCCAAAATTGCATTTAACGCTGGTTCTGGAGATTTTTTTTGTACTTTTTCCAAAAACTGTAGCCAAACATACTTTTTCTGTAATGTAACATTTTTGTTCCGAAAAGCGAGTATAAAAATATTGTTGGTGTTTTGCCTTAGGCAATAGAAAAATAGTCTCACATTGCCTAGGCAAAATGAAATGTATCTCTTTATATAGCTTTTCTTATGGAGAGATGCACATGAGATGTGGAGTGGCACATGGGTGCCATGTGGGGGTATTTTTCTAGTGGAAAATTTTTAACTCAACAATGAAGCATTAATGCTATTTGTCATGCTCTTGGAATTTATTCCTTTGGAGCTAAGCCTCATAGGGGCTTAGCGACTCGGGCTTATGAGGTGTAATATGGCATTTTGTTATTGTACTTAGTACGTCAGCATTGTCGCTAGGTGCATAGTGCGCTTAAGTTGCGCGAGCCTCTACGATGTCGATTGTGAACCCGTTCACGTGGCCCGATCGTGCGGCCAGTTGGCACAGCAGTTGGCATACCAGTTTGCGCAGTACGTACAGCATGCGCTATACAAGTTGTGCTCGTTGTACGCGAGTGCGCGCACACACAGTTGGCGTAGTTAGCACAGATGGCGTACACTGTGCGTCAATTAGCGCAGTCGTGTCTGTGCACGATTTGAACGATTATGAAACGTTAAAAAATGATTCCTTCCATGTCCCGAACATTTTGTATATTGGGCGGTTACTGCGCGCTCCTATATAAGTCCCTCTCTTCTCTCTCAGAAAGTTAGTTGTTCAGAACAAGTTCCTTACAAATTTCTAGAGTGCAAAGAAGAGAGAAACTGTGTGCAATTTCTGTCCATCCGAGGAATCAGAAGAGTAGAGTGTTCTGAAGTTCTTTTCCAAACTTGCTGGTTCCTGGAAGCTATTCGTGTTGGACGAATCTAGCTTTGAGCACCGGTGATCCGTCATCCCAGCAAGCCGTTCTTCTTTTCATATCTACTTTTATTTATTTCTTCTTCTGTTCATCCACTTGTATCTCGTTCTAAACGAGATCATCTCTGATCTAATCAGAAAACATATTGTGGATTGTTTTTTGCTGCTACAAAGAAATCATTTGTGCCTTCCTCGAAGTGTTGCATCTGATTTTGTCTCTCTGAATCCTTCGGAATCTCAATTGTGCACCTTCTTCGAAGTGTTGCCAAAATCTATTTTTCATCTTAAAATCATGCCTCGGGAATAACAATCTCAAAGCTAGATTTACAAATATGAAAAATTCTCGTGCTACACTCATCGATCCCAACTTCAACAAGTTAGAGAAGTTCGATGGAGAGCACTATCAAATTTGAAAGAGGAAGGTTAGCCTCAATCTTTAACTCGTGGACGTCGATCATGTGTAAAATGAGGGAGAACCGAAGATTCCAGAGAGTGGGACTGTGAACGCGATTGCTGCTGCTACCGCCAAACAGTCCAAATGAAAGAGGGAGAATAGCCTTTGTAGGCTTTTGATACTTAATGCTATGGAGGACTCTCTGGCAAAATCATACTCTAAGAAAACCAGTGCCAGAGAGATATGAGAGTCTCTGGAGAAACTATATAAAGATGAAAAGAACATGAGCAAGATATTTTTTATCGAGAAATATCACAAGTGGCTCTTTGAAGATGAGAAAATGATGCCTCAGGTGAAGGAGTTCCTGAAGTTGCGTCAAAAATTGGGAGATAAGTAGATGTCCCTCAATGAAAAGTTCGTTGTTGGAGGGATTGTCTCTAAGCTTCCCGCTGGTTGGAGCAAATTCTATACGAATATGCATAGAAAGAAATTGGAGATCATTCTGGAAGATCTCATGCAAGAAATTTATGTTGAGGACTAGATGAGGGCTCAACTGAAGGTAGACGCTCTGTCCAAGCAGATGGCTAAGACCAACTTGGTCCACACGAAGGAATCCAAGGAAAAGGAGGCGGCTTTCCACCTCAAGAAGAAGGACCTCACTAATCTGAAAGTGAAGGGACTTCTTTCAAGCAACAGAAGCCAAAGTCTCATGTGACTTGCTTTAATTGTGTCAAGAAGGGCCACTACAAGAGTGAATATAGATCCAAGCCCAAGCAGTCAGAGCAAGGTGAGCCTAGTATGGTTTCCATGGTTATTGACATTATTATGATGATTGCTTAGGTCACTGCGGTGGGAGCTGACTCTGACTGGTAGATAGACACTCGTGCCACCCGTCATGTCTACTCTAGCAAGGAATGGATCACCACATATATACCAACATCTGAAAGTGTTATGGTGGCGAACCAGGTACAAGCTGAAGTGTAAGGGATCAGGACGGTGATGTTGAAGCTGACTTCAGAGAAGTCTCTGACTCTTCAAGACGTGAAGCATGTACCAGCTATTGCAAAGAATCTGATCTCTGGAGGCCTACTTTGTAATGCAGGTCTAAGTATGGACATCAATGCTGGCTAGATGGTGATGTCCATTAAAGGAACATGCTTCGGAAAAGCTTTCTATACCGAAAGGATGTTTAAACTTCAGCTTGTAACCCAGTCTAATAAAATTAATGCAATTTCTTATTCTGATTATACTCTTGAGTTGCAGCATAATAGACTTAGATTTGTTCATTGTAAAAGAATAAATAAAATATCTAGTCTAGGACTTATCTCCAAATGCGTGGGTAAGATAGAGAAATGTGAAGTGTGTGCTCAGAGAAAGATCACAAGAAAACCCTTTCCTCGGATTAATCAAAGCACAGATCTTCTGGAGTTGGTACCCTCCAATATCTGTGACTTCAAACAATTCTCTACAAAAGCTGGGATGAAATATTTCATAACGTTCATCGATGACTTCTCAAAATACGCGTTCATCTACTTCCTGAAGTCTAAAGACGAAGCGTTCGAGAAGTTCAAAGAGTTCAGGGCCGAGGCTGAACGACAAACTGGACAACAACTTAAGAGAATAAAAAGTGATCGAGGCAGAGAGTATTGGTCTCATGAATTCGCATCATTCTGCAAAGAACATGAAATCATCAACGAGACTACTAATCCGTATTCTCCTCAATCTAATGGAGTAGGAGAAAGGAAGAACAGAACGTTGACAGAAATGATAAACTCAATGTGTTGACTACAGGTCTTCCAAATTGCTAATGGGGAGAAGCTACATTGACGGCCACTTTTATTTTGAATAGAGTGTAAAACCCCTCCTTAAATTCTACTATTCTTTTACTATAAGACTAAGTTATGCATATATTGTAACACCCACTTTTCAGAAATGAGGGTAATTTTGAACTTTTGTAATTATAATCATTTAATAATGATATTTAAATTATATTGTAATATTTTGTGATTTTTAATTAATTTAAAACTAGTTAAAATGTTGAATTATGATTTTGATGGTTAACAAGTGTAACCCTAGAATTGCTAAGCCTAGAGACTAACCATAACCATGGGAGCCTAGTCATGTGATTAGAATTTCAAATTACCAATTTTTAGCCTAAGGGTATTTTGGTCATATTTGACTTTTAAATGAAAATGAATTTTATTAATTAAATATGTGTTATTTGTTTAGTTGAGACTTGACCTAGAATCTTAGCCTAATCTAGATTAGCCTTGAGCTTAGAATCTTGATTAGGATATCCTACTAAGTGACAAGATTAGCAATATCTAGATATTCCTAAGTATGATATTTTTTTTCTTTGAGATATTTGTAAAAAGAAGCCTTAGGACTATAATTGAACCAATAGGAGGACTTGAAATCGGATGGAAGAACCTTAGCCACACATCTAGCTATTGCCAAACCCTAATTCCCTTAGTTTGGCCAGCCATACAAGCCCCCTCCCCCTTATAAGTATCACACTTAAAAGCCCTTGCCTCTTTTTAAATACCTACAAAGAACCCTATCTTGTTCTTCCCCAAATTCCTTCCCCTTTATCCAAATTGATCCCAAATTGAGTTAAATCAATTGCATCATCATCCCCAACAGTAGAGGATGCTAAGGGAGGCTAGCTAGCAAGGATTCGAAGTAAATCACTACAAGAAAAATGGCTTTTCTTGACGGTTTTTCCCCGTCAAGAAAGACTTTTCTTGACGGTTTTGGATCCGTCATCTAGGCCCCCGTCAAAAAAAGTCGACACTTTTCTTGACGGTTTTTTGTTTGTATCCTTGACGGTTTTAAACCGTCAAGAAACATGCGTTATCTTGACGGTTTTAAACCGTCAATAAAACAAACAAAAAACCGTCAAGAAAAGTGTCGACTTTTCTTGACGGGGGCCTAGATGACGGCTAATAACCGTCAAGAAAAATCTTTCTTGACGGGGAAAAACCGTCAAGAAATTGTTTTTTGGTGTTTGCAAACCGTCACGAAATGAATTATTTTTTGACGTTTTTGCAACCGTCAAGTTAAAAACCGTCAAGGAATAAAAAAATTTGCCGTTTTACAACCGTCAAGATAAACATAATATATTCCAGAAATCCAATTACCAAATACACATAATTACACAGAATCCAATTCCAGAATCAATATATAATATCACAAGCATCACACAACTATAATACACAATTTTTATATTAAAAAATACGTTGTTCGTACATCCAAACATCCAACAAGTACATCCAACCACAAACACGTTCGTACACCATAAATATCCTAAACATTTATAGGAGTAAATTAACCAAAATATCTCTGAACCCAGAGCAGCATGCAACAAGTACATCCAAACGTCCAACCACAAACACGTTCGTACACCATATATACATATCCAAAACATATTTACAGGAGTAGATTAACCAAAATATATCTGAACCCAGAGCAGCATTTCCTTTAGGTTAATCTGCAAACAAGGTGAACATAACATTATAAGTCAGCAACACAACTGAAATTCAATCAAATTTTGAATGGACAGAACAATCTAGGGAGGACTCAAATGTTGCAGTAGTTTAAATGTGCAGGAAATCAGTTGGGGAAAAAAATATCTTACTAAAGTGAGACAGTTAAAATTTGAAAAGTATTAACTCAAGTTCAAATACTATTCGAGCTCTGAAAAGGTTGACAAATACAGAATGGGGGTCAAAAGTGGAGAAGCCTATAAACAAAAAAAACAAAACAAAACAAAATGAATGCATGAGAGTGGCATCAAGACAATAGGTATCAGCATGGACAAAATTATAGCTATTTAAATCCTTAAAAGTGAAGTATATCAAAGGCACAACTCAGAGGCATAATGGAGAAGCCTAAAAATAAAATTGGCTTCGTGGGAATAATATCAACAAGAACAGTCTCGAGTCAAGGGTATCTACATCGCAAAGGTGTAGTCCTTTAGTTACATTTATTGATAAATAAATGTAAACACTTCCTCATTTCCTTCATATTACAGTAATCATTGACACAATTCATGACAATTGCAAAAAAATAAATATATATGAGACTCCAATCCAAAATTTGTGTTTGAAATAAGGATATGACTAGCATGAATATTTAGTGGAGAATTGAGAGATTTGTGTTCTAATGGAGTATTAGGCAGAAGAGAGCCTGTTTTCTGGACTCCAGAAATAGCAGCAGCAGCAAGGTTTGTGGAAGGAGGTGAATTGAAAATCCATAATATTGTGATGGCTATTGTTACTTAACATGTCAATGTTGGTTTGCACATTAAGAATTAACATTAATATTTAGTTAGAATAGTAAAAATAGGGACGATACATCACCTTCTTATCAGAGCCAAATTCAATGATATCAGATGGGTGGAACCGAACTGGGAAATTTGGAGGCAATCGGCACTTCCTTCCTTTATTGCTGCAGATAAATGAAAAGTGAATTGTTTTTCTTAATGAAGATAATATCTGAATATACAGAGAGAAAATAAATGTCAGCCTAACTTCTGAATACTTACTCTGTGAGCCATATACCATGATCGCTATGCAAATCAGTCAAGTAGAATGCGTCGTCTTTGCAGCTGATATGAGCATGGGTATTCGCTACCTTAATGTAGAGAATATGTCAGCCAATGACAAGAAATACCTACAATCATATGTTTGATTCCAAGGGCAGTTTGGTTGCCTTTAAATAAAATATCATCCAACATTTGTTCTATGTAGCATTCATTGCTGTAGACTGTGTTTGCAAATCCAGTGATTGGTTAACTTCAAGTAACCTTATTATATTTATAAACTTCAGTGCTAGGATAGCTACAATTTGGATGCTGGCTTGCATATTTTACTTCTGTGAATAGTAGTTGTGTTGCCAAGACTTCTATAACATGTAAGAGATAAATAAATAAATATATAAATAAGAAAAAATGCATCCCTGTGCCATTAGGCTCATGCTAATGTAGGGTCCTGGAAGGGTCCAATGTACGCAGCCTTACCCCCATATATATGGAGAGGCTGTTACCACGACTTAAACCCGCATCCTCCAGGATACAAGCAATAACCCTAACCGTCACACTCTTATAATATGTAAGAGATGGAATGGGGAAAATGTTGCAACTAAAGTAGCTACATGCTAGACAATGATATGATAGCTGCATTTATTCCTCTCCTTGTATCAGATGCTGTTGTAAAGTGGTGTTTCAGTCATCCTTGCTGAATAGTATAGCATTTGGAAGGACCTTGCAACGCTTTTTTTTCCCTTCTGTAACTGGACGTACATACAGCAAACGAAACAGAAGTACCTCAAATACTGGAACATTTGTTGTATAACTACTTACAGCCGAACATAACACCTGAAGAGATTTGGGTAGAAATGAAATTGGCATATCACTGGCGTGTTGATTTCATTAAGGCAAATGGGTCTCAAGAAGCTTCAGTATCTATATAAGAAAAAAATAATATGGTGTCCTCACAATAACAATTCAGTTTAAATATAAAAATGTAAAGGTAAGAACTTCTTTTAAGACCAGGAAGGTAAATATTGCACGAGTTCTTATGCTCTTTATT
The DNA here is from genome assembly GCA_029216955.1 of Iris pallida. Lineage (NCBI taxonomy): Eukaryota > Viridiplantae > Streptophyta > Magnoliopsida > Asparagales > Iridaceae > Iris > Iris pallida. The sequence goes on from JANAVB010005598.1 coordinate 14,674,874, forward strand.
GCTGCAAGCACAATCCTTATGGTAGTCGAGTAGAAAATTTACTATATATTCTCTGTTGAATGCAACTTGGGTGTGAATGCCCCTAAATATGTTTATATGAACCATCAGGATAGGACTCAAATAGATAATAACTGTACCCCTTCGGTATTGCAATCCCTAATTGTGAAATTTTTGTTTGCCAAACCCAACTAGTCCTGAACATTTTACTAGGAAAACAAACACAATCTTTTTGGGAATCCTGGAGTCAGAAAGTGCATAGTGGTATGTGGCTATGTGCTATGTAAATTTAAGCTAAAACACGCTTAAGTCTATACATGCAAGGGCTAGTTGCATCTTGATCTAATATGACCTTGTGTCGATACCTGAAAGTTGCCAGCCTGTTGCCAGAACGGGTAAGATCTAATGAAAGAATTTATTCTATACTCTATAGAATCTAAACTTATTCTAGTATAAATAATTTGTATAGAAGATTCGACGTTTCTAGATATATAAGTATAAAATAAAATCTCCATAATGCTGGATGAACTCCAGGTGTATTGTTTCTCGTCTTACATAAGCTTATACATAGTGAACCAGCTTAACAAGAGAGGGAAAAAAAAAAGTTGAGAAAATGGAGAGCCATAATACCTTGAATTTTCCTCCTAACCTGAGGAAAAGGCAATTCTATTAGCATTCTAGGCAATTCAACATGTGAAGAACTCTTGCAGTACATTAACCACAAGAGACAGTTAGTTCATTGTTTAGCTATGAAGAGAAGGATACATGAAGGCCTATAGAATTACCCAAAAATGGAAGGTCTTTGGTCGTATTTAGCCAGTCTAATGGGTCGTAAATCTCCATTTGCTTTACTAACTCTAGGTATAAGATACCATCTATTAACAAATGGGAATAACTTTAGTAAGCAAACAACAATTAGCATAATAAAACAAAGGCTTAATTTCAACTTGATACCCTCAACTATTCCACTTTTTCAACTTGATACCCTAAATTTAAAACTTGACAACTTGATAATTGTACAACTTAATACCCTACCAGTGTTAACAAAAAGTACTAGATGACAAAAATACTCCCATTCTCTCCTCCGCTCCCCCCACCCCCACCCCCCTTCTATCCTCGGCATCGGAGTTGACAACGGGAGGGGGAAGGATAGCAGGATGTAATAGGAATAAAGGAACCATGTCCGAGGCCCCTTAGTCCCCAGCTCTCTTCCAAGCCTTTGCAGTCCACCCCAACTCCTCCTTGTCAGTTCCCCCATCGCCATTTATTGAGATTCCATTTGAAATGTCTCGTATAGCTAGGAGTCAGGAGAACAACTCAAAATTCGAGTTCCACGCTGCTGTCAGAACCGGAGACAACTGGCTTCTTAGTGTTTGTCAAAAATCATTGATCTTATTTTTCTTAGCCACAATATTTATAGTTTTCAGCTTGTTGTAATTTTTTATTTTTTATTTTTTTGAAGTCAAGTGGCAGAGGGCGAACAAATTTAGTTTCGACTAGGACAATCCAATCCGGTGGGCCGGCCCTGACAACTATGTAGCTTTGTGTTGGACACTTGCGATACACGGAACAAGCACCCAGAGAGCTCACTTTGTTCCGTGTTGCTGCATCTTATAGTATTGGTGTCATAAGTGCACATTTGTTCTTATGGATGTCGAGTGAATTGAGAGATTTGTGTTACTAACAAGCAGATCAAGCATGAATATAACCAAGATAGAACCAGAGAAGCTCCCATCTTTGGAAGTGATTCGGCTGGTTTCCATGACTAAAAGAAACATGAACATAACTTTACTAATTGTACTTTGTCAAAGTGCAAAGAATCAAAAATTTTAAAAACACAGACCATCCAAAAGCTTTCCAACATCACTGGGAAACAATGCAGACCAAAGCAGGACTTATTGGCTGGGTAAGAACAGAGTAGTAGAACATGTGTTACAAGGCAGGTTACATTGGTCTAAAACCCAAAAAATTAAACACTTGGAGCTAAAATTTCAATTTCTTACTGAGACCAAGTAATTATTAAAGAGAAGTAGGAAGCTTCACCTGATCCGTCACGACGGGGTGGGGATCTGCGACGAAGGTGGGAATCTCGTACACGAAGCAGTTGGGAAGGCTCCCGAGCGGCCGATAGCGAGGTTGTGGTCGTCGATATGGGACATACGAAGTAGGGTGTAGGCGGCGTTCTCCTTGGAGGCGGGTGTGCCAGACTCCCACGATCGATTGGCATACGCCCTCTCCAAGTCGAAACATGGAAGAATTTGAAGGAAAAATTAGGATTTCACCTTTGATGTCAGAAAAAATTAGGGTTGGGGAAGATCGAAACCCTAACCTGAGCTCCGGTGCTCACGATATGCCATCGGGGGAAAATTCAACAAAAAGGGAGGAGGAAGAGGAAGAAGAGGGGAATGGAGATGAAGAGGATGAAGAGGAGAAGGGAGATGTAGAGTTGAGCTCTCCTTCTCCATCGGCTGGTGGATGAGAGAGAAGGAAAAATATAGAGGAGAGGAAAGTATCGAGAAATAAATAGAATGAGATTGGTATGACAAACGTCAATATAAATCTACAATAAAAAACAATTCAAAAAAATTACCAAAATGGCAGCTGAAAACAGCGCGCCAATTATTTTAGGCATATATTAGTTGACGGTTATTACCGAACCGTCACTAAATAAAATGATGTTTCTTGACGGATTCCCTAAAACCGTCAACTATTATCCTGTAAGATAGCTAAATTAACATAAAATAAGGCATTTCTTAACGTAAGGCTAAATCCGTCAAGATATGCCATTTTCTTGACGGTTTTTCACGACCATCAACTTATAAACCGTCAAGAATCGTCATTTTTCTTGTAGTGAATTGACCATTGCATTTGAAGAATAACACCTTTCCTTTCTTATTTTTCATTGAGATTTCCTCTTAATAGGTAAATGCCATAAAACCTATTTAAATTTTAGTTTCTTTCCATAGATGCATTTATTTAGGGTTCCCCTAGGTGTAGCCTAAGTTTGGTAGAAATTCGTGTCCATTTCGTGTCCGTATCGGACACGTATCGGTGTTCTTGAATAAGTGTTTGGTGAAATGTCACATAGGAAATTATTTTAGTAATTTTCAAAACTAATTACACATTTTTGTAGCCCTACATGTGGGGATTCTAGAACCCTAAGACTTAGCACGATTTGAGTTAGATTTCGTGTCCAAATTGGACACGCACCTCATGCACGAGACACCGCACGAGGCTCGTGTGGCTCCCCTGCTGCTCGAGTGTCCTCGCGGACACGACACGGCACCATTGGTCATGAAACTTCATGGACACGTGGGGGCACCCACTGACATCATTTCCATGAAGTTTCATGGGTCCTCGTTCAGTGTGCGCGAAGAAATCGACCGCGCACTGACATTGCACTGTCTGTGCTTGGTTGAATTTTTGTCTCTGATACGGGACTATAACTTGGACACGACACGACCCCGACTCGATATAGACACCTAGACTCCTAGCCCTAGACCCCCTCTAACTCTAGGCACGTGCACGAGATAGATGGTTGAGTGTGTCGTGTCCTTTTGGACTAGACATGTGTGCACGAGCCCAGCCTATGCACAGTTTGAAATTGAGTTCGACCCCCCCTCTGTCACTTTGTTGACACATTAGGACACAATGTTTGACACTATCAGACATGTGTGACACTCACACACATATACCCCCTGACACGCGAGTGTTTTGGTTTGGGATTGCATGGAATTTGGGTTTGAACTGGGATTCGAAATAGGAACCAGTCACTAATACTCTGATACTGAGCATGAGTTTGGGTTTTTTGATTTTTATTAAACCTTTTGATGTGTATATATATGTAAATACAAGTTTATACATGTTGTATTATACTGAGACCACATGTATGATATACCAGGATTGATTGAATGGGTTTGTGAACTTGGTTTCAAATTATTGAGTTCGATATATGAACATGTAAACTAAAATTTATATGAAGAATTGAATATAGGTTAACTGTTAACTGTTGGTTTGGCTTTGATTTTGAGTTTTAAAACATTTGTTAACTGGGGGGGGGGGGGGGGGGGGGGGGGGGTTGTTCATAACTGATATTTGGGTTTGGTTGATTGATTGGTGTATGAAGGTGGTTTGAATGAGATTTGAGTTATAATGTTAATTGAGTTGCCTGAATCTTACACTCTTCTTTCCTTCACTGTTTTTCCTTTAGCCTTGTTCAGTTTAGTTAGGACTTTAGATATATACAATTTGATATATGGACATGTGATTTCATTATATAGGGTGATATGGTTATGGGTAATATGGGATTAGGATATTTAATAGTATTAGAGTTTGTGTGAGGTTTGGATAGTTGTATATGCAATGTATGTAGGCATATTAGATAACCTTGTGTTGTATATATTTATGTATTGAATGAGAATTTATATGTGATATGGGTTGTGGTTAGATACCTCCTGTTTTGCGTCCTAATCTGATACCTTGTGTATCAGAGATGTGTTGGAGAGTAGGATTAAGTAGAGATTGACTTGTTAGTTGGAGTTTAATATAAAGTTCAATTGTTAGGTTGACATTCAGTTTAGGTTTGGGCCTTAGATTAGTGATGTGTGAGAGCATGCATATTTTGATATGTATGTAGATTATAGAATAGGCTAGTGTTGACCAATGATTGACCATGTTGACTGGAGTTGACCAATAGTGGACTTTTGACCAAGGTTGTTAAGTGTAAGTTCCAAAACCCTAGAATTGACCAAGGTTTGACCCAATAGTTCAAGATTGACTAGAGCTGACCCAAAACCCTAAAAGTTTGACCTAGTTTGACTTGGGTTGACCCAGAGTTGACCAAGTTTAACTTTGACCTAAATTGACCTAGAAATTATGTAGATTGCATTGTAAACTTCATTAACCTTATTTTAAATACATTGTAACCTGTACTGCTCTAAATAGGACATTGTGACTCCGGTTCAGACATCTGATATACATCAGTTATTCAGGGTATCAGGCGAGTACATTTTCTGATAGTTCTTTCATTTATTTGTCGATTACTGTACTTCAGTTTTAATTAGTTCTATTTGATGCTCTGTTACAAACACGATTTGATATTGCTGGATCCATTTCATGCGACACTCGTTTATTCATGTCTGACCTCCATTTCTGGAACTACTACTGGCATCACCTACTGGAATCACCTACTGGAATCACTTACTGGTATCATTCATGTGCTGGCTGGATTTGTACTTATTTTCGTGTCGGATTATGGATTCACTTGTACTTGTTGGGAGGAGAAATATTGGAGTAGACATGTGAACATTTCCAAATACTGGAACCACTTCCTTGGAATTATACTGAAAAGATAGTCATTCCACACTTGGCCGAGTGTGCGATGTGCCGTACGTATTACTTACAGCCGTTTATATGTCGATCTCGGTATTTTAAAATATACGGTTAGTATATAGTCTGGACTCACCCTGGAATCATTGATCACTGACTGGACTCATCTTGTGCTGGATTCATCTGGTACTAGATTACATTGTATGGACTCACATTGGGATTACACCTGACTCATATTATATTGTCTGGACTTATATCATGTTACTCTAGTTCATCTAGATTGTATTTTACAGTCTTCATTGCCATGCTTCTCATCTTGTTTAGTTACCTTACTTTCCTTGTATCTTAACTGTTTCTCTACATCACTACCTGTATAAAACTGCCATGTTCATCAATACAACTGTCTATAACTATTTTATAGTTCTTTGTCATTTACTTGGGATTTCTAGATGAGTTTTGCTCGTTCCTGTCCTGATTGGACCTGTTAAAAATATTACAGATGCTTGTCCCGAGGACACTTGCCCTACTTACTATAGACCAGAAGATTTTTAGCTACCTTTGGCCCCGACACTCAGGAGTGATCAGGAGACTAGCTAGTAGACTTATTTTAGTTTCATGTTTAGAACTTGAATTGTAATAACTTGAGATATTGAGTTTGTATTTGTGTTTGTTTGAGATATTAATATTTAGTAGTTTATATTTGTTCTTGTCATTTAGTCTTTAGTTATAAACTTCTGTGTTATCTTATCGTGCTTAGACTGTGATTGAAATTTTATTATATCTATACTTGTCCTCCGTTCGGAGTTGAGATTGACAAGTACATTATATAATTATGTGAGTTGTTGATTAGATAGTAACCTAGAACAGCGTTCTACCGCTGACACTACGACGTAGGCTGGACGTACCCACTTCTCGTGCCCCTATACTGGGTGCGGGTCGTGACATATATGTATTTTCCTAAATTTTGATATTTAAAAAAAATAGTTTTTGGACATAATTATACTTATAACTAAAGTATTATATTTAATGATCCCAAAGATTTTCCTTTATAAATTATTTTTATTTGAGTAATTGAGGTGCACATTTATTTTATATATATATATATATATATATATATATATATATATAATATATATATATATATATATATATATGGGGCTTATGTTCCTTTTCTCCTTCTTTTATAATAAGAATATACATATGTTCCATAATAAATACTATACTTACATATATGTATATAAGGTCTTTACTATATATTAGCATTTTCGTATTATTAGACTTACTATGTATTTACAAGTTAAATATAAATATGTATGTGTATGTATAGATATACATAAATAAGTATATATATAAGTAGATATACATATAAGAGTTATAAATGATATGTATTCAACTTCTCACAAGATAAACTATATCTCGTGAGTTATAAAAACTCATATAACGTTACCCCCAGTCGAAAAAGGGCAGCAACCCGACCCCCCCTGTGTTCGAACGGAATAAAGAAAGAGATTTCTTCGAATTGATTTCATCAAATCCTTCCAATCCTTTTCTCAATACGATCAGGATCTCCTCTTCAAATCTAATCTGAATCCTTATTTAAATTTTATACAAATTTGACGGAAATCATAGGGGAAACCTGTGCACGTAAGTTCTCGTCACAGATACACGGGAGGGAGAACCCTCTTCGAAAGACTCTCGAACACCCATAACCGATCCCCAGCCCATGTGTCTTCTTCCCACCCCTGACCGAACCCTCGTGCATCAGGGGACTGCACTAGATCGCCGGAGTCGTCGCAACGTCCACGGTGAACTCCCAAAGCAGGAGTGCCCTGTTTCAAAACGCCAGTCAGGTACCCCTTTTAAAACAAATTTCCTTCTCGATACTCGATAGTTTTTAGTTTTGTAAATTCCTATGCAAAGCCTATATGACCCTTCTTGGATCCCTACAGTTAGATTTGTTATAATCTGGTAAACTTCCAGGAAAATCGACTCCAAAGTCGATGAGAAATTTCAGTTTAAACAGTACAGAAAATAGGCCACCACCCTACTTGGTAGCCTGTTTCCTGTCAGGATATTAGGTTTTCTAAGAATCTAATTAAATAAAGACCTAGACAACCTTTAGGGCTCCATAACCCTTTTCACATAAGTCAATTTTCGACTGTGCGTCGAGAAATCGGTTTCCCAAACTTACAAAAAACTTTTTCAAACTATTGAAAATATTAGAAATTTTTCCGATACGGCGTGCACCCCGACAAACCGAACGACGTGGTCGCAACCCATGAGCATCGAAAGACGCGTTTGGTTGTTGTCGACGTGTGAAATTCGATGAAACTCAATTTTGTTGTGCTGCACGACGAAATCGAGGCGTGTCCGTCGAGATACCCCGTATCGGCCCATTTGCAAACTAGCCCATAAATTCGTGCACGTTGTCATCTCGAGATGAAACTTGCGCCAACATGACCGTATCATTTTTTTGGTCATGTATGCCAAGTTTGGTCCAATTCTGAAAAGGTCGACCGGAACATCCTTTTGGCTGGCCCGACCCGATCCAACGGGCGAAATTGTGTACGGCCCACCGGAATCCAACTTTGGAATACCGTTGGGTTCATATCGTCAAACCGGACCCTTAGACATATAGTTCAATGACTTTATAAACCATAGGCTCTGGCACATTTTTGGTGCAAAGCGGGTCCAATTCGGCGGACACCGTTTTGACCTGAAATTATCCTTTTGCTCTTATGTCCAGAATTGGCTTATGAGTCGACTATCCTAGCTAATTTGACTATTCTGAGCATGTTGGTAATATCTGTTTCAGCCTCCGAAAAATATTGCGTGAGTTTGATTTTTTGTGGCACACTGAGTGGTTGGTATTATTGGTTTCACCAGCAAAGGACCTCATTCGAGTACATTTTTTGTTTGCTTTCGATATTGTTATCTACTATAGTTCAGTGTTAGTTATTTAATACTTGATTCTTGACACGTTCGTCACACGGATATCACGTCATGTATTTTATTTCATATCTTGCCATGTTTCTTGTCTGTCGTATCGGGAATGGGAAGTGCCAAGTTATGTGATCAACCCGTAGCCCGTGTTTATTTTCATAAAATATGTAGAGCATGTAGTCCGTGTTTATTTTTATACAATGTAGCCCGTGTTTATTTTCATGCAATGTCGACCTTGTAGTCCGTGTTTATTTCATGTAATATAGACCTTGTAGCCTGTGTTTATTTTCATGCAATGTAGACCATGTAGCTTGTGTTTATTTTCATGCAATGTAGACCGTGTAGTCCATGCGGTGTAGAGTAGCCTGATCACATATCGAAAGGAGTACTTCATCACTCTTAGATAGCTAAGGTACGAATAGCATTACTAATTTCAACTCAAAATTTTTTAACTCCTTAGTAGAAGGAGGAGGAGGAGGAGGAGGAGGAGGAGGAGAACTAATTAAGCTAGCTTGTTCACTTGTTCTCATGGTTTTTTTTTGCAATAATAGCATATAAAACATGCATGACAGATCCAGCCTTTGGTTGGGGTGGGCGGGCTGGAGCCCACCCCAAGAAAAAAAATTTCTTTTTTTTCTTATATTTTTTATATGGGTTTAGTATGGCTACCTCTACTTTATCCTAATCCATTGTAGTCTATTCTAAGGCCATATTTGGCTCACGGAATCATGACATTAGGAAAGAGTAATTCATTTTCTATGTTTGGATGCCAAAAAAATGTTTGGAAAAGAAAATTGATTTCCAAGGGTAAAAAAAATTGGGGGAAGGGGACGGATGGTTCACCCCACCACCTAGGGATTCATTTTATCCACTCGATTTACTTTTTCTTCCATTTTTTTTACCTTTTTTAAACAACGAAAAAAAATGTAAATTTATAATTTTCAAAGGAAAAAAAAAAATTCAACAAGAAATTGATTTCCTTCCCCTTTTTTTTTTATGCGAACCAAGTGACTACTCTTCCAATCATCTGTTAGATTCTCCCAGCATGGTAGGATCCCGAGAAAGAAAGAGAAAAAGAAGACAGGAGAAAGAAGCACAATCATCTGTTAGATTCTCCAACCATGGCAGTGAAATTACTTCCACTCAATGGATGGGGGTTCGTGCCACCTGACATGTTACACTAACTAACTAAAATGTGAATAGTAGCAGCTTAAGTACAAAAATGGCCGTAGAAATTACTTCAGCTAGTGCAATATCTCAAGGTCTTGGATGATGATGATGATGAGGGAAGAATTGGGTGCCGGCGACGAACGCGCTCAGCGGAGTCGGATACAGAGCAGAAGGATCGACTATCAGCCCGGCAGCTGGGGCCGAGGCGGCTGCTGCCACGGTAGTACTGGAGCTTGCACCGACAGTGGCAGTCCCGGCGGCGGAGGAGGTCACTGTCGCGGAAGAAGAGTTGCCGACGTTGGCGTGGGCCTCGGCCGGTCCTTGGTCGTAGAGGACTCCCTTGAACACGTGCCCTCCGATGCTGACGCGGACTGGTACGCGTACTACGCCGCCGCCGTCCGCTTCGTCCATCGGGCCGACGCGCACGCAGCGGAACACCGCCGGAGAGCTCACCTCCGACGGGAAGCTCGTCGCTATATATTTGTCATCGATATTGAATCAAAATTGTAAGATTTAACGTAAGTATAAGAAATGTAAAATATTTATAGGAAAATGATATTTGCCAGGATTTGTAATCGCAGATATGACCCCAGCCGATGTAGCAGTCATCCATTGCCCTCCTATTATTTCCGGGTTCCATTCGAATCGGAGGCCAATGGCCTACTTACCACGTCGGCCAGCAGCCACGTTCGCGGTTACAAATTGCGGACAACGTAGCATCTCCAAAATTTATATAGTTAGGTATCTATCACGCACGTACCTGCTGCTGCTAGCCTTTTAGACGGGTCTCCGCCGCCGCTGCCGATGAGTCTGTTGTGGTGGTGGTGGTGGCTTGGGCAGGGGAGGGCGCGGTTCTTGCAGCAGGTCCGGCACCGGACGTGGCAGTCCTTCTTGGCCTGGTTGCCGCAGTCCTGGCAGCTCCGGCCGCCGCTCCCTCATGGTGGCCGACCTATCGGATGAGATCAGCCCATGCGGCGTCGGCGGCGCAGTGGTGGAGTAGAGATGGTGCTGCTGTGCTGCTGCTGCTGCTCTGCTGCTGCTGCTGCCACTATTCGTAGCGGATGCATGCGCTGCTGTTGGTGATGGTGGTGCTGAGAAATAGGTGGTGGTGTTGTTCTTTCTAGTCTGCTGTTGATGGCACCGCCACCGCCTAGAGAGGAGCTTGCCATTCCCTAATGCTGACCTCTTCTTGGTCTGTTAGCTTCAAAATCCATAGCAGTACTATTGGCAGCACATCTATATATAGCGTGTCTCTCTCTCTCTCTCTCTCTCTCTCTCTCTCTCTCTCTGCTCTCTGCTGCTGCTGCTTGTTTAGGTGCTGTTTTTTGTGGAGACATGCAAGCAAATGGGAATGGTCGTTCATTGCTTTTCTTGCTCTGGACACAACACTTGCTGAGAAGCTGCACGAGCAGTTGCTTCTGTCTGGCTATTGGATTCCCTCTCACTTACCTACAGCGAGTGAGTGAGTGAGCGAGCGAGCGAGTGAGAGAGTGAGCTCTTGCTTGTAAACAAATTAGAGCTACTGCAACGCCGCCATGGAGTCTGCACACTGCTGCTGCTGCTTCCTTGATCCACTCTCCTCTCTCTAGTCCATACCCCGTTACTTGTCTCTCTCCAAACTATTTCTTCGTTACATAACATGTTAAAGATATTATAGTATCTAACATGACATTGACGAAACAAATTTTAACTCGAAAAATTAATCGCTCAATTATTTTACTGTTAATATTAATATAATATTAATTTTAGTTTTACTTTTAAAATATTAAATCAGCTATTATATTATATGATTTAGAAGAACATCTGGAAGTTTCAATAGCATTATTTTTCTATGTATATAATGAGAAGAAAAAAAAAGTTGTATTGGTTTGTGTTAGTTACCCATCCTGCATGGACCCATCCATGCCGTGCGATCCCCCATCGGAGCGGCGTCAGCCGCCCAGCTTTATCCAGCACAGTACTCGTCACCGCAATATCTGTTTCTTTTCTGCAACATGGCCCCCACTTAAGTGTCACTGTTGTCAGTTTCTTTTTTCCCTCTCAATCATGTAAATCTCTTATGTGTGGTACGAGCTTTGTGTGTAAATCTTATATATGGCATGTGTTTATGTATGTTCTCTGAAACTTTGTTCATTGCAATGTTTAAAATTTGGACTTAATTGCAACTTGATACCATCTACTATTTTACTTTTTTTAACTTGATATTCTAATTTTTTTATTTCGACAATTTGATACCGTCACTATTGAATATTTTAACTTGATACTCATAACAAAATGGACGAAATTACCCTCCTTCCCTACCCAACACCTCCACCCTCCTCATCTGCACCCCCCTTCCCTCTCCCCTCTATGATCTCCACGTGCATACAACAACGACGACAACAATGGCAGCAACATCCTGAAAGAGAGGGAGGGGAGTGGGATGGGGCATCGGGGTGCGGAGGGTAAGGGAGGGGGGAAGGCAGAGGTTGGGGGGGGGGGGGGGGGGGGGGGGGGGGTGGGGGGGGGGGG
>JANAVB010005598.1:14686835-14691835 GCA_029216955.1 Iris pallida
ATGGGAATGGGCGTTCAATTGCTTTTCTTGCTCTGGAACAACACTTGCTGAGAAGCACGAGCAGTTGCTTCTGTCTGCTATTGGATTCCCTCTCACTTACTCTACAGCGAGTGAGTGAGTGAGCGAGCGAGCGAGTGAGAGAGTGAGCTCTTGCTTGTAAACAAATTAGAGCTACTGCAACGCCGCCATGGAGTCTGCAACACTGCTGCTGCTGCTCCTGATCCACTCTCCTCTCTCTAGTCCATACCCCTGTTAACTTGTCTCTCCCAAACTATTTCTTCGTACATAACATGTTAAATAATATTATATAGTATCAACATGACAATTGACGAAACAAATTTTAATCGAAAAATTAATCGCTCAATTATTTTACTGTTAATATTAATATTAATATTAATTTAGTTTTACTTTTAAAATTTATTAAATCAGCTATATATTATATGATTTAGAAGAACAATCTGGAAGTTTCAATAGCATTATTTTTCTATGTATATAATGAGAAGAAAAAAAAAAGTTGTATTGGTTTGTGTAGTTACCATCCTGCATGGACCCATCCATGCCGTGCGATCCCCATCGGAGCGGCGTCAGAGCCGCCCAGCTTTAATCCAGCACAGTACTCGTCGTCCGCAATATCTGTTTCTTTTCTGCAACATGGCCCCCACTTAAGTGTCACTGTTGTCAGTTCTTTTTTTCCCATCTCAAATCATGTAAATCTCTTATGTGTGGTACGAGCTTTTGTGTGTAAATCTCTTATATATGGCATGTGTTTATGTATGTTCTCTGAAACTTTGTTCATTGCAATGTTTTAAAATTTGGACTTAATTGCAACTTGATACCATCTACTATTTTACTTTTTTAACTTGATATTCTAAATTTTTTTATTCGACAATTTGATACCGTCAACTATTGAATAATTTTAACTTGATACTCATAACAAAATGGACGAAATTACCCTCCTTCCCTACCCAACACCTCCACCCTCCTCATCTGCACCACCCCTTCCCTCTCCCCTCTATGATCTCCACGTGCATACAACAACGACGACAACAATGGCAGCAACAGCAGTGAAGAGAGAGGGAGGGGAAGTGGGATGGGGCAGTCGGGGTGCGGAGGGGTAAGGGAGGGGGGAAGGGCAGGAGGGTTGGGGGGGGGGGGGGGGGGGGGGGGGATAAAGGGACATGGACTGGAGTAATTTTGTCTCTTTTTATTTTAGGGTATCAATGCATATCAAAGTTTAGGGTATCATATTGAAAAACTAAAATAGTTGAGGGTATCAAGTTAAAATTACGCCTAAAATTCGGTATTCGGTCAGGTGGGTGGATTAAATCGATCCAACTAGCTGGTAGGATAATTTGGTTTGAACCAGTTATATAGGCTTACAATTTACATAGAATATATTACATAGTACACAATGACATACATACTACTTAGAAGTTCTCCTTGTTTACCATAGAAGAATTAGTCAAGAATCAAACATATTAACTTTGATTGCATGTAAAGTCCAAAACAAAAGTTAAAAGTCAGGGTTAAATAGGTTAAAATTCAACTAGGTCAGACGATTAAGTCGTCTGACCGGTCGGGTCGATCGGGTTGACCAAATTTTTTTGGAAAAAAAAGTGGGTCGGTATTAAATCAACCCAGAAAAACTACTTGTTCACGGGTTGACCAATTTAGCTGGTCGATCCAATTTTTAAAACATTGGTTAATTTCTTAGAAGTCAGCTCAGGCAATACAAAATTTGTTATGGGCATCACTAACTTTAGCAGTCCTAAAAATTAGAGTTGCCAAAAAAAAATTACAGTCATGTGTATATTAAAGACAGACTATCAAATATTTGGCAACAGTGATCATCTTAACTTTTTTAGGAGTGACAAATTTTTGACCGTCCTATAAACGTATAAAGGATTGCCAAAATTTTAGCAATTTTCATTCATTGGAGAACTGCCAAAATTTGTGATTCTCCTCCCTCGAGCCCCCTACCTCGAGTCCGTCACTCCACTGTTGCCACCACAACCGTTGTTCCTCTATCCGGCAACCACCACCGATGCTCCTGTACACCGTCAACACTCCAACCTTCGTGTCTTCATTTCAACACCCTCTTGTAGTCAGGTAAGTTTTCTCTCCCCACTCTTTCTTCCTCAATCCATATTGGTTATGTCATCATGGCATGCTCGATCGACCTAAATACTAAATGCTAGATCGATTGAGTTCTTCGTATGATGTAGATAAAATGCTAGATCGATTGAATTCTTCGTATGCTCGATATGACATGAGAATTGAGATGTTTCCAAATCATCTTATTGTTCTTTTTCCATATATTCTCTTGAAAGAGTGTTTCTTTCATTGTCAAGAATAATGTTTTTACAATGTTTATCCAACAGAATTAATGACTGCAATTTGGAGTTGATCATACTTGGCTTTGCTTGGTTGACTTGAAACCAATTTACATAAAGTCCAACACTTGGTTTTATTGCTTTCATCAATCCAGTTAAGGAAAACTGTGGGGAAATCTTGAGAACAAATTATGCCATCTAAATTTAAAGGCAATATGCAGCACATTGTCAATCTGCATAATTTACATAGCACTTGTCCATTGCGAATTTTGGAGGCCAACTTATCTAATTTAAGACACAAAAGAGAGCTTTTGTTGTCTTACTATGGTATGAGAAGAAGGGGGGCTAAGAGGAGAGGGCTTTATATAGTGCAAGTTTGGTCCCCTATGGTTGGGAGGAATTGTGTGTGGAAATTTCTTAACAACTTGATAAACCTTACAAAGGAAAGGTAGGTAGGTACATCAATAACAACCATTTGCCTAGACAGTATTACAATAGCTTAAAACCAAATAGAGGATCCAATTCAAGTCTTCGCATTCAGTTGTTATTGATGAAGGAAAGAACTAGAGGAGGAAGAACTTCTCTAGGTTGGTACTTTGAGATTGAATGGACTTGGAATAATAGAACTCCAAAGCTATATTCTTTTGAGTCTGTATTTTTGGTGGTGTCACAATCTACTCCTAAATAATTGGGTACGAGTACCTAATCAAGTACTGCCTACGCTACAGAATAGATCATGGTTCTATACCTCCAATATATCATCAAATAATAATTATAGATAATCATAACCAAATGCTTTCTATCTATCTCAATCACAATGATATACTAATAATTATCAATAACCACCAATAATTGTCTAAAGTCTCAAGTTAATTAACTAAAAGAAGTATCCAAAATAGTCCTCAAGTATATAATAAATATCAAAGTCTCGAGACCCGCTCAAATAAAGTCAAATAAAGTTTAAATAAACTACTAGCAACTAATCCTCGTCTGGAATAACATCATCAACCATGTCTGCACTAGTAGTAAGATCTGCACTAGTCATATCACCCTCAAACTCACTCATAATAGTTGGGTAACCCTCATCGTCTAAAGCTAAAAAAAAATACTGTTATACAATAAGGATTGGAGTAAAGTAACTCAATCACGCTAAAATTACAAGTAGAATAGATGTGCAAGTGATCATGGAAAGAAATAGACAATATGTGTGTGAGACCATAATCAAGAATATAGCAATATTTGACACTATGGATAACAAAACTAACATGAAAACAACATACAAGTCATAAATTTGTGTAATGTATGATTTAAAATTCTAATTTTTGCATGTGGATGGTTGTGGATTAATCTATCAATCCATGTGCGTAGTGCAAGAATGATATTATACAAGATTCAATAAGATGGGATTTGATCAAGAAGTAGTCCACCTGCCTACTTAATTATAGAATTTCTTCTCATACTCTGAGTAACTATCATGTACAAAGGTGATCAAGTAGCAAGTATGTAAACATGTAACACATGTCGAGGAGCACCTGAGAGAAGGGGTCGGGCAGAGGAGGGGTTATAGAGAATTACGAGAGGGGTCAGGGGGGGTCCAGCGAGCACCGGAGAGGATGAGGGGGTCGGGGGGATGAGGTGGCGAGCACTGGAGAGGAGGAAGGGGTACTCGAGATATCCTCGGAGAAGAGGAGTGGTCTGGAGGTTGGGAGGGGGGAATTTTTTTGGGGTTCGTTTAGAAATTAGGAAAGAAGCTCCCAGTTCGCACATTTTACATTTCTTAGTGACGGAAGATGGTATATCGCTAAGGAGTCGCTAGTTATATTCTGACATCTAGGTGACGAACAAACGACAAAAATATGGACGTGTTTAATATACACATTTTCGTCGCCAATTAGTCAGTAGTCAGCGAGGCTTCATGTTCTGTCACTAAAGCCAATCACTTTTTTGTAGTATTTTGTAGTAACTACTATGGACTGGTTTGGATTTCAGTTGTAAAAAGTGAACTACTTTATGAAAGAAAAAAAAAAGATAAGATGTTGTCAACAATTAAAACTGATCAAAAGCAGCCATCAATAATCCCAAACTCGACCTACCTTCAAACAAATGTAATTGGACTCTCTTGCAACCTATATGTGAATTCAACTCCTTTTTTATTCAACATAAGTGCAAAATTTTAGGATAAACATATATGGAGAAGACAAACAATTATGTTAGGATAAATGTCACGACCCACACCCGCTGTAAGGGCACGTGTGCGTAACAACGCCCAGCCCACACCGTAAAAACGACGTGGAACGTTATAGGTTTACTACTCTAACAACAGTTTATATAATATCAAAAACATGTCGAGAATATGGTCAACTCCGAACGGAGGACAAGCAATGATAATATATGAGTACTCAATCACAACTCTAAGATGATAAAGTAAAGACTGAAAGATAAAGACAACACGACGATAAAATATAACCTGTCAAGTCCAAACACAAAGAATATACAAGTCCAAGTCCAAAGTCTCTAATACTAAACAAAACAATAACAGTTCCAAGAGTAACTGGAGACAAGGTCCAGTACAAAAGACCTACTCTATCTATAGGATAGGCGGTGTCTCGCCCTGCGGTACTGCACCCTGCTAATCTGGGGTATCGCTCTCTAAACCTACTACGTTCG
>JANAVB010005598.1:14696835-14701835 GCA_029216955.1 Iris pallida
CTTCCCCGGATGGTATTGCAAGGATATATTAAAATCCTTCATCAGCTCTAACCATCGCCTCTGCCTCATATTCATCTCCTTCTGGGTAAACACGTACTTCAAGCTCTTGTGGTCAGTGTAAATCTCCACACGCTCTCCGTACAGATAGTGTTTCCACAGCTTTAAAGTAAAGATGACCGCTGCCAGCTCCAGATCGTGGGTAGGGTAGTTCATCTCATGAGGACGTAACTGCTAGATGCATAGGCAATCACCTTCTCGTGCTGCTGAAGTACACAACCCAAACCCCATCCTGAAGTATCACTGTAGATCGTATAACTACCAGATCCAGATGGCAGCGTCAAGATAGGAGCTGTAGTCAACCTCGCCTTCAGCTCCTCAAAGGCGGCCTGGCACTCCTCGGACCAAACAAACTCCTCGTCCTTCCTGGTAAGTCGGGTCATCGGCTGGGCAATCCTGGAAAAGTCCTGCACGAACCTCCGGTAATAACCTACCAGACCCAAAAAACTCCGAACCTCTGCTACTGAGCTCGGCGTAGACCAGGACTCCATAGCAGAAATCTTTTTCGGATCCACTGAAATCCTCTCGCCAGAGACAACATGCCCTAGGAACTCCACGCGATCCAAGAAGAACTCGCACTTCGACAGCTTCCCATACAGCTGCTCCCTCCGAGAGTGTCTAGCACAATCCTCAGGTGCTCCTCGTGCTCCTCTGGTGTCTTCGAGTAGATGAGAATGTCATCAATGAAGACCACCACGAACTTATCAAGGTACTGATGAAATACCTTGTTCATCAAGTTCATGAATACCGTCGGGGCGTTGGTCAACCCAAATAGCATGACGGTATACTCATACTGGCCATAGCGAGTCTGAAATGCAGTCTTTAGAATGTCATCTTGCTTCACCTTCAGCTGATGGTACCCGGTACGCAAGTCGATCTTCGAGAACACCTTCGCCCCGCTCAATTGGTCGAACAAGTCATCAATCCTTAGCAAAGGATACTTGTTCTTGATGGTAAGGTTGTTGAGCGCCCTGTAATCAATGCACATACGTATCGTACCATCCTTCTTTGGGACAAAAAGAACTGGCGTGACCCAAGGTGAAGAACTAGATCAAATAAAGCCCTTATCCTCCAGCTCGTCGACCTGTTTCTTCAGCTCCGCTAACTCACTGTTGTTGATTCTATAGACGTGCTGAGAGATAGGCTCAGCGCCCGGCACTAGGTCTATAGAAAACTCAACATCACGATCTGGCGGCATCCCGGGCAACTCCTCAGGAAAGACATCCAAGAACTCAGCAATAAGTGGATATGGCAACACCGGCCCCGCCAACAAGGCTCCGTAAAATCCATCTCCTGGCTCCGCTGCACCCCTGGTGAACTCAAACTCTGGCTCTCCCGGCGGCCTGAACAGAATCCTGCCCCCTCTGCAGTCTATGCTAGCATGGTGCATGCTCAACCAGTCCATACCGAGTACCACATCGTAGCTCGAAAGTGGCATTACGAGCAAACACGCACTCAGCTCCCGGCCTCTCAAAGAAACTCTCCGCCCCTTGTAAACATTATTAACCAGGATGATGCCATTCCCAGTCATAATCTTGCAAGTCCTACCAAGATACTCAGCAATGATATTGTGCCTAAGAGCAAAAGAAACAGACACAAAACTGTGCGTAGCACCAGAATCAAACAAGGCTAAGGCAGGAAAAGAATCAAGCAGAACAGAACCTACGACAACATCTGAAATAGGCTCCATCTCCTCGGCTGCAAGAGCAAAAGATCTACCCTGAACACCCTTCTGCTGGCGGTGTTGGACAAACTGCTGCTGCTGGGTCGGAAGTGGACCCCGCTGCTGAACAACCGGCACACTAGCTGGAGCCCTCGGAACAGGTGCCCTCTGAGCTGCTCCAGCGACACGGAAGTTCTTGGGACACTCCCGCATCTGATGTCCAGCGGCACCGCAGAAGAGGCACAGCCCCAGCCTCCTCCTGCAGAACTCAAAGAGGTGACTGGGCTTCTTGCAGTAGTGGCACGGTGGATCATCCTTCCCCGGACATTGCTGAACCCTCTGGACAGGTGCCCTGGCCTGCACCTGCTGATGATGATGCTAGAACGGCTGATGCTGAAGCTGAAGGCACTTAGCAGCCCCCGTGCTGCTACTGGCCCCCAAAAACAACTCACGATCCCTCTTCGGCTTTAAGCCCCACTCTCTCTCCACCTTACGAGCCTCCGCATAGACCTCTGCATATGTCGCATAGAAGGAAGGGATCAGAATCTTGATATCCCATGTCAATCCCTCCCGGAAGCGCTCTGCTCGGATCACTGGATCGCTCACCATGTACGCGGCGTATCGGCTCAGCCGGCCGAACTCCGCCGCATACTCCTCCACAGTCATACCTTCCTGCTGCAGGTTCTAAAACTGCCGTACTAGGCCGATCTTGTCTGTGGGAGAAAAGAACTTTTCTCTGAACAGGACCCAAAACTCAGCCCAAGTGTGGCCCTGTCCTGCAAGAACTGGCTCGTTTCGGAACCATGTCCGGGCAACATCTAATAACTGCAAGCCAACCGCCTCGACCTTCAGGTCGTCTGCCAGGCGGGAGGCCCTCATCTGACGCTCGATATCCTCGAGCCAGTCATCAGCATAAACAATGCCCTCGGTCCCTTTGAAATCCCTCGGACCCATCTTCTTGAAAGCTTGGATGTCTCCGATCTTCTGCTGCTGTACCTCCCGCTGTGGAGCCCCACTCTCCACCCTAGCCAGAGCCAACCTATGGGCATCCTCCATGCCCTGGCGCATGGCCTCAGTCTGTCTCATCTGTGCCTCGTGCTGGGCCCGCTGGGACTCCAGCACCTGCTGAAAGAATGCGAGCATCTGCCCCATGTCTGTAGGCAGAGGAGGAAACGAAAGAACAGCTCCCACCACCATTGGAGGAGTCCCCTGCTGAGGAGGAGAAGGAGGAACGCCCCCGACAGCTCCCGTCATAGCCCCCGGCACTGAAGGAAGAGCACCCGCAGTGACCCTAAGGACAGTCATCGAGAGTGCTGGAGGAGTACCCGCGAGAGCCCCTACTGAAGTCCCAACTGCAGGGGAAGTGACTGGAGCCTATCCGCCAGAGGTAGCAGACCTCTCCGTCTCCCCGTGCTCCTCACCGGGAGAATGAGTCATAACCATCTTGGAGACAGATTGAAAAGAAGATATCAATATGACATAAGAAGGACAATATCAAAGGAGGACAGCTAGAATGCATTAAATCAATATCAAAGACGGTAAGCAAGATAAGCAAGGAAAGATCCTACTGTGATTGAGTAATCTTAGCCTACTACCTCCTATATGTAACACAGGCTCGTAGTCAACACTCTAAGACGTGTGCCGCCACGATATCGCACTAATTGCGACTTCAGGACCTGCATGGGCTACCACTAAAAACGTGTCACGACCCGCACCCGCTGTAAGGGCACGTGTGCGTAACAACGCCCAGCCCACACCATAAAAACGGCATGGAATGCTGTAGGTTTACTACTCTAACAACAGTTTATATAATATCAAAAACCTGTCGAGAATATGGTCAACTCCGAACGGAGGACAAACAATGATAATATATGAGTACTCAATCACAACTCTAAGATGATAAAGTAAAGACTGAAAGATAAAGACAACACAACGATAAAATATAACCTGTCAAGTCCAAACACAAAGAATATACAAGTCCAAGTCCAAAGTCTCTAATACTAAACAAAACAATAACAGTCCCAAGAGTAACTGGAGACAAGGTCCAGTACAAAATACCTACTTTATCTACAGGATAGGCGATGTCTCGCCCTGCGGTACTACACCCTGCTGATCTAGGGTATCAGTCTCTAAACCTACTACGTCCGGTAGGCCGTAGTAAGTGCAATAATAGTCCTCCTCTGCATCTGTAAATATTTTCAACATATCCGGTCAGGATGAAACGAGTACATATATCTCATAACAGATCTCAAGATAGAATAAAAGCCATAAGACTGTAAATAGAGCATATACAATGAAATTATGGAGTGTACATATATGTATCATGGTATGGTAAGCTGTAGAGCTAGAGCTAGAACAGGAAAGTAGAGCTGATCATGGTATGTACACAAATCAGAGTAATCCATCTATCCAATGTGTGTGAGTAGTAGTTTCAACTCGTGATCGGCTTGGATACCTGTAAGAACTGGCCTGGCTAGTTATAAGTGCGGTATATGACTAACACTATTCAAGAATGCAAGATGGATTTGATCACAGGCATACGCTACTACTCCCCCACCCCAACTGGTAGAATGGATCCAAACAGGATACATCACGGCACGAGATTCTATGAGAAGGGAGCAAGTCTTCTCTAGAATCAGTGACCACATATTGTGCAAGAGCTACAAGGGAGCTTGTACAATACATCCCAAGCTAACAAGGAGAAACATCTCTCGTCGAGATCCAGGAATACCAATCCGTGAGAACCATGTGTCAGGAACAAGTATATCTATACTAAGTACATGAATCGTAACAGTTATCATAAATTGGGAAAAAGTTATCAGAGAATGTACTCGCTTGTGATATGATATAATATGTCAACTGGATCCAATGCAGCGCCTCGAGGACCTATAGAGAACAAGACGTATCAATACTATGTTTAGGGAGTAAATTCAAATCAATTTAAATCCTATTAAGTCATTCTAGGTCAAGACACGTCTAGTTAGGTCAACCATGGTCATAGGAGAACATTAGAAGTCAATCCATATCAAACTAGGTCAAAAGTTGACTTACAGTTGACTTTTGGTCAACAGGTCAACTCTGGTCAACTCTAGGTCAACCCTAGGTCAACCCTAGGTCAACCCTAGGTCAATGGTAACTAACAGTTGACTTTTGGTCAACTGTTCAAGTCTAATAGAATTTGGGACTAAATTGGGTAAAGTGTTGACCCATAGTTGACTTTTGGTCTAAAAAGTCAACCGTAGTCAACCAAGGTCAAGACTAGGTCTAGGCGACTATTTCT
>JANAVB010005598.1:14706835-14781951 GCA_029216955.1 Iris pallida
CCCTCATCCCTCGGCAATGATGATACGGTAACCTATCACTATATCTTATATAGTAGTAGATGATGTCTTAGTATTACATTATGTGAGTTCATCTTGATTCTGTTACATTCTTTATATACTAGATACGATAAGAACATATACTACACCATATGTACAGAACATAGATGATTCACACTAATGTATGCTAGAATGAATCTTGGGTTGTGTTCTGAGCCATCCGTTCTACACTTGGCAAAAAATCAAATTTTCTGTACTTTATCTGCTTTCGAAAATGTACTCAAATTACATGATGGTTCCTTTAGTTAGCTTGCTTATGTTACAATTATATTATTTGTGAATATCGATCTTACTAGATGGCACCCATGACCCGAAGAGCGGTACGTCGTTTGAGGGAAACAGTGAATGCTGAGGTGGCTTCTCCTACTGTTAAAGAGGAAGTGGCACCGGTAGCTAGTGAGACCGGAAGTTCTATTTATCCAGCACCGGTAGCTAGTGAGACCGGGAGTTCTATTCATCCAGCACCGGTAGCTAGTGAGACCGAGAGTTCTATTCATGCAGCACTTGCAAGGGACTATATCTTTCCTCATGCCAAATATCCCACTTTTCTGAGGTGGTTGTGTGATCGTATCAATGAGCGTTTGCGTGAGCTGCGTGGTTCTCATTAGCTATTAGTACTTATTTGTATTGGACTATTTGTATTGGGTTGTTTTTGTATTAGACTATTTGTATTGGACTACATATATGAATTAGTACTGTGTCAATCTCTGGATTGTATTGGACTACGACATGGTGATCAGGACATAGTCCCTGCAGCCATTCGACTAGCGAGGCAAAAACTATGTAGCCGTAGATGAAGTTGACTGTCCTCCGACCTTCATCCCTCGGCAATGATGATACGACAACCAACCAGAGAGGATACTCTGAGAGATCCATCTGAGTAGGATGTATACTCTGAGAGATCATATTTACAAGAATGATATCAGTAGTGGGATTGAGTGTTGGAGGAGATATTATCAGAGTATACGTCCTACTCAGATGGGTCTCTCACCATTACTATTTTTTCTGACAGCATGGTGGATGTGCTCCGTCAACAGATTCTTGCTCCGAGCCAAAACTTTGCCCCGGAGCTCAAGTGGACATCCTTCGTGTAGAGCTCGAGTGAGAGGTTCCTGACAGCATGGTGGTCTGCTTTGTCAAAGTATTCGTGCTCGTCCCACATTGGTTGTGGGATGAGCACGGATACTTTGACAAAGGAGACCACCATGCTGTCAGGAACCTCTCACTCGACCTCTACACGAAGGATGTCCACTTGAGCTCCGGGGCAAAGTTTTGGCTCTGAGCAAGAATCTGTTGACGGAGCACATCCACCATGCTGTCAGAAAAAATAGTAATGGTGAGAGACCCATCTGAGTAGGACGTATAGTCTGATAATATCTCCTCCAACACTCAATCCCACTACTGATATCATTCTTGTAAAGGTGATCTCTCAGAGTATACGTCCTACTCAGATGGATCTTTCAGAGTATCCTCTCCGGTTGGGTTGTGTTCTGAGCCATCCGTTCTCACACTTAAAACACATATGAATTAGAACTGTGTTTTATATTTTTGGCGAACCCAGGGATTGGATTCTGTATTTTGTATTTTAGTTTTTGTATTTTGGCTCCAGCTCCATTTGCATTAATCTACGGTACGACATGATGATCAGGACATAGTCCCTACAGCCATTCGACTGGCGAGGCAGAAACTATGTAGCCGTAGATAAAGTTGACTGTCCTCCGACCCTCATTCCTCGGCAATGATGATACGATAACCTATCACTATATCTTATATAGTAGTAGATGATGTTTTAGTATTAATTATGTGAGTTCATCTTGATTCTGTTATATCTACTAGATACGATAATAACATATACTACACCATATGTACAGAACATAGATGATTCATACTAATGTATGCTAGAATGAATTTTGGGTTGTGTTCTGAGCCATCCGTTCTCACACTTGGAGATAAATCGAATTTTTGCTATTTTATCTGACGCACAAATACCGCTCGAGTGAGCCAAAGGCATGCAGCCACTTCTCTCCCTCCACCGCCGTACCTAGTGGAGGAGTATATTCGTCGGTCGCAGCAGGAATTACCACCACCGGGCAATCGAACTCCTCCTCCTCCTTAAAGTATAGTAATTAAAAAAATTGGGAATATTTGTTGGAATTTTGAAATATTTGTGCTATGATCGGATTATAACGACGGATATTAGGTTACTCTTTAGGATAATTGATGTCTATTTTATATTAATTTGGTTTGGTCTATATGATTCTTGGATAATTGGTGTGCATTAAATTCGTATGTGCATATTTGGTCTATGTAATTCTTGGATAATTGGTGTGCATTATATATTTGGTCTATGTGATTGTTGGATAATTGGTGTGCATTATATATTGGTTTGGTTTATGCATATTTTTGTGAACAGGGAAAGTGCTACAATTTTTTTTCAAAAAAATCTCAGTTAGCGACGGATTAGAGACCGGTTAGCGACGGATATTTCCAGCTCCATTTGCATTAATCTACGATACGACATGGTGATCAGGACATAGTCCATGCAGCCATTCGACTGGCAAGGCAGAAACTATGTAGCCGTAGATAAAGTTGACTGTCCTTCGACCCTCATCCATCGGCAATGTTGATACGACAACCTATCACTATATCTTATATAGTAGTAGATGATGTTTTAGTATTACATTATGTGAGTTCATCTTGATTCTGTTATATACTTCAGATACTAGATACGATAAGAACGTATACTACACCATATGTACAGAACATAGATGATTCACACTAATGTATGCTAGAATGAATTTTGGGTTGTGTTCTGAGCCATCCGTTCTGATCAAGCGTCTTCCTTCTCCTCTCCTCCACCATGGCTCTTGACCCATCTGCTCCTCCCTACTTTCCTTCTTCTTATTTGACTCTCTCAGCCACATATGATATCCACCTCAAGTGTAGAGTCGGGGGAGAAGAAGTGGGCAGGAAGAGGAGGGAGAAACGGCACAGCCGCCGGCATGACCCGAAGGAAGTACAGAGGTTTTCTTCAACAT
The DNA here is from genome assembly GCA_029216955.1 of Iris pallida. Classification (NCBI taxonomy): domain Eukaryota; kingdom Viridiplantae; phylum Streptophyta; class Magnoliopsida; order Asparagales; family Iridaceae; genus Iris; species Iris pallida. The sequence goes on from JANAVB010005598.1 coordinate 14,709,931, forward strand.
CCGTAGGAGAACTATAAGGATATATCTTTTCACAACATGTCACCTTGTCAAAGACCCTTAATGTGAATATCATGTTACCGCAGTGTCGGAAGACTAACATGTCATAATTTTTTAAGCCGTGCGTTTTGACATAATCCTCCCAACTCTTTCCTCCACCTTTTCCACACAAACCCTAGCCCCAATAACATACTAACTAAACTAATAAACCCCAGAGCTTATTTGCCAATTAACAACCACTTACTAACTAATAAATTCCTAATTCCATGGACTTCTATACATATTCAATAGGTCCTGTACTAGTCAAACCCAATATTTAACTATCAATCCAGCTACCAAGTGCCCAATTGAAAGAATGCAAACCCAAGTTCTGCGTACTGTACCAGAGTTTAACAAAGGTGTAATAATCTTTGAAAGCCTAATCACTCAAACTGACCCAATATTGCAAGCCCAATATAACTCTCACAACTCTAGACCCGACCCAGTAGACAAAATACCTATTCTGACTTATCAAACCCAATGGTCTAATATTGTCCTTCCTTTGTAAAACAACCCAAATTCAAATTCTATCAACAAAGTTTGCTATTAGTAAAATACAGTAACAATGTAACCCAACATTCCACACAACACCATTTTGAATTCAAATGTCTAGTTGTAACATTCAAAACAAAAGCTCAAAGCATGGTTCTGAAACTAACAGTACTTCCTCCCGAGATTTGTAAATCAGACTTGGAATATTTACAAAACCAAAATGAATGGAGACATATAAAACTGAATTTGAAATCAAGCAATTGAAGAGAAATTCGAAAATGCCAATCCCAATCTCCTGCAAATGATCCCAACTCCTGGACATGACCCACGCTTGGACATCACTACAGCAGGATACGAACCAAACTGGTCACGAGCCACAACTAATCCACTCTCTGGACACGAACTAACAAGATACTACTCTTGACACGGGTACTTCGCATCCGATCACAGTCCGTCAACCCATCAACAACCTAAGTATACACGATGTGTAACATCCACTTTTCTAAAATGAGGATAATTTTGAACTTTTGTAAAAGTTTATTATTTAATAATAGGATTTATGATTTATAAGAATTTTTAATTAATTTAATACTATTTAAAATTGGTGAATTATAATTTTGATGTGTTAGCCAGTGAACCCTAGAACTGTTGAGCCTAGAGACTAACCATGACCATGGGGACCTAATCATGTGATTAGAATGACTATTTACAACTTTTTAGGCTAAGGGTATTTTGGTCATTTTGTGACTTTTAAATTATTTAGGATTTTGATTAATTGGTGAATTTTAGATTATTTTAATAATATTTAAATTGATGTATTATGATTTTGGTTATTTTTCATATTTTAATATTTTGGAAATTTTTATATTTTAATATTGATTTTACGGGATTTATTTAGTCGGGTTTGAGTTTCTTTTCGTTCCGACTTGTGTTAGTGACCCAGGTAGCTTAGACTGTAGACGGGATCCCAAGATTAGTTAGTTATGGCCCACAAACCCCACTAATTAAGTTAGTGAGTTTAGACTAATCCCACTTGTTAGATTGGTTAAGTTAGAGGCTTAAATTTAACCCTTTTGATCCCAAACTTGAACCTAACTTAAAATTAACCAAGAGGACTAGTTGAGGCCTTATTGGACTTTTCCCTAAGGCCCAAATAGGGTTTAATGGCAGCCACTATAGCTAGGTTAGCCTTCCTTCCTTTTATTTTATTCCATCTTGTCTCTTTTCCTTCACAAAGTGTTCTTTCCCAAATTAGAGAGCTTCCCTCTTTGATTTGATCTCCAAATCCTTACATCCCTCCACCAAAACTTTCATCCAACCTTCTCATACTACCAAGGGAGGGTGATAGCAAAGATTTGGAGCAAAGTGCAAGGAGGAGTGTCCTTTTTGAAAGATCTTCGTGTCGGAGCCGTATCCTTGGGAGTATCATTGGAATTCCACTCCCAATAGATAAAACCAACCCTCTAAATTGATTTCCTATGCATATTAGTTAGTTTTGAATCCATAGGACCCACCCCCATGCATGTACCCCATTTAGATTCAAATTTGAGGCCATTTGGAGCTCTTTTAAGGATTTTAGATATGTATCTTGTGTCCTACTTGATAGATCCCAAATTAGGACACCCCATGTGTATGTATGTATGATAATAGTTTAAATAGATATTTAAATTCAGTTTTAGAATGATTAGAGAGTGGATTGATCTTAGTTAGGATGGTTAGAATGAGTTTTATTTGGATACCTATGTTGACATCCAAGTATCTTGGCCTACATGTGTTTCTTTTGTCCAAAACAACTCAAATTCGTCATAATATTCATCCACGTTTTTATTAACCAAAGTAACTTAGAAATGTCATAATTTTTAGCTTAGAGCTCCAATTAATCTCCTATTTTTTTAAAAGAACCATATCGAAGTTAGCTTTCCAAATATATATTTTAATAAGCCAAAATCGTTCTGAAACATTCTGTAAAACTATTTGAGTGTCAACTGTCCGAAAGATAAACGCGTTTTGGTGTTTTCGCGATTCCGGGAGCTTCCGGACACGAAAATACGATCCGTTTGAAGTTTCAGAAAGCTAACATGAAGGGCTAAGACATACTTTAATTTTAGAATTTAGTGAAGGCCCAATTGGTACAGTATTGGTTTTAAGTAGAAGAGTGACTATACGACATAGGCATTTTGTATAACCTATGAGCCTATGTAGTATGGATATTAAATGAATGTAGAGTATGTAATGCATGATATGTTAGATGAATGAAATGATATATATATATGATATGTATCCTCTTTATATTAATGTATATATGGTTGAATGCAAGCATGTAGGAATGCAATCAATGTAATGTATGTAAGCAATACATAAATGCATGAATGAAAGAATGATATACAATGTATGCATAAAAGTATATAATGAATGCTAGATATGAATGCAAGGTATACATGTAATGATAGATATGAATGCATAATGTATACATAATGTAATACAATATATAATGATAGCATGTATGGTAATGTAGAATATATGATGAAAGCATATATGTCCACTGTTTTCTCTTTTTCTTACATTTTTCTTCCCTTTCCTTTCTATTTTAGTATCCCCCCTTTTTTTCTCTTCTATTTTTACATGTTGTATACAATGTATATAATGTATAGATACATGTAAGTATGTAATATGCATGAATGACATGTATGTAATAAAAATAAGTATATGTATGCAACTTAATGATATGTGAATGGATATAATGCCTGACCTAAGTAAACTCTCGTCTTGACACCGTGGGTGCTTGCTTGAAACTTGTTTGTACAAGCTACTAGTCTAGTCTCGTCTTGCATCATGTCTAGGACATGAGTCCCTGGTTACTACGGTCAGGGATTCATACTGAATCTGACTAAGGGCACAGTCAGCAGATTCTAAGCTTCAGCGGCTTAGGGCAGAATGTGTAGCAGGACGAAGACCAGAGTTATGTATTCATGAAGATGGTACACTTTGACATGGAAGGCGTCATTGTGTACCTAGTGGTGATATCGGACATGAGATCATGGCAGAGGCTCACAGTTCTCAATATTGTATTCATTCCGGTGGCACGAAGATGTATCGTGATATCCGTCAGCATTTCTGGTGGAATGGCATAAAGAGGGAGATAGCCCGATTTGTCTCTCGTTGTTTAGTTTGTCAACAAGTTAAGGCTGAACATCAGAGACCAGCTAAACTTCTTCAACCTTTACCGATCCCAGAATGGAAATGGGAGCACATTACCATGGATTTTGTAACTGGATTAACTAGATCCCCAGCTGGAAGAGATGCTATCTGGGTTATAGTTGACAGACTCACCAAGGTAGATCGTTTTATCCCTTTCAGAATCGGTCAGTCGACGGATCAGCTTGCAGAGATGTACCTCAGGCAGGTAGTCAGATTGCATGGAGTACCAGTCAGTACTGTATCCGACAGAGATTCAAGATTCGCATCGCACTTTTGGCGGAGTCTTCAGAAAAGTTTGGGGACTCGTCTCAAGTTCAGTTCAGCCTAACATCCGCAGACAGATGGCCAGTCAGAACGCACGATCCAGACTCTTGAAGATATGTTATGATCATGTACACTCGACTTCGGTGGTTCATGGAAAGATCACTTGCATATCGTGGAGTTCTCCTATAACAACAGTTTTCAGGCCAGTATCCAGATGGCACCCTTTGAAGCCTTGTACGGCAGGAAGTACAGATCTCTTTTAGCTTGGAATGATATCGGTGAGAGGCAAATACTTGGACCAGAGATGGTAATACGAACTATTGAGGTGGTTAGACAAGTCATAGATCATCTTCGAGTTGCACAAGATCGCCAGCATCATTGGGCCGATTCCCATCGGCGTCCCCTTGAATTTTCTGTCGGCGACCACATATTCCTTAGGATCTCACCTACCCGTGGCGTCATTCGATTCGGCGTGCAGGAAAAGCTTAGTCCTAGGTATATAGGGCCGTTCGACATTCTAGAACGAGTAGGTGATGTGTCCTATCGTCTCGCTCTTCCGCCGTCGCTACGTGAGGTGCATGATGTCTTCCATGTATCCCAATTGCGACGATATATCTCGGATTCGAGTCATGTCCTTGATCATTCAGAATTGGTTGTTGGTACCAACCTTTCGTATAAGGAGAGACCCGTATCCATACTGGACCAAAGAGAGAAGATACTCAAGAACAAGACTATTAATTAGTCAGTGTTGCTTGGGGTAATCACTCTTTGGGTGAGTCAACGTGGGAGCGTGAGGATGATATCCGATCGCGATATCCCGACCTGCTTGACTCGTAAGGTATAATGTCTTCTTATGCCTTATGCCTTCAACTTCATTGCTTGCATGAATGATTGCTTGATTGATTACTTAGTTATAACTTGCCTGTGATTAGTATAGCTTGCTCGACATCTCTTGCCTCTTGATTAAATTCCGAGGATGAAATTCTTTTAAGGTGGGTAGAGTTGTCACCTCCATTTTTTGTTATATGTATTTTCAGTATACGTGTACAGAATTTCGACCCGTAATCAGACTTGTCTAGCGTAATCTTGCATGGGTTGGTTTATTTTGGTTTATTTCGACTTGGGTTCGGCTTGGGTTGGTTTTGGTTTAGGGTGGTTCATCATGAACCCAACCCCCTACCTACCACTATTTCCATTTAAAGCCCAACTACTTTCTCTCTCTCTCTCTCTCTCTCTTCACTTATTCTCATTTACTCTTCTTCTCCATTAACCTCTCCTCTAACCTAAGAAAACCATAGGCAAGTGCAACTTGCTTCCACATGAGAATCCATTTTTAGGATTTATTTATCTTTCTTTCGTGATTCTAAGATAGTTTAGAACTTGACATTTTGCATTTTTGAAGTTTTATTTTTTGTAGATCTAAAAATTTGCCATTTTCAGATTTTGGTGGTTTTGATCTATCAAACTTCCTTATTTTCAAGTTTTGATCGTTTCAGGTTTTTGAGACTTGTGTTATACCCCCATTTTGATCTTTGGAAGTCCCATTTTTGGCTTAGATTGAAGATTTCATAAAATTTGGAGTTCTGGAGGTTCCTTACGCCCACGTTTATTCGTGTCAGCGTATCAACTCTATGCCCACCTTCATACGTGCTCACGTAGTATCAACTCTATGCCCACGTTTATTCGTGTCAGCGTGAATCTGGATTACGCAAGTCAAGACTATTTTATGCGCAAACAAAGTCTATCCTGCCTTGGCGTAAAATAAGCTTTACGCGTACTTCCTTCACGCGTACTCTTTTACGCGTACTTCCTTCACGCGTACTTCCTTCATGCGTACTCTTTTACGCGTACTCTTTTACACGTACTTCCTTCATGTGTACTCTTTTACGGGTACTTCATTTATGCGTACTTCCTTCACGCGTACTCTTTTATGCGTACTTCCTTCACGCGTACTCTTTTACGCATACTTCATTTACGCGTACTTTCTTCACGCGTACTCTTTTACACGTACTTCCTTTGGCGTACTTCCTTTACGCGTACTTCCTTTATGCATACTTTCCTTGGCGTACTCTCCTGTCCGGAGGCTTCTTAGCGTATCTTACCCCCTTGCCCGGCGCAGTATGGCCCTGGCATCCATTGCCCTAGATTCCCCTTTATTGGGCGCGTGGCACCCTTTATTATATCCTTACGCCTTTTTGACATGAACTCGATATAATCATGATGTGTTAATATTGTAATGATAATCTGTACACGGTATGATTTTGTGACAACTCATGACACTGGCCCGTCGTGGCGCACTCCAGACAAGAACATGACAGGCCAGTACATGATAGTGGCCCGTTGCGGCGAACTCTTGACAAGTAAATATGACATATAACCTTGGACGCCGTTGCGACGGCTACCTCGACTCACTAAGTAAACTCTCGTCTTGACACCGTGGGTGCTTGCTTGAAACTTGTTTGTACAAGCTACTAGTCTAGTCTCGTCTTGCATTATGTCTAGGACATGAGTCCCTGGTTACCACGGTCAGGGATTCATACTAAATCTGACTAAGGTTAATGACTAGATTGATCAAGTAGTTCATTCTATGGAAGATTTCCCCAGGTACAGGCGATCCTGTTATCCCGGCCACCCCTGATGGACTTGTAGCCTGCCGTCGAGTAGGGCATATTTCCAGTCCACTGTCATGTGGGACACACTCATGAAACAAGTACAAGGCACACGGTTATGTGTTGCACTCTAAGCCATCTAATAATTTTGGATAACTTTGGTAATCAACCTCGCCTGGATAACTTGGATAGCTGCAGGGCCTGTGACTGCTAGAACATCTCATTACATCTTGCTAGTAACTAGGCTTGTGATAACCCTAGCTAGTTAAAGTATCAAGCCGTACTCTTTATTTGGCCGTGATTGATGTATGTAGTCCAGTCTAGTCTTGTCTAAGCAATGCCAGTCTATGATTATTTCAGCACATGCTTGTTCATGCTTTGCTCTTGGCAAAAATTAGTTGGAGACTAAGCTCTGCTCAGGTGAAGGGTTACAACTCCGGTCCTTGTTTGGTTTACGGGTTGTAACTTGGCTACCGGAATGGTCCCTTAGTCGTCTTATCGTTTATCATCTTGTTTTTTTCTTCTAACCCATGTCTTTTATTATCCATTATGTCTCATATGCTAATATACTGGTTTTAGTTCTTAAGTGAAGCCTCCCGTGTGGTACTTGCTCTTTCTGGGGTCTGACCCAGCTGGTTTTGTTTGGCCAGATTTCGGAGTAGGACCCGAGGATCTCCCAGCCTTCCAGCCAGATGGTGAATACTAGACGCAACCCTGGCAACGAGTGAGTTTTATTTTGCTCCCCCACTCTATTGTAAATTATTCTTTTTAGGCATTTAGCCGCCGAGCAAGTATTAGCTCATGTTAAATTTACATTTCTGTCTGCCTAAGGGCTGTAACATGGTTGACAAATCCTAGGGTTGATCATGTATGACTTAAACTCTTGCTAGTCTTTGTATTTTGTATGACTAGCTGTATGATCATCTGAATATGTAACGTATGAGATGCCTTACTTTGTATGTCTGATGATCTACTATCTTGTTACATTTACTTGCTTGCTTGAGATTGAGACACTAGGCTTGTTCATGACCTTAAGAGACTATTGGCTTATAGTTAAACCCTCATGTATCTAGACAGCCGTGACCGTATATCGAGGTGGAATCTACTTTAATATACGTAGCTGGCTATGTCTGTCCCCGCTCTCCAGTATTCTGGTTCTGGGGCATGACACGGTTTAAGTGGTGGCCCATGCAGGTCTTGTAAATCAAGATATGTGAGGGTTTCACTAAATAGATGTCTCAATCAGCACTCGCCCTTGATCTCTACTCGTGTCTTCTAATATTTTTAAAATCTTGATCTGATCACATGCTTATATCCTTGATCTATCATGGTCCTTCCTTATTGTTCCCCATGTCTTTTCTTCAGCGATATTATTCCTGGTCCTACCGATCAGCAAGGCGAAGCACCTCCAGTGAACCAGCAGCAACCTGGAGATCAAGCCCAGCATTCAGGGGTAGCCTCCAGAGTCATGCCAACCGGGGGTCAAGAGCCACCAGTTCAGCCCGTCCAGACAGCAGAGCCTGATAATGGAACCATGGTGGGGCTTATTAGGAAATTGCTTGTATCTCAAGGTCGTCGAGGTGACGCCCTGCACTAGACAGTGCAAGATGCCATGGGTAGAGTTGGTTACCAAGGAAATAACGCGGCCAACAGCCTCAAGCGTTTGAACCCTCCTTTCTTTGATGGCAGTGAAGATGCTATCGCTGCTGATGCGTGGCTTCAGGATATAGAAGTTATCCTAGAAGCAGCTAGGATTCCCGAAGGAGAGAAAGTGGCCGTTGTGCGCCTGCAGTTATTAGACTTAGCCCGCAGCTGGTGAGCGATACAAGCAGTTGGATTGGCAACGCCTGTCCCATGGGCGGTATTCAGTGACAAGTTTCAGGTCAAGTACTTTGATGCTGTAGCTCGGTATGACCTACAGACGAGGTTCACCAATTTGAGGCAGATGAGAAGGACGGTCGACGGTTATGCGGCCGAGTTTTCAAGACTAAGTCGGTTTGCTTCCACCTTGGTGGCGACCGAATTGGACCGAGCCCAGCGGTTCCAGTAGGGACTCCACCTAGAGATTATTCTAGCTGTGGAACAGTTCGAGCACCAGACATTTGATGCCGTCTTGCGATCAGCGAAGAGGCATGAGTATACTTCTCAGAGGATAGTGGACCGAACCGGAGGTCGAAGAGGTCCCATGGGCAAATGTCCCATTCATCAACTCCAGCCCCGGCAGCTAGGGCTTTGAATATAGAAACTCCGAGGTGGGTAGCCTCAGTTACGTCGGTTCACCATTCAACCCCGACGTACCCTCAGCAGCAGAAGCAGAAGCAGTCTTCCGCAATGGGCTGCTCTCATTGTGGGAAGCTCGGTAACGTTGTTTCAGAGTGTCACAAAGCACAGGGATTGTGCTTGGCTTGTGGGGCATCGAATTACATGATAGGGTCTTGTCCGTATAGGGCCAATTCATCATCAACCCTAACCAGCCCATCGGTTAGGGGACCAGCTCCACTTCAGCAGCAGCAGCACCAGTTCCCGAGGCCCTTGCCGCCTCAGGCCCAAGCTTTCCAGCAGCAAAGGCCGTAGCAGTATGCCCAGGCCCAAGCTCAGAACCAGAACAGGCAAAGAGGTTTCCAGCAGAGGGGACCCGCACCAAGAGGACAAGGTCAGGCTATGGCTCTGACGGTAGAAGAAGAGTTAGCTTCAGGTGAGGTGGTGGCAGGTACCATTCTCGTCAACTCTTTTTCTACATCAGTATTATTTGATTCGGGAGCATCTCATTCATTCATGTCTGTACGATTCATAACACGGATAGGACTGGAGCCCAAGTCCTTATCAGTGAGGCTCAATATACTTACTGGTAACGGTCTTGTGGGTGTAGATAGAGTCTTTTCTTTGTGTCGGATCGTAGTTAGCGGTAGAGAGTTTTTCACTAGATTGATAGAATTTTCGATGGCCGACTATGATGTGGTACTAGGAATGGATTGGTTGAGGGACCAGTATGCTAGAATAGATTGCCATATCGACAAGATTATTTTTAGTATTCCTGGTAAGCCAGAGTTTTCATTTTTTTGAGGCAGAGTAGAACCTTCTTCCCCAGTGTTGCGGATGGCAGTAGCAGCAGCAGTTCAGTTTCCCAGAGTTGTAGAAGAATTTCCTGATGTATTTCTCGAAGAACTTCCAGGCTTGCCCCCAGAGAGAGAGATCGAGTTCACTATTGATTTGATTCCCGGATCAGCACCAGTACCAGAGGGAGTCTATAGGATGGCGCCTTCAGAGTTGGAGATCTTGTACAAGATGATTGAAGAACTTAGAACCAAGGGATTCATTTGTGCTAGCAGATCACCTTGGGGAGCCCTGATACTTCTTGTGAAAAAGAAGGATGGTACGTCAAGATTATGTGTTGATTATCGTACCTTGAACTTTGTAACAATCAAGAACATATACCCTCTACCAAGAATAGATGATTTGTTTGATCAGCTCAAAGGAGCAGCAGTATTTTCGAAGATTGACTTGCAGTCAAGGTACCATCAGATCAGAGTCAGAGAGCAAGACATCCCGAAGACAACATTCAGATCCAGATATGGACATTGGGAGTTCTTTGTTATGCCATTTGGAGCGACCAATGCGCCAGCCGTATTCATGGACCTCATGAATCGTATTTTCATGCCTTATTTGGACCAGTTCGTGATAGTGTTTATAGATGATATTCTGGTCTATAACAAGAATGAGGCAGAGCATGAGCAGCATCTTCGTGTAGTTTTTCAGATTCTCAGAGAGCACCAGTTATACGCGATATTTAGTAAGTGCGAGTTTTGGCTGGATCGTATTTCGTACCTAGGGCATATCATCACCAGAGGTGGAGTAGAAGTAGACTCCTAGAAGATAGTGGCTATAGAATCATGGTCAGTTCCCAGTACCGTCGTAGAAGTTCGGAGTTTCCTAGGATTGGCTGGCTATTACCGGCAGTTTGTATCAAACTTTGTTCAAATTTCAGCGCCACTGACGCGGTTGACTCGCAAGGATGTATAGTTTGCTTGGACAGCAGAGTGTCAGAGTTCATTTGAGAAGTTGAAGAAAGGATTGATGACGGCACCCATTCTCACGCTTCCAGATGGGACTGGAGAATTTTTAGTTTATTACGATGCATCCGACAAGGGATTAGGATGTGTCTTGATACAGCATGGGAAGGTTGTGGCTTATGCATCACGACAACTTCACGATCATGAGAGGAATTATCCAACCCATGACCTGGAGTTAGCAGCAGTAGTTTTTGTATTGAAACTATGGAGGCATTACCTGTATGGAGATCGGGTAGAGATTTTCACCGACCACAAGAGTCTTAAGTATGTGTTTACCCAGAAGGATCTCAATATGCGTCAGAGAAGATGGCTAGATCTACTTGTGGATTATGACATCAACTTGCAGTATCATCCTGGAAAGGCCAACGTAGTAGCAGATGCATTAAGCAGGAGAGCCGGAGTTTATTTTCTAACAGCACAACCAGAATTGTTAGCAGATCTTCAGAAAATGGGTATTGAAGTTGTTCTTCCTTCCAATGTGGCATTGATGTCCAGCATGCAAGTTCAGTCCAGCATAGTTGAGAGGATTAAGTTAGCACAGTCAGCGGATTCTAAGCTTCAACGGCTTAGGGCAGAATGTGTAGCAGGACGAAGACCAGAGTTATGTATTTATGAAGACGGTACACTTTGACATAGAAGGCGTCTTTGTGTACCTAGTGGTGATATCAGACAGGATATCATGGCAGAGGCTCACAGTTCTCAATATTCCATTCATCCCGGTGGCACGAAGATGTATCGTGATATCCGTCAACATTTCTGGTGGAATGGCATAAAGAGAGAGATAGCCCGGTTTGTCTCTCGTTGTTTAGTTTGCCAATAAGTTAAGGCTGAACATCAGAGACCAGCTGGACTTCTTCAACCTTTACCGATCCCATAATAGAAATGGGAGCACATTACCATGGATTTTGTAACTGGATTACCTAGATCCCCAGCTGGGAGAGATGTTGTCTGGGTTATAGTTGACAGACTCACCAAGGTAGCTCGTTTTATCCCTTTCAGAATTGGTCAGTCGACGGATCAGCTTGCAGAGATGTACCTCAAGCAGATAGTCAGATTGCATGGAGTACCAGTCAGTATTGTATCCGACAGAGATTCAAGATTCACATCGCACTTTTGGTGGAGTCTTCAGAAAAGTTTGGGGACTCGTCTCAAGTTCAGTTCAGCCTACCATCCGCAGACAGATGGTCAGTCAGAACGCACGATCCAGACTCTTGAAGATATGCTGCGGTTATGTACACTCGACTTCGGTGGTTCGTAGGAAGATCACCTGCATCTCGTGAAGTTCTCCTATAACAACAGTTTCCAGGCCAGTATCCAGATGACACCCTTTGAAGCCTTGTACGACAGGAAGTGCAGATCTCCTTTAGCTTGGGATGATATCGGTGAGAGGTAAATGCTTGGACCAGAGATGGTAACGTAGACTATTGAGGTGGTCAGACAAGTCATAGATCATCTTCGAGTTGTACAAGATCGCCAGCATCATTGGGCCGATTCCCATCGACGTCCCCTTGAATTTTTTGTCGACGACCACGTATTCCTTAGGGTCTCGCCTTGTAAGCCCCCTGAATTTCAGGGTTTATTTTTATTTTTCTTAATGAATTATTTTCGATAAATTTTTTATTATTTAATTATTTAGATCATTAATGTACCTTTCCATGACTTTGACTTCTGGAGCGTCAGGGATGCCAATCTCTGTAAACTCTCTTTATGAGTTTTGAAGTAGACAAGATTATCTTCGTTTTGATATATCATGTCCCACTTGAATTTGTTCCCTTGTACTCTTTTTGTATCGCGCAACTTCGGGTCAACTTAGACCAATTAATCGTTGAATAATTATTCCCACTTTTATTTTTGATCATCGTTTTCACGTTACCGTGACTTTTAATTTAGGAGCACCAGACCAGTCATTTTCTCAGAACCAACTTCTCATGAATGATCTACTCGAGACGCTCTTCACCCATGACCTTCGTATCCCACTCAGACACTCCATTTTGTGCTCCATTTTCTTCGCACATCTTTCAGGTCAATTTAGGCCAATTAATTATCTACCGTGAAATCTGATTTATTTTCCAATTTAATTTTGGGACCCGACATCGATCCAACCTAGTCAACCCAAAGTATGAACGTGGCCCACATGAAGCCTACTACCCACATGAAACTTGTGTCCCATTTATTGGAGTCCCCGTATATTATTTATTTACCCGTGATTATAAATACGTATTTAATTTCATTATTTCCCCCTGTCCGATTTTGGCCCGACCCGGCTCGACCGAACCCGAACCCAAGCCCCATGTTGTTCTCCCATGACTGCCCAAAAACCCCACATAATTTACCCTATTTTTCCCTATTTTAAATATTTATTTTTTACTCTCCACTTTACAAATATTCTATATATATATATATTTATTTTTCACTCTCCACTTTACAAATATTATATATATATATAATAAATATATATATATATATATATATATATATATATCTAACTCTCTCACCCTCTCTTTATTAATACAAACACACACTCACCCCTCTCCACCTCACAGCACAGCCAGCACTGTAACGCCCCAGTCCCAAAATACGTAGGACTAAGTACGTAGACATGCCAGCTGTATTCATACGAAATACGTAGGTCTCGTATGAATACATAAGCTGTAAAATGCAGGAATCCAAGACAAACTAATTCTCATCCACAATGAAAAGAATAATAATATAAATATCAACTCGAATATTTATGATACAATCGTTGGGCGGAGACAAAGTCCACTACCAACTATCCCAATGAAAGAAATGTACAAGAATCGATCAATAAAATAGCAAGACAAACCAAGCGCAATTATCTTCGAAGGAATGGAGAAGACCACGGCCTTGGCTAGGATACCTGCGAAAAACATGAACACACACCTGGGAAAAAACTAGGTCCTCAGACGGACGTAGCAAGATACAGGAAGAACAAGCTAATATGAACTGTCAAAATAATAAAATAATATATAAACTAGACATAAATATGCAAAGGAGATTCTAACCACCTAATGTGCAATTTAGAGGACAACTTTCATACGCATGGGTGGGATTTTAGGCTATGTATACGTAACTGGCATCCAGTCATCTGTATCCGGCCGTAACGTCCAAAACGTCAGAGGGTATCTGCAAATATATCGCCACAGTTCCATCCGGAGACTGTGGTTTACCTGTTTGGCTTCCCATACGCACTAGCGACTGTCCTTCCCCAATATTTTCTACACTGTTCAAGTCATGTCCATGGCTCATCCAGTTTTTGTAACTGCTTGAGTCTCTAAAACCCTAGTCATAGCAGTTACAAATCATCTACCGTCACACGACTTTAGAGATAGCTAGACAATAAGTCGTGCCCCTAGCAAACTGTCTCAAACCGTGTAGTGTGGGTGTCACAGCCAAAGGAAGATATAAGAATATCCCCCAACAAGAAGGTAGTCCGCTAACACTAAGTCAACATACATAAAATAAAGTAACGACTAATAAAGTCGCTTGCACCCAAGTATGGCTTGGACGCGCAATTTATAACAAAGAAAATTAACAATATGAACAAAATAAATAATACAAAAAAAATAAATAATTGGCAGTTAATTAGCAAGGTATACTTGCCTGTTGCGACGCCTGGTGAGTTGCCTGGTGTGGTGCGATAATACAAAAAGTCCTTGACATGGTTGCAGTTGACGCGCATATGATCGTGTTGGCACAAAATAGTCGTACATGCCAAAAGTATGCAAGATGATCTCAATCAATGGGACGGACCGTGCCATTGAGTCCAGAACATTCAGTTTAGCTAGGAACGATATGTAGAAGTCCAAACTCGAAAGGAAATAGGAATTTATACGATTTATCATGGGCATGATTCGATAATCGAAGAAAATTCATAAAATATTTAGAACTATTTATGAAAATATTTACAGTATTTTAGAAACTATATTTTACTAATCAAAATATTTTAAATAAATGCTTTAAAAAATCTAAAAATATCTTTTAGACTAAAACTCAATTTTACCAAGTATATATATTAGATCAAAATCATCATTTGGAAATTATATAGAAATACTATAAAAATAACTTAATACCATATTCTAGGTAACTAGATAAAATATTTAGAGAACTATTTATATAAGTATATATTTATATATATTTTTAAAATATAACAAATTAGCAATCTTTGTTAATAACTATAACAATAATAATAATCTTAATATTTAATAATAATCATAAATCATTATATTAATAATAACAGAAAAGAAAAATAAACTAATGACAGAAATTAATAATAATAATAATGATAATAAAAATAAAATAATAATAATGATAATAATAATAATAATAATGATGATAATAATCTAATAATACAAATAATACTACTAATAATAATAATAATAACAAGCCCACACTCGAGTCCCGAGAACAGCTGTTCTCTTTACTGCCCCGAGACTTTGAGGAGAGAGCAAGAAAAGAAAAAAAATTTAGAAAAAGAGGGGAGAAGAGCTGAAGAGGGAGCGGTGTGAGCGACGGGCGATCGCCGACGGCGATGGGGTCCGCGGAGTGAGGGAAACGGGGAGGGTTCGGCCAAGCGTAGGCGGAGGTCGGCGGAAGCTCGCGGCGGAAAGGAGGTGCGGGGGATAGGCGGCGGCAAAGGTTTTCCGGCATCGGGCGGCGGCAAGGGCACGGAGGCGCTGGGGGAGTTTGCCGGCACGGCGGCCTGCGGAGAAGGAGCTAGGGCGGAAGGGATAGGGCCGGTGGCTCGAGGCGTTGGGCGCACGCGACGGCGGAGGGCGACGCCGGGCGGTGGCCAGGTTCGTGGAGAGGCGCGGTCGGGCTCGTCAGCGAGCGGGCGGCTAGGGTACGCTGGTGACGGCTCTGTTTCGAAGAGGATCGGGTCTTCGGTCGGCTGCGGTGGGTTTAGGCGCGGTACGGCGCAAGGAGACGGAGAAGACAGCGGCGTTTGGGGCTCGACGCACGCGGCTGTCGCGGTGGCGGTGCCCGCTGGCGCCGGGCGGAGAGGGGTGAGCACGGAAGAGGGTTTCCGGGAGAGAGGGTCGGTCTCGAGCTCTGGCGCTCGCGGTTTGGGGCATCGTCACGGTGGCTACCTGGCGACGAGGAGCGCACCGCGGAGGCTGGGCGTCGAGGCGAGGGCGAAACCAGGGCGGTGGAAGGGTGTGGCACTCGGGGTCGGTCCAAACGAATCCTACGCGAGGGTTTGCAACGGTCGAAGCACCGGCGAGGTTAGGTTCTCCTCTCTCTATTCTGAGAATTGTTGGCGGTGGTGGTGGATTTTTGAGGCGGTGCCATTAGTGGCGGTGGCGACGGTGTGGCAGTGGTGGTTCTTTTGGTGAGGATGGTGCCGATTGTTACGGTCGAGGGGTGGTCAGATTGCTGGGGATGGCCGCGGCTCGCGGTCGTAATTTCTGTGTGTGGTGATGGCAGGTGGCGATGACGAGGTTTTGGCGGGTGGCCGGGTGGTTCTCGGCTGGGTGGAGGTGTCGATGACGTGGTAGGGATGGCAGTGGTTAGTCGGGAAGGAGACGGTCGGGGGGTCGCGACGTCGGGAAGCTGCTGTTAGGATAACAAGGAATTTGTTTAGGGGTAGGGTTAGGATTTGATTGAATATCGTGTCGGAATTGTCGACACGAAAATAATAAATGTAAATGTAAGAAGTGTGGAATAAGAGAGTCACCGGGGTCAGACCCGAGGCCGTCACGGCTGACACGGAAGGAATTGGACACAGACACGATCTACGCACCTCGGTGGAGAAATTTATGGAGTACTTTGTGATGTGAGGAATTTATGGAGGAGTACCTGCCTATTTATAGGATGTGGGAATTCCCAGCTGGATAAATGTTAGAATTTATTTAAAACCAAAATAGATAATTTAATTATTAATTTAAATTACATTCATATCTAAATTCAAATCTAATACAAATTTTAAATGAATCTAATCTAAATTAACATAGATAAATTACATTTCCAAATAAAAGCTATTTAAAATCTTTTCAAATGTAAGCCAATAAAAATAATCTTTTCAATATATACTTCATCATTTTTAATTCGATTTAAACCAAAACAATATTTTCAAATACTTTTTCGAATAATAAAATATTAATATTAAATAAATTTTGAAAAATCACAATAAATATTAATATGAATAATTTTAAACTACATTTAATAATTTAGATAAAACATTTACGAAATTAAACATAAATAATCAAATCTTTAAAATACCTCTTTACTAAGTAAATTATTATAAGTAATAAAAATATATTTTGAAAATATACATGAAATAATTTTCTAGTTTTCTAAATTATCAATAATCAATAAGATAGCATTTTATAAATAAATAAATAATAAACTTTGCCTTTAATAAAAATAATTATTATATATATTATTTTGAAACCATTACCGATAATAAAATCAAAAATTATTTTTCTAAAAATATGTACCTCGCACATATTCGCACTCGACGAGTAATAAGAAAACGTAAATTTTCGTACGACGTACAATACGACGTATAAATACAAAAAAAAAATTAGTACAAAAATATAGTAGAAATTTAGGGGTTTTACATCCTACCCAACTTACAAGAATTTCGTCCTCGAAATTGAAAATGAGTAGGGGTTTGAGAAGGTACAAGGGTATATCAATGAAGAATCAAATCACGACGTTAAAAATATGTACTAGAAAAATCGTAATTTCGATAACTACGAGAAATAAATCACGAATTTAATTTAGGGTGTGAATGATGGTCGCGACAATGAATCTAGGGTTAAGGGAAAGGACGAGTAAGTCGAGATGGGGATATAGTCCCATTGGTTGGTCGGTGGCTAACTATTTTGGCAATAGTTGGGGGGATAACTAAAGGTGATACCTTGGGTCTATCTATTAGGTACGAGTCTTCGTCTAAATAAGTGAAAGACGAAAACCAATATGAGTTCAAAGAAGTTGTTTTCGAATACCAATACGTGGTTCAAAGGCGAGCGAGTAATTCAAAAGAATTGCCAAGGCTGTTGTGGATGGGACTCTAGAGGACAAGTTTAGCTATGTCCCTTTCTACGTAGAACGATAAATAAAAGTGAACCAAAGTGCACTTGGTTGATCAGACCATCATGCACTGGTTCTAATAAGACAATATACTAGTGAGTGGCCACTCCATAGAATATGCCTTGATCAAGCTCGATAAAGAATTAGCTTGCAAATACTAGGCTATATTAGCATCATTAGTCTAGATAATAAATATAGGCATGTGAGATTTAGATTGAAATAGAGTAGAATTAGTTCAAACTCCTTAAGACTCTCAGTTATATCCTATGTTGGTCTCTATACAGTCGTCCTATAGTCTCTTTGTCGAAGTCTTTGGTTGATTAGATGGGTTAGGGTCCTCTAAATTCTAGAACCTAAGTGAACTTGCTAATATAGGTCACAAGGACAAAGGGTTTGCTAGGTCATAAGCCATTCTACCCAACTTATAAGAGTTAAACTAGTAGGGTGATGGGACAATGGGACAAGTCTACCTAATATGGATTACCTTTCTAACCAACATCAAGCACGAAGGAAGGATAAGAATTAACGGTAGAGGGAATCAAGCAAGATGCAAATCATGGGATTCAAAATAGATTCGAGAAGGTCAAGTATGTGGATGAGATCCTAGACTCTAATCCTATCCGCAGGCTTGCTTGGTACGGTAAAGTAAGCAAACAATTTATCTTGACCTGCATGGGCCACCACAAAAACATGTAACGCCCCAGTCCCAAAATACGTAGGACTAAGTACGTAGACATGCCAGCTGTATTCATACGAAATACGTAGGTCTCGTTTGAATACTAAGCTGTAAAATGCAGTAATCCAAGACAAACTAATTCTCATCCACAATGAAAAGAATAATAATATAAATATCAACTCGAATATTTATGATACAATCGTTGGACGGAGACAAAGTCCACTACCAACTATCCCAATGAAAGAAATGTACAAGAATCGATCAATAAAATAGCAAGACGAACCAAGCGCAATTGTCTTCGAAGGAATGGAGAAGACCACGGCCTTGGCTAGGATACATGCGGAAAACATGAACACACACCTGGGGAAAAACCAGGTCCTCAGACGGACGTAGCAAGATACAGAAAGAACAAGCTAATATGAACTGTCAAAATAATAAAATAATATATAAACTAGACATAAATATGCAAAGGAGATTCTAACCACCTAATGTACAATTTAGAGGACAACTTTCATGCGCATGGGTGGGATTTTAGGCTATGTGTACGTAACTGGCATCCAGTCATCTGTATCCGGCCGTAACGTCCAAAACGTCAGAGGGTATCTGCAAATATATCGCCACAGTTCCATCCGGAGACTGTGGTTTACTTGTTTGGCTTCCTATACGCACTAGCGACTGTCCTCCCCTAATATTTCCCATACTGTTCAAGTCATGTCCATGGCTCATCCAGTTTTTGTAACTGCTTGAGTCTCTAAAACCCTAGTCATAGCAGTTACAAATCATCTACCGTCACACGACTTTAGAGATAGCTAGTCAATAAGTCGTGCCCCTAGCAAACTGTCTCAAACCGTGTAGTGTGGGTGTCACAGCCAAAGGAAGATATAATGATATCCCCCAACAAGAAGGTAGTCCGCTAACACTAAGTCAACATGCATAAAATAAAGTAACGACTAATAAAGTCGCTTGCACCCAAGTATGGCTTGGACGCGCAATTTATAACAAAGGAAATTAACAATATGAACAAAATAAATAATGCAAAAAAATAAATAATTGACAGTTAATTAGCAAGGTATACTTGCTTGATGCGACGCCTGGTGAGCTGCCTGGTGTGGTACGATAATCCAAAAAGTCCTTGATATGGTTGCAATTGACGTGCGTATGATCGTGTTGGCACAAAATAGTCGTACATGCCAAAAGTATGCAAGATGATCTCAATCGATGGGACGGACCGTGCCATTGAGTCCAGAACATTCAGTTTAGCTAGGAACGATATGTAGAAGTCCAAACTCGAAAGGAAATAGGAATTTATACGATTTATCATGGGCATGATTCGATAATCGAAGAAAATTCATAAAATATTTAGAACTATTTATGAAAATATTTACAGTATTTTAGAAACTATATTTTACTAATCAAAATATTTTAAATAAATGCTTTAAAAAATCTAAAAATATCTTTTAGACTAAAACTCAATTTTACCAAGTATGTATATTAGATCAAAATCATCATTTGGAAATTATATAGAAATACTATAAAAATAACTTAATACCATATTCTAGGTAACTAGATAAAATATTTAGAGAACTATATATATATATATATATATATATATATATATATATATATATATATATATATATATATATTTAAAATATAACAAATTAGCAATCTTTGTTAATAACTATAACAATAATAATAATCTTAATATTTAATAATAATCATAAATCATTATATTAATAATAACAGAAAAGAAAAATAAACTAATGACAGAAATTAATAATGATAATAATGATAATAAAAATAAAATAATAATAATAATAATAATAATAATAATAATAATAATAATAATGATGATAATAATCTAATAATACAAATAATACTAATAATAATAATAATAATAATAATAATAATAATAACAACAAGCCCACACTCGAGTCCCGAGAACAGCTGTTCTCTTTACTGCCCCGAGACTTTGAGGAGAGAGCAAGAAAAGAAAAAAAAATTTAGAAAAAGAGGGGAGAAGTGCTGAAGAGGGAGCGGTGTGAGCGACGGGCGATCGCCGGCGGCGATGGGGTCCGCGGAGTGAGGGAATCGGGGAGGGTTCGGCCAAGCGTAGGCGAAGGTCGGCGGAAGCTCGCGGCGGAAAGGAGGCACGGGGGATAGGCGGCGGCAAAGGTTTTCCGACATCGGGCGGCGGCAAGGGCGCAGAGGCGCTGGGGGAGGTTCGTCGGCTTGGCGGCCTGCGGAGAAGGAGCTAGGGCGGAAAAGAGAGGGCCGGTGGCTCGAGGCGTTGGGCGCACGCGGCGGCGGAGGGCGACGCCGGGCGGTGGCCAGGTTCGTAGAGAGGCGCGGCCGAGCTCGTCGGCAAGCGGGCGGCTATGGTACGCCGGTGACGGCTCTATTTCGGAGAGGGTCGGGTCTTCGGTCGGCTGCGGTGGGTTTAGGCGCGGTGCGACGCAAGGAGGCGGAGAAGACAGCGGCGTTTGGGGCTCGACGCACGCGGCTGTCGCGGTGGCGGTGCTCGCCGGCGCCGGGCGGAGAGGGGTGAGCGCGGAAGAGGGTTTCCGGGAGAGAGGGTCGGTCTCGAGCTCTGGCGCTTGCGGTTTGGGGCATCGTCACGGTGGCTACCTGGCGGCGAGGAGCGCACCGCGGAGGCTGGGCGTCGAGGCGAGGGCGGAACCAGGGCGGTGGAAGGGTGTGGCACTCGGGGTCGGTCCAAACGAATCCTACGCGAGGGTTTGCAACGGTCGAAGCACCGGCGAGGTTAGGTTCTCCTCTCTCTATTCTGAGAATTGTTGGCGGTGGTGGTGGATTTTTGAGGCGGTGCCATTAGTGGCGGTGGCGACGGTGTGGCAGTGGTAGTTCTTTTGGTGAGGATGGTGCCGATTGTTACGGTCGAGGGGTGGTCAGATTGCTGGGGATGGCCGCGGCTCGCGGTCGCAATTTCTGTGTGTGGTGATGGCAGGTGGCGATGACGGGGTTTTGGCGGGTGGTCGGGTGGTTCTCGGCTGGGTGGAGGTGTCGATGACGTGGTAGGGATGGCAGTGGTTAGTCGGGAAGGAGACGGTCGGGGGGTCGCGGCGTCGGAAAGCTGCTGTTAGGATAACAAGGAATTTGTTTAGGGGTAGGGTTAGGATTTGATTGAATATCGTGTCGGAATTGTCGACACGAAAATAATAAATGTAAATGTAAGAAGTATGGAATAAGAGAGTCACCGGGGTCGGACCCGAGGCCGTCACGGCTGACACGGGAGGAATTGGACACAGACACGATCCACGCACCTCGGTGGAGAAATTTATGTAGTACTTTGTGATGTGAGGAATTTATGGAGGAGTACCTGCCTATTTATAGGATGTGGAAATTCCCAGTTGGATAAATGTTAGAATTTATTTAAAACCAAAGTAGATAATTTAATTATTAATTTAAATTACATTCATATCTAAATTCAAATCCAATACAAATTTTAGATGAATCTAATCTAAATTAACATAGATAAATTACATTTCCAAATAAAAGCTATTTAAAATCTTTTCAAATGTAAGCCAATAAAAATAATCTTTTCAATATATACTTCATCATTTTTAATTCGATTTAAACCAAAACAATATTTTCAAATACTTTTTCGAATAATAAAATATTAATATTAAATAAATTTCGAAAAATCACAATAAATATTAATATGAATAATTTTAAACTACATTTAATAATTTAGATAAAACAATTACGAAATTAAACATAAATAATCAAATCTTTAAAATACCTCTTTACTAAATAAATTATTATAAGTAATAAAAATATATTTTGAAAATATACATGAAATAATTTTCTAGTTTTCTAAATTATCAATAATCAATAAGATAGCATTTTATAAATAAATAAATAATAAACTTTGCCTTTAATAAAAATAATTATTATATATATATTATTTTGAAACCATTACCGATAATAAAATCAAAAATCATTTTTCTAAAAATATGTACCTCGCACATATTCGCACTCGACGAGTAATACGAAAAACATAAATTTTCGTACGACGTACAATACGACTATGCGACGTATAAATACAAAAAAAATTTAGTACAAAAATATAGTAGAAATTTAGGGGTTTTACAAGCACCCTCCCCCTATTCCTAGCCGAACATCCCTCCTCTCTCTATACTATTTCTCTCTCTATCTCTCTTTATATATATATATATATATACCTATATATATATATATATATATATATATATATATATATATATATAATTATACAACTCTCTCTCTCTTATAATAAAAACACACCTCACCATCTCTCCCCCAGCTCACACCCCCCCAACCGACCTCTCTCTATTCTTACTCTCTCAAATATCTCTCTCTCTATTCTCACTCTTTCAATCTCTTTCTATATTGTAAACACACATGTCACCCTCATTTTCCGTATTTCGTATTTATGCTCGTGGTTGGATTTTGGCTTGTATTTTTAATTTTCTCGACTTGCAGAATTTTGGGTTCTCTCGTATTTCGGGTTTTGGTTCGGCTTGGTTTTAATTGGTTTGGTTTAGTTGGTTGGTTTAATATGTAGTGGAACACCTTAACCTACACTCCTCCCTCATTTCCACCACAACCACCCTCATTATATCCCCACCTAACTTTCTCTCTCCTCTTTACTCTCCATTAATTTTCTTCTTCTTCTTCCTTCTTCCACACAACACCACACCATAGGCAAGTGCTCCTTGCCACTACATAAGGACCCAATATTATTTGTCCATTCGCTTAAGGAGATGGTTTTGAACAACCTTAGGTCTTGATGTTTTGTGTTTTGAAGCTTCATCTGTTCTAGATCTAACTTTTTCCCATTTTTGGAAATTAGTGGTTTTGATCTATTTTGAGTTGGTTTTGGTGGGTTTTGATGCCTCTATGTTGTAGAGAATCAAATTTCACCCAAGTTAGAACTTTAAAAATCCGAATTTGGAGTTTTATTGGCAAAGTTGTGAGATTTTGAACCTTGGGACCATTGTTAGTGTTCTTCTCAGCCAACTTGGAGAAGAAGAAGGCCACCCGGACCCGTGCCTGTGCCGCGCCGTTGCGCGCGCGCGCCGCCGTGCTGCGCCCTCCCGCGCGCACTCCGCTGCAATGCGCCCTTGCGCGCGCACTCCGCTGCGCTGCGCCCTCCCGCGCGCACTCCGCTGCGCTGCGCCCTCCCGCGCGCACTCCGCTGCGCTGCGTCCTCCCGTGCGCACTCCGCTGCGCTGCGCCCTCCCGTGCGCACTCCGCTGCGCTGCGTCCTCCCGCGCGCACTCCGTGCCGCCCCCTTGCGCGTGCACTCCGCTGCGCTGCGCCCTCCCGCGCGCACTCCGCTGCGCTGCGCCCTCCCGCGCGTACTTCGTGCCGCGTCCTCCCGCGCGCCCTCCGCTGCGCCGTGCCCTCCCGCGCGCACTCCGCTGCGCTGCGCCCCGTGCGCCTCGTCGGACGCGCCCTCACGCGTTCTGGCTCCGCGTTGCCCCCGCTCGTGCCTTTGGTGTGTTGCGGTTGTTCCTCGAGCGCGTCTCTTGACGCCGCTCGCGCACCCTAGCCCGAGCCTTGCCCGGCGCCCCCCTTGGGTCGCCTTTAGCCCAGCACACCCTGTGCTCTGGTGGACCTTGGTCCTTGGTTTCTGGCTAAATTTTGTTTTCTGAGATTTTCTTGTCCACCACACGACTTGACTTGGTCTAACACGTCTTGACACGATTTTTCTATGATTTGACATGATTCGGCTTGCGGCTAGTTTTCTCCTATCTTGTTAATAACTTGGCGTATAACTTCGTAACTTGGTAACTTGAACCTGTAACTTGATAACTCGGCTTGACTTGAAAGTGGCCCGCGGTGGCGCACTCCTGACTTGACATGACTTGACTTGCCCTGATAGCTTGTAACTTGACTTGTCTTGACACCGTGGGTGTACTACTTGTTGCTCTGTGCAAATCACTTGTCTTGCCTTGCATCATGTCTAGGACGTGACTTCCTGGATACCACGGCCAGGGACTCACGCTAAATTGGATTAGGCTAATTATTAGATCAAACTAGAACATGGAGAATTCCCAGTCACAGGCAATCTCGTTATCTGGGCGCTTTAATGGACTTGTAGCTTGCCGACGAGTAGAGCACATTTCCAGCACACTGTCATGTGTTGCACCCTCTAAGTCACCTAAGGGTACATTTGTCTCCCGGGCAAAGTACCCACCTATAACTCTCAACCCGCGGAAGGATAACTGGATGGTCTGCAGGGCTTGGGATTTGGAATTCTCACTTGCATCTTGTTAGTAATTAGGCTTGTGACAACCCTAGTTAGTTAAGTAGTAAGCCGTAGTACTTGTTTGGCCGATTGTAATTGAATGGTGTCTAGCTCTGTCCAAGTCTTGTCCAGCCCCTGTACCTGGAACTCTTGATCATGATTGTTTAACTTATCTCTAACGATAAATGGGTAGAGACAGTGAGCTATTCAGGCGAAGGGGTACAATCCCGGTCCTTGTTTGGTTTAAGGATTGTAACCTGGCTCCCGGAATGGTTCCACGTCCCTAGTCGTTTATCGCCCTATGTACCTTACTATTTGTATCTTCTTTTATTCTTTATGTTCTGATATGCTGGCTTTTATTCTTATTTGTGGCCTCCTTTGTGGCACTTGCTCTTCTGGGGTTTGACCCAGCTGGTTTTGTGTGGCCAGATTTCGGAGCAGCTCCCGAGGATCTACCAAGCTTCCAGCCCAATGGTGAACACTAGACGGAACCCGGGCTACGAGTGGGTTTTCCCTTTTGTTTCCTCCACTTATATGTAAATTTATTCTTTTGAGGCGTTTGCCGACGAGCACCTGTTAGCTCGATGCATTTACTTACTGTCTGCCTACGGGCTGTAACATGATGGACACATCCTAGGGTTGATCATGTATAACTGAAACTCTTGCTAGTCCTATCATTTTGTACGACTAGCTTCATGATCATCCAATATGTAATATTTGGGACGCCTTATAATTATATATTTGATGCTCTAAGATCTTGTACTTACTTTAATTGCTGGAGATTGAGACAATAGGCTTGACCTTAAGAGACTGCTGGCTTGTAGTAAACCCTCATATCTAGACAGCCGTGACCGTATAGTTGAGATGTATCCTATTTCAATATACGTAGCTGGCTGTGTCTGCCCCCGCTCTCCAGTATTCTGGTTCTGGGGCATGACACGGTTTAAGTGGTGGCCCATGCAGGTCTTGTCAATCAAGAAATGTGAGGGTTTACCGAATAGATGTCTCAATCAATCTTCGCCCTTGATCTCTGCTCGTATCTTCAAATCCCTGAGAATCTCGACCTGATCACATTGCTTGTATCATTGATCTGTCCTGGTCCTTTTCTTATTGTTCCCTATGTCGTCTTCTTCAGCGGCATTACTCCCGGACCTGCCAACCAGCCAGAGGAAGCTCGACAAGCGCCCCAGCGCCAGGAAGATCAAGCTCAGCACTCTGGAGTAGCCTTCCGAGTTATGCTTCCCGGAGGCTCAGAACCTCCTGTTCAGGCAGCTCTGCCCGTTCAACCAGCTAGACAGGATGAGGGGCCTTTGGTAGGGCTTATCAGAGAACTGCTTGCATCCCAAGATCGTCGAGGCGACGCCTTGCACCAGGAAGTTCATGATGCACTAAACCGAGGAGGTCCCCAAGGAAATCAGGCGGCCAACAGTTTCAAGCGCTTGAACCCTCCCTTCTTTGACGGCAGTGAAGATGCGATTGCCGCGGACGCTTGGCTTCAGGATACCGAGGTGGTTCTAGAAGCAGCTAGGACACCCGAGAATGAGAAGGTGGCGGTGGTACGCCTACAGTTGTTAGACTTGGCTCGCGATTGGTGGGCAGCTCAGGCCATGGGGTTAGCAGCACCAGTCACTTGGGCGACATTCAGAGAGAGGTTCCAGACGAAGTACTTCGATGCGGTGGCACGGTACGACCTGCAGACCAGGTTCACCAACTTGAAGCAAGGAGGCAGGACAGTCGATGGCTATGCGACCGAGTTTTCTAGGCTGAGTAGGTTCGCCCCCACCTTGGTGGCAACCGATTTCGATAGGGCTCAGCGGTTCCAGCAAGGGCTGCACTTAGAGATATTATTGGCTGTGGAGCAGTTCGAGCACCAGACGTTCGATGCAGTGTTGAAGGCAGCAAGGAGGCATGAGTATACCTCCCGGAGAATTGTGGACAGGACCGGAGGCAGGAAGCGGTCCCACAACCAGATGCACCAATCTTTAGCTCCAGCCCCGGCAACTAGGGGTATAACTATTGGAACTCCGAGGCGGGCAGCCTCAGTGGCGTCGGTTCAGCATTCGACCCCGACGCACCCGCAGCAGCAAAAGCAGAAGCAGTCTTCCGCAGTGGGATGTTCTCATTGCGGGAAGCCGAGCCATGTAGTGGCAGAGTGTCGTAGGGTACAGGGATTGTGCTTGGCTTGTGGAGGAGCAGACCACCATATAGGGACCTGCCCGAATAGGGGAGGTCCATCATCATCCAACCTTTCTAGTTCTTCGGTGAGGGGACCAATCCCAGTACCAGTCCAGCAGCAGCAGCAACAGCAGTACCCGAGGCCATTGGCGCCCCAGGCCCAGGCCTTTCAGCAGCAGAACCAGCAGCAGTTCACCCAGGCTCCAGCACAGAATCGACAGAGGGGTTTCCAGCAGAGGGGACCCGCAGCTAGAGGTCAGGCTATGATGATGACCATGGAAGAAGAAGTTGCACCAGGTGAGGTAGTGGCAGGTACTATTCTCGTCAACACCTTACCAGCATCTGTATTATTTAATTCTGGTACATTGCATTCATTCATGTCTGCACGATTCGCGACACGGATAGGATTGGAGCCCGAGTCATTATCAGTGAAGCTCAATATACTTACTGGTAATAGTCTTGTGGGAGTAGATCGAGTGTTTTCCTCGTGTCGGATCGTAGTTAGCGGTAGGGAGTTCCCCGCTAGGCTCATAGAATTCCCTATGGCAGACTATGATGTAGTCCTAGGCATGGATTGGTTGAGGAACCATTATGCTAGGATAGACTGCCATATTGGCAGAGTTGTCTTTAGTATTCCCGGAGAGCCAGAGTTTTTATTTTCCAGAGGCACAGTAGAGCCATCTCCTCCAGTATTGCGGATGGCAGTAGCAGCAGTGCAGTTGCCCCGGATAGTTGAAGAGTTTCCAGATGTCTTCCCAGAGGAACTTCCAGGAATGCCACCAGAACGGGAGATCGAGTTCACCATCGACTTGATTCCCGGGACAGCACCAGTATCAGAGCGAGTCTACAGAATGGCGCCTTCAGAGTTGGAGATTTTGTACAAGATGATTGAAGAACTTAGAACCAAGGGATTCATTCGTGCTAGTGGATCGCCTTGGGGAGCCCCGATGCTTCTTGTGAAAAAGAAGGATGGTACGTCCAGGCTATGTGTTGATTATCGTACCTTGAACTCAGTGACAATCAAGAACAGATACCCTCTCCCGAGGATAGATGATTTGTTTGATCAACTCAAAGGGGCTTCAGTTTTCTCGAAGATAGACTTACGGTCAGGATACCACCAGATCAGAGTTAGAGAGCAGGATATCCCAAAGACGGCGTTCAGATCGAGGTACGGGCATTGGGAGTTTCTAGTTATGCCCTTTGGAGCGACCAATGCGCCGGCAGTGTTCATGGACCTCATGAACCGTATTTTCATGCCTTACTTGGACCAGTTTGTGATAGTGTTCCTTGATGACATCCTGGTCTACAGCAAGAGTGAAGCGGAGCATGAGCAGCATCTCCGCGTGGTTCTTCAGATTCTCAGAGAGCATCAGTTGTACGCCAAGTTCAGTAAATGCGAGTTCTGGCTCGATCGCATTTCATACTTGGGTCACATCATTACTCGAGGAGGAGTGGAAGTGGATCCCCAGAAGATTGTGGCTATCGAGGCATGGCCAGTACCCAACTCAGTGGCAGAAGTTCGCAGCTTTCTTGGATTGGCCAGCTACTACCGGCGATTCGTCTCTGATTTCGCAAGGATTTCAGCACCGATGACTCAGTTGACCCGCAAGGATGTGCCATTTGTATGGACAGCAGAATGTCAGGAATCATTTGAGAAGTTGAAGCGAGGTTTAATAACGGCTCCCATTCTCACCCTTCCAGATGGGACCGGAGGATTCACAGTTTATTGTGACGCTTCAGGCAGAGGATTGGGATGTGTTTTGATGCAGCATGGGAAGGTAATCACTTATGCGTCACGTCAACTTCGTGATCATGAGAAGAATTACCCGACCCACGACTTGGAGCTTGCAGCAGTAGTATTTGCACTTAAGTTGTGGAGGCACTACTTGTACGGAGACAGAGTAGAGATATTTACTGATCATAAGAGCCTGAAGTATGTTTTCACCCAGAAGGACCTTAATATGCGGCAGAGAAGATGGCTCGAGCTACTGGTGGACTACGATGTAGATTTGCAGTATCATCCAGGGAAGGCCAACGTTGTAGCAGATGCGTTGAGCCGGAGAGCTGGAGTTTATTTCCTGACGGCGCAACCAGAGTTATTGTCAGATCTTCAGAAGATGGGAATTGAAGTGATTCTTCCTTCCAATGTGGCCTTGATGGCCAGCCTACAGATTCAGTCCACCATAGTTGAGAGGATCCGGACAGCACAGTTAACAGATTCCAAGATTCAGCGGCTCAGAGCAGAGTGCGAGACAGGAAGAAGGCCAGAGTTATGTATTCATGAGGATGGTACACTTCGACACGGTACGCGTCTTTGTGTACCCAGTGGAGATATCAGACAGGAAGTCATGGCAGAGGCTCACAGTTCGCAGTATTCTATCCACCCAGGCAGCACAAAGATGTACAGAGATATTCGTCAACACTTTTGGTGGAATGGTATGAAGAGAGAGATAGCCCGGTATGTCTTCCGATGTTTGGTTTGCCAACAAGTCAAGGCTGAACATCAGAGGCCAGCTGGACTTCTTCAACCTTTGCCGATCCCAGAATGGAAATGGGAACACATAACCATGGATTTCGTGACTGGGTTACCCAGATCTCCGACAGGCAGAGATGCTATTTGGGTCATTGTGGACAGGCTTACCAAGGTGGCACATTTTCTTCCATTTAGAGTTGGACAGTCGACGGCGCAGCTAGCAGAGATGTATCTCAGGCAGATCGTCAGACTTCGCGGAGTGCCAGTCAGCATAGTATCAGACAGGGATACGAGATTCACATCGCACTTTTGGCGCAGTCTTCATCAAAGTTTGGGGACTCATCTCAAGTTCAGCTCAGCAAATCATCCGCAGACAGATGGGCAGTCAGAGCGTACTATACAAACTCTCGAAGATATGTTGCGGTCGTGTGCCCTTGACTTTGGTGGTTCGTGGGAGGATCACCTGCACCTGGTGGAGTTCTCGTACAACAATAGTTTCCAGACCAGTATCCAGATGGCACCCTTCGAGGCGATGTATGGCAGGAAGTGCAGATCCCCGTTAGCATGGGACGATGTCGGAGAGAGGCAGATGCTCGGTCCAGAACTGATTTCTCAGACGGTAGAAGTGGTCAGGAAAGTCAGGGATCACCTCCGAGTTGCTCAGGATCGCCAGCGCCATTGGGCCGATGCTCATCGGCGTCCCTTAGAATTTGCTGTCGGCGACCATGTATTCCTTAGGATCTCGCCTACCCGTGGCGTCATTCGTTTTGGCGTACGGGGAAAGCTTAGTCCTAGGTATATAGGGCCGTTCGATATTCTAGAGCGAGTAGGAGATGTGTCCTATCGTCTCGCTCTTCCGCCGTCGCTAAGTAAGGTACATGATGTATTCCATGTATCCCAATTAAGACGGTACATCCCGGACCCGAGCCATATCCTAGATCATTCGGAATTGGTTGTTGGTACCAACCTTTCGTATGAGGAGAGGCCCATGTCTATATTGGACCGGAGAGAAAAGACGCTCAAGAACAAGACTATTAACTTAGTCCGTGTTGCTTGGGGTCATCACTCTCTAGGTGAGTCAACGTGGGAGCGTGAGGACGACATCCGATCGCGATATCCCTATCTGTTTGACTCGTGAGGTATAATGTCTTTCTTATGCCTTACGCTTTCCCTTCCTTGCTTGCATTGAATGATTGTATGATTGAACTGCTTAGTGTAGCTTGTCTGTGCTTAGTATGGCTTGTCGTGGCAATCTCTAGCTCCTTGATTAAATTCCGAGGACGGAATTCTTTGAAGGTGGGTAGAGTTGTCACCCTCATTTTCCGTATTTCGTATTTATGCTCGTGGTTGGATTTTGGCTTGTATTTTTAATTTTCTCGACTTGCAGAATTTTGGGTTCTCTCGTATTTCGGGTTTTGGTTCGGCTTGGTTTTAATTGGTTTAGTTTAGTTGGTTGGTTTAATATGTAGTGGAACACCTTAACCAACACTCCTTCCTCATTTCCACCACAACCACGCTCATTATATCCCCACCTAACTTTCTCTCTCCTCTTTACTCTCCATTAATTTTCTTCTTCTTCTTCCTTCTTCCACACAACACCACACCATAGGCAAGTGCTCCTTGCCACTACATAAGGACCTAATATTATTTGTCCATTAGCTTAAGGAGATGGTTTTGAACAACCTTAGGTCTTGATGTTTTGTGTTTTGAAGCTTCATCTGTTCTAGATCTAACTTTTTCCCATTTTCGGAAATTAGTAGTTTTGATCTATTTTGAGTTGGTTTTGGTGGGTTTTGATGCCTCTATGTTGTAGAGAATCAAATTTCACCCAAGTTAGAACTTTAAAAATCCGAATTTGGAGTTTTATTGGCAAAGTTGTGAGATTTTGAACCATGGCCATTGTTAGTGTTCTTCTCCGCCAACTTGGAGAAGAAGAAGGCCACCCGGACCCGTGCCTGCGCCGCGCCGTTGCCCGCGCGCGCCGCCGTGCTGCGCCCTCCCGCGCGCACTCCGCTGCGCTGCGCCCTTGCGCGCGCACTCCGCTGCGCTGCGCCCTCCCGCGCGCACTCCGCTGCGCTGCGCCCTCCCGCGCGCACTCCGCTGCGCTGCATCCTCCCGCGCGCACTCCGTGCCGCCCCCTTGCGTGCGCACTCCGCAGCGCTGCGCCCTCCCGCGCGCACTCCGCTGCGCGGCGCCCTCCCGCGCGCACTTCGTGCCGCGTCCTCCCGCGCGCCCTCCGCTGCGCCGCGCCCTCCCGCGCGCACTCCGCTGCGCTGCGCCCCGCGCGCCTCGTCGGACGCACCCTCGCACGTTCTGGCTCCGCGTTGCCCCCGCTCGCGCCTTTGGTGTGTTGCGGTTGTTCCTCGAGCGCGTCTCTTGACGCCGCTCGCGCACCCTAGCCCGAGCCTTGCCCGGCGCCCCCCTTGGGTCGCCTTTAGCCCAGCACACCCTATGCTCTGGTGGACCTTGGTCCTTGGTTTCTGGCTAAATTTTGTTTTCTGAGATTTTCTTGTCCACCACACGACTTGACTTGGTCTAACACGTCTTGACACGATTTTTCTATGATTTGACATGATTCGACTTGCGGCTAGTTTTCTCCTATCTTGTTAATAACTTGGCGTATAACTTCGTAACTTGGTAACTTGAACCTGTAACTTGATAACTCGGCTTGACTTGAAAGTGGCCCGCGGTGGCGCACTCCTGACTTGACATGACTTGACTTGCCCTGATAGCTTGTAACTTGACTTGTCTTGACACCGTGGGTGTACTACTTGTTGCTCTGTGCAAATCACTTGTCTTATCTTGCATCATGTCTAGGACGTGACTTCCTGGGTACCACGGCCAGGGACTCGCGCTAAATTGGATTAGGCTAATTATTAGATCAAACTAGAACATAGAGAATTCCCAGTCACAGGCAATCTCGTTATCTGGGCGCTTTAATGGACTTGTAGCTTGCCGACGAGTAGAGCACATTTCCAGCACACTGTCATGTGTTGCACCCTCTAAGTCACCTAAGGGTACATTTGTCTCCCGGGCAAAGTACCCACCTATAACTCTCAACCCGCGGAAGGATAACTGGATGGTCTGCAGGGCTTGGGATTTGGAATTCTCACTTACATCTTGTTAGTAATTAGGCTTGTGACAACCCTAGTTAGTTAAGTAGTAAGCCGTAGTACTTGTTTGGCCGATTGTAATTGAATGGTGTCTAGCTCTGTCCAAGTCTTGTCCAGCCCCTGTACCTGGAACTCTTGATCATGATTGTTTAACTTATCTCTAACGATAAATGGGTAGAGACAGTGAGCTATTCAGGTGAAGGGGTACAATCCCGGTCCTTGTTTGGTTTAAGGATTGTAACCTGGCTCCCGGAATGGTTCCACGTCCCTAGTCGTTTATCGCCCTGTGTACCTTACTATTTGTATCTTCTTTTATTCTTTATGTTCTGATATGCTGGCTTTTGTTCTTATTTGTGGCCTCCTTTGTGGCACTTGCTCTTCTGGGGTTTGACCCAGCTGGTTTTGTGTGGCCAGATTTCGGAGCAGCTCCCGAGGATCTACCAAGCTTCCAGCCCAATGGTGAACACTAGACGGAACCCGGGCTACGAGTGGGTTTTCCCTTTTGTTTCCCCCACTTATATGTAAATTTATTCTTTTGAGGCGTTTGCCGACGAGCACCTGTTAGCTCGATGCATTTACTTACTGTCTGCCTACGGGCTGTAACATGATGGACACATCCTAGGGTTGATCATGTATGACTGAAACTCTTGCTAGTCCTATCATTTTGTACGACTAGCTTCATGATCATCCAAT
This sequence comes from Iris pallida, assembly GCA_029216955.1. NCBI lineage: Eukaryota > Viridiplantae > Streptophyta > Magnoliopsida > Asparagales > Iridaceae > Iris > Iris pallida. Next base: position 14,743,039 of record JANAVB010005598.1, read on the forward strand.
ATGTAATATTTGGGACGCCTTATAATTATGTATTTGATGCTCTAAGATCTTGTACTTACTTTAATTGCTGGAGATTGAGACAATAGGCTTGACCTTAAGAGACTGCTGGCTTGTAGTAAACCCTCATATCTAGACAGCCGTGACCGTATAGTTGAGATGTATCCTATTTCAATATACGTAGCTGGCTGTGTCTGCCCCCGCTCTCCAGTATTCTGGTTCTGGGGCGTGACAACACACATACATACAAAAAAACACTCTTCCTCTCTCCTTCCAAACAACTCACAGCTCCCTTATCCCTCCATGGCCGACACCCCTACCTCCTATTCCCAGCCTCCTTCTTCTTTCCTCCTCCTCCATACTCCATCACTCCATCATCATCATCATCCTAACACCACCATCACCCTTACTATCACCACCAACACTTCCACCATTAACACCACACACCACCATCAACTACACTCCACCACCCTCACGTACACCACCGCCACCACCGCACAGTCCCACCCCCGCCGTGCCCGGTGCTGCGCCACGACCCCCCCCACGCCAGTAGCCACCACCGCGCAGCCCCGCGCGGCCACAGCAGCAGCAACTGCGACAGCAGCCACGGGCATGTGCGCGCACGTAAATACGCGCTGCCGCGTGGCCGTGCGCCACCACATGGCCGGCCCGCACCACCCCGAGAACCCCACACCCCCGGCGACCTCTGACGAATACCCCTGGCCACCGCTATCCTCCCGACGCGACGCATATGCTATTCGTGCATTTTGCACGAAGTTCCGTCGTGACGCGCTCGGGAACGAAGCTGAAATTGTGCTTTGTCGCAGCAACTTTGCGCATAATTTTTGGGAGATTCGACCGTTGGATCGGAGAACTCCTTCCTCCGTCTCAATCTCGATATATAGCACTTCACTCCCCTCAATTTTTGTCCGTTAATTTCGTCGTTTGATACCTCAAAACTGGCCACCAAGTTGACGTTTTAAATTAAACTATTTTTGGACAGTCTCGTGGAGCCGACTTCGTCAGCTCGTAACTCCGCCGTCGCAGCTCCGGTTGGCGCACTACCAGTTCCTGTGTGCAGCTGGTATAACCATCTTCCTGTCTCCTTTAAGTTTCGTTTCATTATAAGCACGTTTGGTTGGTCGAATTCGATGCCAAAGTTGGCCGTCCGAATTCTTTAATTTACACTTGTTAAATTCCATTTTTGAACGCGAGACTCCGGATTAAACTTCTGACACCACCAGTAGACTCGTGGCATCGTTCTGGCATGTTTTCATATAAAGTTTGCTTGATTTGGAGAACGTGGGCCCTGGCACGTATTTCGGTGCAAAGCGGATTCCGCTTTTCGAGTCAACGGGTCACTTTGAGATCGACCCATTGGAATCCAATTCCGTATATACCGTTGAGTTCGTATCGTCATTCTGGACTCGTTGACATATAATTTGCTGAGTTTTGAAGATATTTGCTCCGGCACGCATTTCGGTGCAAACCGGATACCAAGTATCCGCGTCAACGTGTCATTTTGAGATCGGCACATCGGAATCCTATTTCGGACATACCGTTGGGTTCGTATCATCATTCTGAATTTGTGGACATATAATTTGCTAGGTTTTGTAGACTTCTATCTTGACACATTTTTCGGTGTAAAGTGTGTCCAACAGCGGACATCATTTTGACCCAAAATTATCGTTTTGCTCCTGTATCTAAATTGGACTTATGGGTGGCTATCCTAGCTAATTTCACTGTTCTGGACACGTTGGTGATAATTATTTTATCATCCGACAACATATGTAGATTTTTGCTTATGTATCATCCTTAATTTATAATTAATTATTTTTTCAGATATTGTTACTTTCTTGTTTTGAATTTTTATATATATTTTAATTGCTGTAAAAATATAGGAAAAATTGTATTTAAATATTATGTTAATTTAGCTAATTTAATATAATTTTTCCAGCATTTAATAAGTACTTTTGGCATTTTATAAAAATGGGAAAACAGAACTCATTTTCAGGATACATGTGTTTGTTGATTTTTAATAAATATTTATGAGGGTTTATAAATCCCAGAAAAATTAGTATAAATTTCTATAATTAACAAGGATCATTTTGGTACTTTATTTTATGTATATTTGAGCTTTTTGTCTATCTCAAAAATTGTTAGAATATAGTGTACAGTTAATTTATTTATTGAATAATTACGACTTGCAATATTTTGTGTTGTTTTGAGTTATTATAGTATTGGACCTCACCCCGCACTAGTGTAAAGACTCTAGAAAATTAGTTTGGATCTAGTGTCACTTTACATTAGACTTTTACGCTAGGTCCCCACTTGGCTAGTGTCCAGTTAGGAGTCGTGTCTCACCACTAGTGTATTATTGAACATAGCTTAGAACTGAGTTTGTATATCATTATTGACAAGACACCGGACATCTATATCTTCGTACTAGTATTCTTGCTTTGCTCGAGGCAAGTACATCTGCAAACTCATTTACTGTCTTTTAATGCTAGAGCATGTATTAACCCTGTTAAAATACTGATCCTTGAGGTAGCAAGCTATATCTTCAAATGTTGTATTACTTACAGTACCTGACATGCTTAGGACAGTTCCTATATCTTCACATGCTTCGTACTGGTTCTCAGTACATGTTTCACTATACTTTATACTGCTCTGAGTATTCACATGTTTTATACTAATCCCAGTACCCACCATGCTTATACTACTCCCAGTATCTCTCACATGTTTTTACTGTTCTCGTGTCTCTAATATGATAGAATATAGGTTATGGGGAAACTGTTAGTAGCGTACGTGATCATGCCTCCTACTCGTACGTACGTACCGAGCAAGGTTGACATTTTATGTATACCTTGTCGTAGGCGCACCAGCTGTATTTGTACGTATGTGTATCTATCGCTTGTTTTACTTGTACGAAAGTACATTTTATACTTGTACCACAATACATTTTTTACACCTATTGACGATCACGTACCTGCTCCAGTTTTAAATATTATATATACATCTGTCTATATGACATATGTGTCCATGCCATGATAGACTATGAGATGCCATATTCCCTATGTTACTAGGATACTGTGATTCCAGTCATACCATGATTCCAAATATGCCATGTTCCATATGTTACTATGATACTGTGATCCCAGTTGTACCATGAGACCATGTTCCCAAGTATTTCCTGTTTTATAGACTTATCACACCATGTTTCTTATTGTACATCTCTTTCATTATATATTCAGTACTTTAGTTGTCGAGGTTGTACTTGCTCCCGTCCTGACAGGATAACGTTGTAGGTATACTTTTCGAGAAGGAAATGCTATGTGTTACATATTATAGCACTGATTTTGAGGACCTAGCCTTAGCTCCAGAAGGGGGGCCAGCGGGGAACCTTGCTTAGATATTTTCATGTGTTTTAAGACTTAGGCTTTGTTTTGAACTTACATTTGATTACTGGACTTTGTCTCCAGTTAGATACTTTGGATGTATATTATTAAGTCTGTACTTGTTTACCTTCGCTTATAGATGCTGTGTTGTGATGAACCTTAAATATGATTTTAGAACTGTTAGCTACTTAGATCCTTTATTGTCTATTCTTAGAACAGCTTACTACGCTTTAACCAAGCGTCGGCTCGACATGGCTCGGCCCGGCCCAACAATTTGGGTAACGGGTCGTGACGCCTACCCGTGGCGTCATTCGATTCGACGTGTGGGAAAAGCTTAGTCCTAGGCATATAGGGTCGTTCGACATTCTAGAGCGAGTAGGTGATGTGTCCTATCGTCTCGCTCTTCCGCCGTCGCTACGTGAGGTGCATGATGTCTTCCATGTATCCCAATTGTGACGGTATATCTTGAATCCGAGTCATGTCCTTGATCATTCGGAAATGGTTGTTGGTACCAACCTTTCGTATGAGGAGAGACCCGTCTCCTTACTGGACCAAAGAGAGAAGATACTCAAGAACAAGACTATCAAGTTAGTCCGTGTTGCTTGGGGTCATCACTCTTTGGGTGAGTCAACGTGGGAGCGTGAGGATGATATTCGATCGCGATATCCCGACCTGCTTGACTCGTAAGGTATAATGTGTTCTTATGCCTTATGCCTTCAACTTCATTGCTTGTATGAATGATTGCTTGATTGATTGCTTAGTTATAACTTGCCTGTGATTAGTATAGCTTGCTCGACATCTCTAGCCTCTTGATTAAATTCTGAGGACATAATTCTTTTAAGGTGGGTAGAGTTGTCACCTCCGTTTTTCGTTATACGTATTTTTAGTATACGTGTACGGAATTCCGACCCGTAATCAGACTTGTCTAGCGTAATCTTGCATGGGTTGGTTTATTTTGGTTTATTTCGACTTGGGTTCGGCTTGGGTTGGTTTTGGTTTAGGGTGGTTCATCATGAACCCAACCTTCTACCTACCACCATCTCCATTTAAAGCCCAACTACTTTCTCTCTCTCTCTTCACTTATTCTCATTTACTCTTCTTCTCTATTAACCTCTCCTCTAACCTAAGAAAACCCATAGGCAAGTGCACATTGCTTCCACATGAGAACCCATTTTTATGGTTCATTTATCTTCCTCTCGTGATTCTAAGATAGTTTAGAACTTGACATTTTACATTTTGAAGTTTTATTTTTTATAGATCTAGAAATTTGCCATTTTCAGATTTTGGTGGTTTTGATCTATCAAACTTCCTTATTTTCAAGTTTTGATCGTTTCAGGTTTTTGAGATTTGTGTTATATCCCATTTTGATCTATAGAAGTCCCATTTTTTGCTTAGATTGAAGATTTCATGAAATTTGGAGTTCTTGAGGTTCCTTACGCCCACGTTTATTCGTGTCAGCATAGTATCAACTCTACGCCCACGTTCATACGTGCTTACATAATATCAACTCTACGACCACGTTTATTCGTGTCAGCGTGAATCTGGATTACGCAAGTCAAGTCTGTTTTATGCGCAAACAAAGTCTATCCTGCCTTGGCGTAAAACAAGCTTTACGTGTACTTCCTTCACGCGTACTCTTTTACGCGTACTCTTTTATGCGTACTTCCTTCACGCGTACTCTTTTACGTGTACTCTTTTATACGTACTTCCTTCACGCGTACTCTTTTATGCGTACTTCATTTACGCGTACTTCCTTCACACGTACTCTTTTACGCGTACTCTTTTATGCGTACTTCATTTATGCGTACTTCTTTCACGCGTACTCTTTTACACGTACTTCCTTTGGCGTACTTCCTTTACGCGTACTTCCTTTATGTATACTTCCCTTCATGTACTCCTTGGCGTACTCCTTTGGCGTACTCCCCTGCCCGGAGGCTTCTTAGCATTAGCGTATCTTACCCCCTTGCCCGGCGCAGTATGGCCCTGGCATCCATTGCCCTAGATTCCCCTTTATTGGGCGCGTGGCACCCTTTATTAAATCCTTACGCCTTTTTGACATGAACTCGATATGATCATGATGTGTTAATATTATAATGATAATCTGTACACGGCATGATTTTGTGACAACTTATAACAGTAGCACATCGTGGCGCACTCCAGACAAGAACATGACAGGCCAGTACATGATAGTGGCCCGTTGTGGCGCACTCTTGACAAGTAAATATGACATGTAACCTTGGACGCCGTTACGACGGCTACCTCGACTCGCTAAGTAAACTCTCATCTTGACACCGCGGGTGCTTGCTTGAAACTTGTTTGTACAAGCTACTAGTCTAGTCTCGTCTTGCATCATGTCTAGGACATGAGTCCCTGGTTACCACGGTTAGGGATTCATACTGAATTTGACTAAGGTTAATGACTAGATTGATCAAGTAGTTCATTCTAAGGGAGATTTCCCCAGTTACATGCGATCCTGTTATCCCGGCTACACCTGATGGACTTGTAGCCTGCCGTCGAGTAGGGCACATTTCTAGTCCACTGTCATGTGGGACACACTCATGAAACAAGTACAAGGCACACTGTTATGTGTTGCACTCTAAGCCATCTAATAATTCTGGATAACTTTGGTAATCAACCTCGCCTGGAAAATCTGGATAGCTGCAGGGCCTGTGACTGCTGGAACATCTCATTACATCTTGCTAGTAACTAGGCTTGTGATAACCCTAGCTAGTTAAAGTATCAAACTGTACTCTTTGCTTGGCCGTGATTGATGGATGTAGTCCAGTCTAGTCTTGTCTAAGCAATGCCAGTCTATGATTATTTCAGCACATGCTTGATCATGCTTTACTCTTGGCAAAAATTGGTTGGAGACTAAGCTCTGCTCAGGTGAAGGGTTACAACCCCGGTCCTTGTTTGGTTTACGGGTTGTAACTTGGCTACCGGAATGGTCCCTTAGTCGTCTTATCGTTTATCATCTTATTTTTTTCTTCTAACCCATGTCTTTTATTATCCATTATGTCTCATGTGCTAATATGCTGGTTTTAGTTCTTAAGTGAAGCCTCCCTTGTGGTACTTGCTATTTCTGGGATCTGATCCAGCTGGTTTTGTATGGCCAGATTTCGGAGTAGGACCCGAGGATCTCCCAGCCTTCCAGCCAGATGGTGAACACTAGACGCAACCCTGGCAACGAGTGGGTTTTATTTTGCTCCCCCATTCTATTGTAAATTATTCTTTTGAGGCGTTTAGCCGTCGAGCAAGTGTTAGCTCGTGTTAAATTTACATTCATGTCTGCCTAAGGGCTGTAACATGGTTGACAAATCCTAGGGTTGATCATGTATGACTTAAACTCTTACTAGTCTTCGTATTTTGTATGACTAGCTTCATGATCATCTGAATATGTAACGTATAGGACGCCTTACTTTGTATGTTTGATGATCCACTATCTTATTACATTTACTTGCTTGCTTGAGATTGAGACACTAGGCTTGTTCATGACCTTAAGAGACTATTGGCTTGTAGTTATACCCTCATGTATCTAGACAGTCGTGATCGTATATCGAGGTGGAATCTACTTTAATATACCTAGCTGGCTGTGTCTGTCCCCCGCTCTCCAGTATTCTAGTTCTGGGGTGTGACAATAACACCGAGATTTATTTCTCTCTATTATACTTCTCTTGTGGATTCATAGTTATCTTATCGTGCTACTTCTAGTTTTGGTGATTGAGTTGTATCCTGCTGTGATTGTCCTCCGTACGGAGAGTATATCATATTGTATTTAGTTTTAATTGTGACCTAGAACAGCGTTCTACCGCCAACACTGTAGCGTAGGCTGGACGTACCCACTTCTCGTGCCCTACACTGGGTGCGGGTTATGACATATTTTTAGTGGTGGCCCATGCAGGTCGAGATTCGCATTTGTGCGAAGTCGTGGTAATACGACGATTAGTTGTACTGCTGCGCACCTGCGATTAGAGATAAGGAATAGGTGTTAGAATGCGAGGATACTCAATCACTGTTAGAATTTCTTGAGAGATTCCTGGGACGGCCCTTGAGAATCTTATTTTAACTTTGATTTGAAATCTATTTTTCCGTTGATTTGATTCACCCTTACTTCCTGTTATTGAATTTAATTTTTGATAGATTATTGTTGAATTTTGAATCTTGATGTTAGTTGTTGAATTTGATTTTGTATTTATATTTATATATATATATATATATATATATATATATATATATATATATATATATATATACATCTTTTTGGAATTAAGGTATAACCTGATAACATACTTGATAAGGACAGTGAGAAAGGTAAATGTCTACTTTATTTATGGAGTTTAGAATTTATCGCAGTCATATTTGCTAGCATGACAAGGACGTAGAGCCTGATTTAGATATACTTATCCTAGTTATGAAATCTAGATTTTCTTGCAGCCATACCGGGTGGCGTGGTAAGAATTCTAGATAACATGACTATAGGGTGTATACCTTCGTTATGGACTCTATTGTTCATTGCAGCTATGCTTACTGGCATGGCAAAATTCTGACAACATGATTTCAGGAAGACGTGTATGGTATCAGATTTTATCTTAAATGGGTTCATTTCTTTTTAACAGTTAATGAAGAACAGATTTTATCATTATTTCTTTCTTGCCATTATTTCTTGTATTACTATTTTTAAAAAATAATAATAAAACTGTCCTGATTACATCAATCACCTGTCTCGTATCTAATTCTGTCAGCTATACTTTGAAACCCTTGAATCTCCATATCTTTTCACCTTCGAAAGGTCGAGGAAGTAACGTAAATCATCTAACTCGGAAAAGACTTGATTTGTTATCTTGTGATAATCTTGCTAGGGGTATAATATGATGGACCTTGATATAGGTTTGGGATAGAGATGCGACTGAATTTGAGGATAAAATCAAGAGAGTTATATTATCAATTTAGGAACAATCATACTTAGAGAAATATTTTGGGTATGAATAATTCATAGATGTATTTCATAACTGATGAGGATATTCGAGGTCAACTTAGTTTCGAGAACTTGGATAAATTTTGGTTATTGATTCTTGAGACGTTACACTTTAAGGCTATGATGTTAAATTTAGGAATTTAGTAATAGAGAAAATATTTTAACTATATGCAATGATGATACAAAATTGAATAAGATATTGTAAGAAATGGCTAGAAACAGAAAGAACGCAAGGATTTTGAGTTATATAAAATATAGAGATTTTGTAAAAAAATTAAATTTCAGGAGTATAATATTGAAGGTGTACATTGTTTGCAAAAACAAAATTTTGTTTTATTCCAAACTTGTAAAAGAGTACAAAGTACAATGAATTCTGGGGAAGTACAACTTTAGGAATCTGATCAGAAGACGATCACTTTATCCCTTGGACTATGTGAACTTGAAGACTGTAGCCTCTAGAGAATGCAGCAGCAATTTTGTAAGAGTTCTTGATCCCCCTTGATGATGATTGGAAACTCTATTTATAGAGTTCAGGAAATAACTGTTTTAGCAGTTATTCTGATGTTCGCGAGGCTGGATTGCGCCATACTGGATTGTGCCAACCTTCTGTTGCGCCAACTTCCATTCAGTTGTCAATCGTGTACTAACTGTATTTAGACGCGTGGCATCGTATGATTGAGATGTACGTGGTCGTGTACAGGATAGTAGGCACGTCTTGAGAGATTAGTAGCATGTGCTCCACGTCATCCTGCTTTAGAATGTAAGTTGTCTCAACTTTATCAGGTTGCGCGAGCTTTAGTCAACAAGTCAACCTGTGCTTGATTTGAGCTGCGCCTACACACGTGGCAGCTTCTGAGCAAAAGTCGTTTAGGTTGCGCCTAGGCGCAACTAAGGATTTTGTTTAGATTGCGTCAGGGCGCAACTCACGAAACGTACAGGACAGCTGTCCACCAACTTTTCCTTGAGCAGCACACTTCACGGGCTTCGAAGAGATTTTTCTCGTTCTTTGTTGTGTCAGCCGTCAATATGGTCAGATAATGATGACCATTAAGTATCAGATGCCACGTAGGCTTTGGCGCAAAAAGATTGGGCGCAGTCTGATATCAGGCACAATCTGATCGGTGGTGCAGTCTGCTTTATATCAGTGGCGCAAACTGACTTTTAGGGCGCAACTTGATCACTGATCAGTATATTGAAGGCGCAACTTGATTTTTAGGCTCTACATACGTTGAAGGAAATATGAAGATTGAATTTATAATGAAGAATAAGTTTTGTAAGGCCTAGTGGGTTTAGATTTAAATAATACAAGGAGAGTAAATTAAATAAGTTCAAGGATTACATAAATCTTGATTTAGAGGCTTCGGATCCAATTTAGGACAAGGTGGAAGAATTTAGATTTATGATGATCAAGTGGTTAGTTTTGATTCCTAGTAAGAAGGGTATGCTTCATGAATAATGTTTCGGAACTTAGAAATTTAGCCTATGGTGATCATGGCAAGGTCAAATCTTTATGACGGAAGGATATAATTTTGATGGTAGTCATATAAAGGTTGATTTTTATATTGGGACTTGTGAGATAAAAATATGATTGGCAAATGATAAACTTGATAGTATCAGAGAGAGATGATTAACTTGACTTTCCTATGAAATCTTTTCTCTTGTTTTCCCTTTAAAAGGAGAAATTTGACTTATTCCATATCTTTGAATCACCCTTTAAAAGTTTTTAATATCATTGAATCCTAGCTCCCTTAATCACGACCAATCGACTTTGATTATCTTTTCTTATCATATTAATATCTTGGGTCATACTCAATTGAATTAAATTTAATTGGGACCTGAATCTCCATCCTTGTATGCTCGTGCTCAGACTTCGATGACCTTGTCCTCCATATTGCCCAAATCTTGATTACCCAGAATTGATCAACTTAGATCGTATCGTGACTAAATTTTCTTAATATATATTGTGATTGGATTTCAATGCTATTGACTTTCATTCTTTAAACTTTTGATTTTGATTTTGATTTTTCTTTGAATAGTACCCCTTTATAGATAATTACTAGTTATCTTTATTTTATTTTTGATAATTACCAATTTTCATATAGGATGGTAGACTGCCTTACAGTCTTGATGATTTGTTGTTTCAGTATCTTTTCCAGTTTAGCACCCAAGATTGCTTGTATGTTTTGATACCCTATGACCGTTTTGGTTTAGCATGACTAGTATACCTAGATGAGACTTTCAACTGCCACCGTATGCCATGACCCTGTATGCCATTCTTTTAAATTGTATGATTTAGGTAAGTTCTGAGACCATGATTGTTGGGGACGAGACTCTGGAAGAAGTACGACCATCTTAATTTTGTGGACAAAATTTTCTAAGGAGGGTAGACTTGTAACACCCACTTTTCTAAAATAAGGGTAATTTTGAACTTTTGTAAAAGTTTATTGTTTAATAATAGGATTTATGATTTATGAGAATTTTTAATTAATTTCATACTATTTAAAATTGGTGAATTATAATTTTGATGTGTTAGCTAGTGAACCCTAGAACTGTTGAGCCTAGAGACTAACTATGACTATGGGGACCTAACCATGTGATTAGAATGACTATTTATAACTTTTTAGGCTAAGGGTATTTTGGTCATTTTGTGACTTTTGAATTATTTAGGATTTTGATTAATTGGTGAATTTTAGATTATTTTAATAATATTTAAATTGATGTATTGTGATTTTGGTCATTTTTTATATTTTAATATTTTGGGAATTTTTATATTTTAATATTGATTTTACGGGATTTGTTTAGCCGAGTTTGAGTTTCGTTTCGTCCCGACTTGTGTTAGTTACCCGGGTAGCTTAGACTGTAGACGGGATCCCAAGATTAGTTAATTATGGCCCACAAACCCCACTAGTTAAGTTAGTGCGTTTAGACTAATCCCACTTGTTAGATTGGTTAAGTTAGAGGCTTAAATTAAACCCTTTTGATCCCAAACTTGAACCTAACTTAAAATTAACCAAGAGGACTAGTTGAGGCCTTATTGGGCTTTCCTCCAAGGCCCAAATAGGGTTTAATGGCAGCCACTATAGCTAGGTTAGCCTTCCTTCCTTTCATTTCCTTCCATCTTGCCTCTTTTCCTTCACAAAGTGTTCTTTCCCAAATTAGAGAGCTTTTCTCTTTGATTTGATCTCCAAATCCTTACATCCCTCCACCAAAACTTCCATCCAACCTTCTCATACTACCAAGGGAGGGTGCTAGCAAAGATTTGGAGCAAAGTGCAAGGAGGAGTGTCCTTTTTGAAAGATCTTCGTGTCGGAGCCGTGTCCTTGGGAGTATCATTGGGATTCCACTCCCAATAGGTAAAACCAACCCTCTAAATTGATTTTCTATGCATATTAGTTAGTTTTGAATCCATTGGACCTACCCCCATGCATGTACCCCATTTAGATTCAAATTTTAGGCCGTTTGGAGCTCTCTTGAGGATTTTAGATATGTGTCTTGTGTCCTACTTGATAGATCCCAAATTAGGATACCCCATGTGTATGTATGTATGATAATAGTTTAAATAGATATTTAAATTTAGTTTTAGAATGGTTAGAGAGTGAATTGATCTTAGTTAGGATGGTTAGAATGAGTTTCATTTGGATACCTATGTTGGTATCCAAGTATCTTGGCCAACATGTGTTTCTTTTGTCCAAAATAACTCAAATTCGTCATAATATTCATCCACGTTTTTATTAACCAAAGTAACTTAGAAATGTCATAACTTTTAGCTTAGAGCTCCGATTAATCTCCCATTTTTTTAAAAGAACCGTATCGAAGTTAGCTTTCCAAATATGTATTTTTTAAGCCAAAATCTTTCTAAATTTTTTTGTAAAACTATTTGAGTGTCAGCTATCCAAAAGACAAATATGTTTCGGTATTTTTGCGATTCTGGGAGCTTCCGGACACGAAAATACGATCCGTTTGAAGTTTCGGAAAGCTAACATGAAGGGCTACGACATACTTTAATTCTAGAATTTAGTGAAGGCCCAATTGGTACAATATTGGTTTTAAGTAGAAGAGTGACTGTACGACATAGGCATTTTGTGTAACCTATGAGCCTATGTAGTATGGATATTAAATGAATGTAGAGTATGTAATGCATGATATGTTAGATGAATGAAATGATATATATATGATATGTATCCTCTTTACATTAATATATATATATGGTTGAATGCAAGCATGTAGGAATGCAATCAATGTAATGTATGTAAGCAATGCATAAATGCATGAATGAAAGAATGATATACAATGTATGCATGAAAGTATATAATGAATGCTAGATATGAATGCAAGGTATACATGTAATGATAGATATGATATGAATGCATAATATATACATAATGTAATGCAATATATAATGATAGCATGTATGGTAATGTAGAATATATGATGCAAGCATGTATATGTCCACTGTTTTTCCTTTTTCTTACATTTTTCTTTCCCTTCCCTTTCTATTTTAGTTTTTCCCCCTTTTTCCCTCTTCTCTTTTTACATGTTGTATACAATGTATATAATGTGTAGATGCATGTAAGTATGTAATATGCATGAATGACATGTATGTAATAAAAATAAGTATATGTATGCAACTTAATGATATGTGAATGGATATAATGCCTGAACTGAAGTATGCATGTATATGGGATATAAATGAATGATATATATATGTGTTAAGGTAATGTAATATACGTATTCACATATATTTTGAGTTAAATATATGAGTTTGTATGTATATATTATATGTATGCATGTATACAAGAATGAATATAATATAATGTAGAGTATGCATATATGAATATAATGTATGCAAGTATATAATGTATTCAAATATGTATGTATGCATCTATGTATGTATGTATAGGTGCATGAATGAATACAAGTATGCATATATGATATGTATGTAGGCATGTATGCAATGTATGTATGTATACATGATATGTATGTATGCATGTATGCAATGTAAGTATGTATGCATTTCTATAAACTGAGTTAACCTATAACCTTTTACACACATGCATTCATACACCCTTTGACACCATGTATCCCATGTCACATACACCTACCTATCACTAAATCTGAGAACATTAACACATATCCTTTCACACACATGCCAAACACACACACACACACACACACACACACACACACACACACACACACACACACACACACACACACACACACACACACACACACACACACACACACACACACACACTCACTTACTCTTTTACCTCTCCTTCTCTCTATATATATATGTATGTGCCTATATATATAGCTTTCCTATATATATCTATGTATATGAATATGTGAATGTGAATAATATATATACATTATATGACTAAGTTTGTGTGCCTTGTTAGCTTATGGTTTAGTTTTGTGCTTGGTTTAGCAATTGACTTAGGCTATGAGTTAGTAGCTATCTTGGATACTTAATTTGCATAGACTTAGTTTGTTTAGACCTAGAATTGACTAACTTAGACTAGTTGACCATTGTTGACCCAACCCTAGCTAGTTTGACCACAGTTGACTAGAGTTGACCTACTTTGACTTTATAGTTGACCAGAGTTGACCAAGAGTTGACTTTGACCTAGATTGACTTAGACTCATGTAGATTGTATTATAATTTCAATTACCATATAAATTGAACTCTTTATAACCTGTGTTGCTCTAACTAGGACTCTATGACTCCAGTTGGCCATCTTTTCATATCAGCTGTTCAGGGTATCAGGCGAGTACATTCTCTGACAGTTTCATACTTGATAGGATTTACATTTACGATCTAGATTACTTTACTTGATGCTGTCATCTTGTTAACACGGATTGGTACTATATATATCCCTTCATGAGATGTTATCCCCCTCGGAAGCATCGGATACATCATGTCATGTGTGTTTCACTTTCATCATGTATTTTTGTGATTTCACCATTTATGTGCACTCTCGTGATTCATGTACTCTTATGTTCACGGAGCCCCTATGTTTACATTCATGTGCACCCATTTATGGGCTCCCATGTGATATCATGTGCAATAACATAACCTGTTTGGATCCTTGTATATTGATTGGGGTACGGGAGAGTATAAGTGGTCATGTGAACAATTCCAAAGTAGTGTAGTCATGTGCAAACTTTCATGTTTATTATCAAGCCGTTTACATGTCTATCTTGTACACTACATCACTAGTCACTGTTAGCTCTTTACTTATAGTAGATATTTCTTTAGAGTCATCTCTTTTACTTCATATATTTTCTAGCGTTTCATGTATCTTACTCTATAGCATATTTACATATCCTGTCATATTATGAACTGCGTGAGATGTATTATGCTCGCTCCCGTCCTGACTGGACCTGTTGACAAATTTTACATATAGCTTGGAGGTTACCTGCTAGCCTAGAAGAGACACAGTAGAGGTTGGAGTAGATGGCTAGAGTTTTTCTTATTTTATTTTCAGTTGTCTTGAGTTGTATTTATTTTATGCTTGTTTGAGTTGGTATTGATAACACCGAGTTTTATTTCTCTCTGTTATACTTCTCTTGTTGATTCATAGTTATCTTATCGTGCTACTTCTAGTTTTGGTGATTGAGTTGTATCTTGCTGTGATTGTTCTTCGTACGGAGTGTATATCATATTGTATTTAGTTTTAATTGTGACCTAGAACAGCGTTCTACCGCCGATATTGCAGGGTAGGCTGGACGTACCCACTTCTCGTGCCCTATACTGGGTGCGGGTCGTGACATGATGTGATCCCCATTAATCCAGAAAAGGAGGTAGAACATTACCTGAGTCTAAAAATACACTACAGAGTCCGACACTGCTATCCGCGTGTCCAAAGTAATCCTCACGGCTGGCTCAGTCCTTTAGTCGAACAGTTGGAGTGCAAGAGAAAGAAAATCCACCATCAATTCATGTTTGAAAATACTTAATAGGAAAATTTACACAGATATCCAAAATCATCGATAATGACTCCAGATCACCCCAAGCATCAAATCGATCCAAGAAAATCAATCGAACGATCGATCAACTATTCAACAGTGATCGATCACAAGAACATATGGAAGGAACGGAGGCTTACCAATGGAGTCCGATCAAAACCAGAGCTCTGCCGTTGTCGTGTCCGTCTCGCCGTCGTGTCGCCGCGAGGTCGTCGTGTTCACCGCGAAGGAAACTCAGGTGCTCCGCTTCTCTCGTCAACTTCGATCGAACATCGCTCAAGAAGAAGAGGCGGAGGAAGAAGAAGGCTTCATGGCGGTGGAACAGAACCGGTTCATTATCGTCTGGTCGCCATGGCTGTCGACCTGAGCTCGACGACGAAAAAGGAGAATGGACGAGGAAAATTTCTGCAGAGCTTCTCTGTGAAATGTGAATGAAGAAGAAGAAGGAAGCTGGGATCAATTTATAGAAGGTGGACGGTCGGGCAGGCGGTTGTGCAGGCAGCGTCGAGGCAGTTGGGCGGGCAAGCGGTTGGCGACGATAGCTGGAGAATTGGTTAGGCAGTTGAGGAGGAGAAGCCTCTGATTCGAACGAAATAGGAAAAGAAGAATAGAGGAAAGTTTGAAATTATACATGTTGGGGAAGAACCAGAAAAGTAGGCTTTAAACTCAAGGATCAGGGAAATTTTAGTTGACTGCCTTCACTTGGGCTGCCTTGGCCCAATTGGCAGTCGGCTAAGATTTAAAGTGAAGAGTAGAAAATGATTAGAAGAATTAAATAGTTGATGAATTTGGGTTGGTAGCCCAATGAACTGTTGGGCTATTGAAAACCAATAAATTTATTTAGGAAATAAAAAATAATAATCAATTAGTCAATTGAAATAATCTTAATAAGGTTTTAGAAAATTAGGGTTTGATTAAGATAATCTAAAATTTAGATTTAAATTAATCACAAGAGAAAATTATTATTATTTAGAAAAGTGGAGTTACAAATCTCCCCCCTTGAAAAAATTTCGTCCTCGAAATTCCAGGGCAAGATTAGGTACAAAATAATCAAACACAAATTTTAGAAATTAGCACGATTTAAGGTGGTACAAGGCGATAGTCACGGAAATGAAATCAATGGATAATAGTTTCCATAGTACCCGACAATCTTCATATCTGAAATCACTTCTCTACAGTTCCAGCCCCGCCAGTATGCATCTAGCTGCAGTGAGCTTTCGGTTCCATGCTCTCGATAGTACTAGATTATCGCAATATTTTGTCAACTTTATCCGATATGAAATAAATTTAGGACTTAGCTTCAATAATATTTGAGAACCTGAGAATATCCGTAATTACTTTGACTTAGAGCCCCTACCTCGCCAGTGTACAGCTAGCTGTAGTGGACTCACGGCCTCCATAATCCAGGTCATAGTAGGTTGTCAAATATTTTCTCAACTTTATCCAGAAGTTTCAAGGAAGTTTGTGAAAATTTTAAATCATGATAGAGAGGAGTAGTATCTGTTCTTAGAAATAAATTTTATTGGATACCAAGAGACAATCAACAGTCAACAAATAGTAAGATAAGGATGAGACTTTAGAAATAAGTCTCGAAATAGAGAAACAACAAGGAAATGCAAAAAGAAATATCAAAGAAAGATAGTTGTCACGCCCCGCTCCCGTAGGAGCGATCGTCCTCGCTAAGGCGTGATGCCGCACGGGCCTAGATTGCGCCCGTGCAAGGCCAAGTCCAGAAACGGCCGATTTAATTACTAGGCCACAGAGTCGCACAGAGTGTCCCCATTTGCAGCGGAAAGTAAATGAACACAAGTTGAATACGAAATCAAACTCTTTATTGATATTCAAGAAGTTACAAGCGGCGCTAGGCCGATATTACAAATCGCTCAAGCTCTCTCTCTCTGAAAACATAAAAGGCGTGCCAAATGGCTTACAACATGGAAGGATACATGGCGATGTTCCGATACATTATGTCCTGTATAGGGTGCTTCAGCTTCTTGCAACGTTCCAAGGCCCCAGAGTTGGCTCCGCGCCTTGACACGTTCGACGAAAGCTCCGCACCCGCCGGCGTCTCCTGCTATCCTGCAAGCATACTGTGGGGTTATCAGTACATTGTTATGCACTGGTGGGGAGGCTAGCTCGCCCACAACGCCATCATTACCAAACACGTTGCATTTACTTTTGTGCACCGACTATCATTCATTGTCTTTCTAATCTTGCCTTAGGGTCAATTTCATGGCATATATCATGACCTATCTCGTGTTACTGATTTCAAGTGTCGTATGGAAATACATGCACGACTTACCCATACTTACCGTCCGGCCTTCCCTGTCCAAGTAAACCAAGTTAGTCAACAACAATTAACATGAAGTAGCTTGACGTGATTCATATAAACATTCAATGTTACGGGCGAGTCTATGTCTCGGGTTCTAGCACGTCGTGGGCATGTTCTAGTGTTACGTTTCGAGCATGTTCAGGAGGCACATTTCAAGCATGTTCAGGGTGGTACATTTCAAGCATGTTCGGGCATGTTACGTTTCGAGCATGTTCATGTTCGGGATGTTACTTTGCAAGCATGTTCAGGAGTGTTATAATTCGAGCATGTTCAGGAAACACTTCATTTAGTTAACTTAGACTACTTTGATTTCAATGCAAGAACTTGCACGTGGATTGCCACCAGCATAGTCCACTTAATCTACATGCACGGGTCGCTGGCTTTACAAGCCATTTAGGACATTCCCCTGTGGCAATTCTCAACTTAGCGTAGGGTGATGGCTGGTACACCCCGTTAAGTCTCTTGAATATACCCTCCTACTTACGTCTCTTGGTGCCCAAGCCCGCACCCAAGCAGCCCGTAAGCGCGTATTGATTCTGCCTAGGCCGGCCACGGTTTACCCCCCCAACGCCCGTGCCGCAGAATCCTTCCACACGACGGCCACGGTATTCCCCCCCATCGCCCGTGCCGTTTGTCCACGACCATTTCGTATTGTCTTGTCATTTTAACTTAGCGGCTATCTCCGAGCCGTAGGCTAACCCTTAGCCATAATGCGTTAACGACCAGGTTGGCGTCCGTACAGCGCGGGTAGCGAGCCCCGTTGCACGTGCCCGTCACACCTGTCGCTAGCGTCTTCCATGTCTTATCTTTCATGCCATAATGCGTTAACGACCAGGTTGGCGTCCGTACAGCGCGGTTCGCGAGCCCCGTTGCACGTGCCCGTCATACCTGTCGCTAGCGTCTTATCTTTCATGTATTCTTTCTTTTCATGTTATTCTTTCACTTGTTCGTATGTTCATAGAGTCATTCATGTGTTTGTTCATTCATTCGTTGATTCATTCATTCATGCATTACGCAACTCCCAGTGTGGGAGTCGCCTTGGCGACCCATCGGTCCCATAGCCTTCCAATGTTGCTAAACTCTACTCGGAGCGACTATGTTGATAGCCTTCCCGTTTTATTGTTGTAAACCATTCATTGTTTCATTGTTTGAACGTATAAGGGACATGAACGTGAGCTTGTGCCGTAGCACGAGCGTAGAGCGTGGTGCGAGCGTTTCTATAATTGCCGAGTTCTTTTCCATGTTCTAAACAAGCATGCAAGATGGGATTATTCCCTCAGCTAGGTGCGTTGAATCATTTATTAACATGCATGGTGTTGTCGCCTAGCGATTCTCGTGATAGTGTCCGCATTGTTATGTGTCTAGGCTAAGCACAGACGGGTTCATCGGAGCCACCCACCTTAGCGATGTTTGCATCGGCCGAGCGATCCTCCGAGCGCGCCTTTGCAAGTCTAAGTCTGGATTCTTCTTGACGGGCCAATGCAAGTCTTGCATCGATTTGCATCGATACTTCATCGGGTCGAGGCAACTCTTCGGGTCGACGGCTCGTTTGAGTCGTTGCACTTGCCGTTTGGAATCGGCGTTCCGCTAGGGCGGAGCGGGTCGTTACATAATACACCACTCAAAATAAGTCTCGTCCTCGAGACTTTCTGAGTGCAGGTCATCCTACCATTTCTTAACTCGTGTTTTCGTGTTCCTAAGACAATTTCATCGAGCGGTCCTATCGTTCGACGACATCGAAACCATACTTGATATCTTTCTAAGTCCCGTGTCGCACGCGTTGGGTCGATTTTATCGAATAGCCTTTCATTCATTTTAGAGTTGATTGTACTTATTCAATTCGAGTATTTCTTCGTCTTGGTTGCTATTTCGACGCGTCATGGAACTGGAATGGTTACACGAGACACATTGTAATTCGTCAAATGCGAGGGTCGCAGACTAAGGCAAATTCACTTTCGTTTATCTCGGTCATCGAGATGGCCCGATTCGCTTTTCAAGCGTTCGTGTTCATGAAATCAGTATGATTTCTTCTTAGCGGGGTCGACCAAGTCTAGGAAATTTTCATCGAATTTAAGACCACATATTGCACTATCGTCGAGCATATCTTCCTATCAATGCTTCACTTCGTTATACCAACTTTTACTAGCACGATTTCACGCTCACGACACTTGTTTACTCCCCAAGTCGTGCTAGAACTCATCGTATCACTTGGCCGAGTCGTGCACGTATTTCAGGCGTCCCCAAAATACCTGCATTCAGCCTAGCCGCATGATAGAGAATTTGTCATTCTCACTCGAGTCGCATCGTGCACATACCCAGGCGTCCCTGAAATATATGCATGTCAGCCGAGTCTCGTGAGTAGGGTTTCCTACATTCGTGGTTCATGCTATCCATCCATGCCAATCCTCAAGATCAATCCTTTGATTGCTAACACATGGAACAGGGGCGTCTCGCCTAACCGCTAGGCCATCTTTTTCGAGGCTAAGTCAATGTCAGGATTGGAATCATAGTTCCCCAACAATAATGCCAACACTGACCCCAATCCTAGGGTCAAACCAAAGTCGGTAGTACGGGATTTTCTACCCAAGCTCGCATCACTCAGATTTCTAAACATCGAGCACGATCACCTATTCTCGTCAAGGCATTCGCCGCGTATATCCGAATTCATTCTGATCACATACTTCACATATCCATTCTTTCCAATTCATGTATTCGATCACGAGTTCATCTAGCTTGACAATACGTTGCGCCCCAATCTCACGCGAGTCCGATTATCCACGGTGGTTCATGAATCACCATGCAACGCTCTCGCGGAATAATCATTCTCATCGGGGCGTAACTCTTGCTTACGTCTAGACTGATTCATTCTCGATACGCGGATTGGACCTACTCAATCCTCAAACTTCATCATTCAAGCACACCGAATCATTCTCAAGTCATCTTCGCGTCAAACCACAAGTCGAAGCAATCGTATTGCCATGCCGTGCAAGTTTGATCACCCCCGCTGGATGAATCACCATACCAGCGCTCACGCGGAGTGATCGCCCTAATCGGCGCGACGCATGTGCGAGGCTGGAGTTGCGCTCGCATAAGACAAGAATGTCGACGTTGGGGTTATCGTCGAAGTAAATCCAAGCATTTCATTTCATCCAAGTCAAGATTTCAATTCGACAGTCCGACCGTCATTCATTCAACCAGAAATCCTCGAGTCACGTCTATATTTTCCTTGACACGTTTTAATACCCCGAGTATAGCATCCAACGGAACAATGACATTTGCACGATCGTCATTCGCCGAGTCAGAGTACCCCCGAGTTATCGCATATCGATCTTTGATACGCCTCAATACCATCGACGATATGCGTAACCTGACGATCTTCCTTTGCAACCAATTTCGAGTCATGCGACGATGCCGTTGTCCGAGTTGGATATTCCACCATTTCTCCCGATACTCAAGATCAAGTTCAGTCGCTTTTCCTCAAAGCTCGTTTCAAGATCGTTATTCAAAACTCAAGTCACATTTCATTTGCATCAATTCGACATCGCACGCACGTTCCTCTAAGTTTCCTCGATCAAGACCATTTATTTTCATCCATCGTTCCGAATCATTTCTAACACGCGTTACCCATTCACAAGTTGTCCGAACGATATCTCGTTCGGGACACACGAAGTCACGATCAACTAAGCGTGACATGTTCTAAAGCTTTGCGCGACCGCATCGCTTCGCCGACATACTTGTTCTATCCGTAATTCCTTTAGTCTCGCTCAAACAATTTCTATAACGTCCATACACCACTCAGGGTTCGAGCCACTCGACTAGTCGTTGACACTCATTCTTATTCTTCTTCGAACCTATCACATACACCACTCGGGTTCAAGCCATACGGTCTAATCCTCAATCACGTTCGCGCCATGCACTAAGATATCCTTCAGATTCGTTCGACGAATCTCTAGCGTACTCGCTTACGTCGTCTCGATGTACTAAGTCGTTCACACGAGTCCTCAAAATCCAAGTCAATCATTCGCGTACGCCTAAGCGTTAACTCGATAGCGTTCCTATCGATATACACTCAAAGTGTATCTCCGTTCTCGATCGAGCGATACTTGATATCGCTCGCAACCCGATTGCACCCAAGAGTCGAGGTGCGCGACACGCGGACTAAGTTGTACCGCTTAACCATCCCGCATGGACTATATTCATGTTTTGCACGCTCAGTTGCTAGGGTCAACGCAAGACCAGTTAGGCACGCACGAGACATGTTAGCTTTGCATGTGTTCTCAATCGAGTCATGTTTAACGTCGTCCGGCACAAAGGCCTTCGCCTATCGATCCCGTGCAACCGAGTACTTGTACGAGCTTTTGAAAGTATTAGACTTATTGTATGGAACATGCCGATGGACATTTGAGAGAGAGCGCACACTTCTTTTTCCAACCGAGCTTTCAAAACTGAGAAAATCGAAATGAAGTCCAAGGACGTAAAGCCGTGCTCTGATACCAATCTGTCACGCCCCGCTCCCGTAGGAGCGATCGTCCTCGCTAAGGCGTGATGCCGCACGGGCCTAGATTGCGCCCGTGCAAGGCCAAGTCCAGAAACGGCCGATTTAATTACTAGGCCACAGAGTCGCACAGAGTGTCCCCATTTGCAGCGGAAAGTAAATGAACACAAGTTGAATACGAAATCAAACTCTTTATTGATATTCAAGAAGTTACAAGCGGCGCTAGGCCGATATTACAAATCGCTCAAGCTCTCTCTCTCTGAAAACATAAAAGGCGTGCCAAATGGCTTACAACATGGAAGGATACATGGCGATGTTCCGATACATTATGTCCTGTATAGGGTGCTTCAGCTTCTTGCAACGTTCCAAGGCCCCAGAGTTGGCTCCGCGCCTTGACACGTTCGACGAAAGCTCCGCACCCGCCGGCGTCTCCTGCTATCCTGCAAGCATACTGTGGGGTTATCAGTACATTGTTATGCACTGGTGGGGAGGCTAGCTCGCCCACAACGCCATCATTACCAAACACGTTGCATTTACTTTTGTGCACCGACTATCATTCATTGTCTTTCTAATCTTGCCTTAGGGTCAATTTCATGGCATATATCATGACCTATCTCGTGTTACTGATTTCAAGTGTCGTATGGAAATACATGCACGACTTACCCATACTTACCGTCCGGCCTTCCCTGTCCAAGTAAACCAAGTTAGTCAACAACAATTAACATGAAGTAGCTTGACGTGATTCATATAAACATTCAATGTTACGGGCGAGTCTATGTCTCGGGTTCTAGCACGTCGTGGGCATGTTCTAGTGTTACGTTTCGAGCATGTTCAGGAGGCACATTTCAAGCATGTTCAGGGTGGTACATTTCAAGCATGTTCGGGCATGTTACGTTTCGAGCATGTTCATGTTCGGGATGTTACTTTGCAAGCATGTTCAGGAGTGTTATAATTCGAGCATGTTCAGGAAACACTTCATTTAGTTAACTTAGACTACTTTGATTTCAATGCAAGAACTTGCACGTGGATTGCCACCAGCATAGTCCACTTAATCTACATGCACGGGTCGCTGGCTTTACAAGCCATTTAGGACATTCCCCTGTGGCAATTCTCAACTTAGCGTAGGGTGATGGCTGGTACACCCCGTTAAGTCTCTTGAATATACCCTCCTACTTACGTCTCTTGGTGCCCAAGCCCGCACCCAAGCAGCCCGTAAGCGCGTATTGATTCTGCCTAGGCCGGCCACGGTTTACCCCCCCAACGCCCGTGCCGCAGAATCCTTCCACACGACGGCCACGGTATTCCCCCCCATCGCCCGTGCCGTTTGTCCACGACCATTTCGTATTGTCTTGTCATTTTAACTTAGCGGCTATCTCCGAGCCGTAGGCTAACCCTTAGCCATAATGCGTTAACGACCAGGTTGGCGTCCGTACAGCGCGGGTAGCGAGCCCCGTTGCACGTGCCCGTCACACCTGTCGCTAGCGTCTTCCATGTCTTATCTTTCATGCCATAATGCGTTAACGACCAGGTTGGCGTCCGTACAGCGCGGTTCGCGAGCCCCGTTGCACGTGCCCGTCATACCTGTCGCTAGCGTCTTATCTTTCATGTATTCTTTCTTTTCATGTTATTCTTTCACTTGTTCGTATGTTCATAGAGTCATTCATGTGTTTGTTCATTCATTCGTTGATTCATTCATTCATGCATTACGCAACTCCCAGTGTGGGAGTCGCCTTGGCGACCCATCGGTCCCATAGCCTTCCAATGTTGCTAAACTCTACTCGGAGCGACTATGTTGATAGCCTTCCCGTTTTATTGTTGTAAGCCATTCATTGTTTCATTGTTTGAACGTATAAGGGACATGAACGTGAGCTTGTGCCGTAGCACGAGCGTAGAGCGTGGTGCGAGCGTTTCTATAATTGCCGAGTTCTTTTCCATGTTCTAAACAAGCATGCAAGATGGGATTATTCCCTCAGCTAGGTGCGTTGAATCATTTATTAACATGCATGGTGTTGTCGCCTAGCGATTCTCGTGATAGTGTCCGCATTGTTATGTGTCTAGGCTAAGCACAGACGGGTTCATCGGAGCCACCCACCTTAGCGATGTTTGCATCGGCCGAGCGATCCTCCGAGCGCGCCTTTGCAAGTCTAAGTCTGGATTCTTCTTGACGGGCCAATGCAAGTCTTGCATCGATTTGCATCGATACTTCATCGGGTCGAGGCAACTCTTCGGGTCGACGGCTCGTTTGAGTCGTTGCACTTGCCGTTTGGAATCGGCGTTCCGCTAGGGCGGAGCGGGTCGTTACAATAGTGATCCACAAGTGTCCCCGGTCGTCAGTACTCGTCCGGAATCGGGATGGTCTCCACTTCCTCGGCTGTCAGGAGGTAGAGTCGCCCCTCTGGCTGAACTCCCTGCGGCTGCTGGATATGAAGAGGTAGGTCCTCCTGCTGCGATCCCGGTGCTCCTCGTGCTCGTCCCTTAGCGGCTTCTGGACAATCTCTGACCTAGTGAGCAGGTGATCCACAGAACAAGCAAAGCCTCAGCCTCTTGCAGCATTCGTCGTAATGATGTCCCGGGCGGTGACAGTAGTTGCAAGTGACCGCCAACTGCTGCCTTTGTGGCTGATCTGCATAAACACTGGCTGGACGGTGATGCTGCTGTGCTGGCTGTTGTGGCCTCGTCTGAATTTGAGTCTGAGTCCTCTTCGCCGGTGCTTGATAGCTGCTACTGCCAATGTCCCTATCCCTCTTGGGCCTCGGGTCCATCTCTTTCTCCACGGCTTGAGCAATCTTGAGAATGCTCGAATAAATCGTCGCTTGGCTGATCGCCACCGCATGTCGCAACTCTCTGGTGAGGCCCTTCTTGAACCTCCAGGCCCTATCCTCTGGTGCATGGACTAGGTTCTCTGCGAACCTGCTGAGTCGGGTGAATTTTGATGTGTACTCTGCCACCGTCATGTTCCCCTGCTGCAATGCCTTAAACTGTATCCGAAGCTCATCTCGCTTCACATCGGGGAAAAACTTCTCCTTAAACAGTGTTTTAAAGTCTGTCCAAAGAATCTGGGGCGTAGCTAACTGGGGCTCCTCTCGGTACCAGGCTCTGGCAAGGTCAAAAAGTCGCATGCTCGCAACTTCCACCTTCAGGTCATCTGGAATCCTCGCCATCTTCAGCGTCCGCTCGGCATTTTCCAGCCACTCATCCGCATATACTATCCCCTCATGGTCCCAAAAATCTATCGGACAGAGGTTCTGGTAGTCTCTGGCAGTCCCCGGTCTCGGTACTGCTGGTGCTGGAGGTGCTACCGGTGCTGGTGCTGCCAGCTCTCGGGTCCTGAGCGTATCCACGACTGTCGCCCGAAACTGCACAACCTGATGGTTCTGTGCCTCCAGGAACTGCTGGAACATGGCCATCACCGGAGCGCCATCGAACATCATCGTCGGAGGCAGCGGAGGAAACTGAGGAGGTGGTGGTGGAAGCTGCTCCACCGGAACATCGTATGTGGTCTGATCCGAAGCTCCTGTAGCTCCGGGCAGATCTGCGGTCTTCCTGCTGGTAACTATCCTGAAATAGAAAGAAACTCGTTGATTGCTAAGTCCTAGGAAAATAATAAACCTCCTAGAAAATATTGAGTATAATCAATCTCTATATTCATTAACTATAACGATTTCCCACGGATCCTACGCTGTGATAAGTTTTTCTTAGTCTAATAGGTTCCCCAATAGCACTTTATAGCACAAGTGCCATTAGGATAGACCTGCATGGGCCACCACTAAAAATATGTTACGATCCACTCCCGAATAATCGAACACGAGTCGGACACGCCCAGCCTTCGTCGATGGACACGACGAAGTAAGCTGTACAATTCTAAGGAAAACATCCAAGATACAAGATACATAAAACAACACAGCTGCTATACACGTTCCCAGAACAGATCTCCACAATCTACCAAGTCAAAACAATACCATCCGGAGACAAATCCGGTAACCAGAATAAAATTATACAATCCTGAATCCTCAATATAATATACATGATACAAACTCTAAATAAACTAGAAAATGATCTAATCTAAAGCACTGCAACTCTAAGTCCATCCTGAAACACAACTCCACCATCTCCGGGCTCTGACGCAAGGTGGTACCATATCCTCAAGATACCCGCAACGTATCCTGTCAAGTATCCTGTCAAGAAGAGAGCAAAGTATAACCCCGACAAGAAGCACTAAACAATGTAAACTGAAATGCATGAAAAAAATCACAATATGAACTATGGTACAAAACAGGAATATGAAACCGTAGTACATGAATAATGATAAAACTATAGTACCAGATCCAGAACAATGAACTAGACTATCAGTGTAACATGCAAGTGAAATAACTATCAGAGTATGTGACCGGCTGGGTAAACAATGAACGATGATGGTACGGCCTAGGATCCCACGTGCACGATGTGAGACCTAAGCTATTAGTCAATGCCTAGTTATTATAGGATTGGTCACATATCTGTAGTATTTTCCCACCCCAATGTACAAGTAAAGAACACTGAACAATAAAAAATGAACAATGAACGATGAACAATGTACAATGAACAATCGTGTGTACAATGTGTCAATATGAGAACATGAATCAAGACAGAAATACAGAGTAAAGAGTTCGAGTCGGTGTACTTGCCTTGCTTTGGAGGTCCGAGAATAGTCAAGCATAAATGTGAAAGTCCACCTGGTTTGTACAAGTTTGTTAGGTTTTGAAATGAAGACGTTTAACTAACTATTTGCTAGCTATTTCTAATACTAAATATAGGAAACTAACTATCATACTCTTTAGAAAACATATTTTATCCAAATAAATACTAATGAAAATACTTTAACTATATTTAGCAAAGAAACCTTTTTAAAAGATATTTGCTAGCTAACTACACTTTACACTAGCTATCAATAATTTAGAGTAAAATCAAAATAACATTTAGAGTCATCAAGAATATATTCATTTATCAAAATAATAGTTTAGTAAACTTACTATCTAATTTCATTAACAAGAGGATATATATATATATATATATATATATATATATATATATATATATATATATATATATATATATATATATATATATATATATATATTGGGTCAGTTTGAGTGATTAGGCTTTCAAAGATTATTACACCTTTGTTGAACTCTGGTACAGTACGTAGAACTTGGGTTTGCATTCTTTCAATTGGACACTTGGTAGCTGGATTGATAGTTAAATATTGGGTTTGACTAGTACAGGACCTATTGAATATGTATAGAAGTCGGAATTAGGAATTTATTAGTTAGTAAGTGGTTGTTAATTGGCAAATAAGCTCTGGGGTTTTATTAGTTTAGTTAGTATATATATATATATATATATATATATATATATATATATATATATATATATATATATATATATAATATATATATATATATATATATCAAAATACTTGGCAAATTATAGTAAAACATTTTTTTCTATAGATATTAATAATAGTAATTGTTAATAAAATTTATCAATTATTACTAATGTAAAACCAATAACATACTAACTAAACTAATAAAACCCCAGAGCTTATTTGCCAATTAACAACCACTTACTAACTAATAAATTCCTAATTCCATGGACTTCTATACATATTCAATAGGTCCTGTACTAGTCAAACCCAATATTTAACTATCAATCCAGCGACCAAGTGCCCAATTGAAAGAATGCAAACCCAAGTTCTGCGTACTGTACCAGAGTTCAACAAAGGTGTAATAATCTTTGAAAGCCTAATCACTCAAACTGACCCAATATTGCAAGCCCAATATAACTCTCACAACTCTAGACCCGACCCAGTAGACAAAATACCTATTCTGACTTATCAAACCCAATGATCTAATATTGTCCTTCCTTTGTAAAACAACCCAAATTCAAATTCTATCAATAAAGTTTGCTATTAGCAAAATAAAGTAACAATGTAACCCAACATTCCACACAACACCATTTTGAATTTGAATGTCTAGTTGTAACATTCAAAACAAAAGCTCAAAGCATGGTTCTGAAACTAATAGTACTTCCTCCCGAGATTTGTAAATCAAGATTTGGAATATTTACAAGACCAAAATGAATGGAGACATATAAAACTGAATTTGAAATCAAGCAATTGAAGAGAAATTCGAAAATGCCAATCCCAATCTCCTGCAAACGATCCCAACTCCTGGACACGACCCATGCTTGGACATCACTACAGCAGGACACGAACCAAACTGGTCACGAGCCACAACTAATCCACTCTCTGGACACGAACTAACAAGATACTACTCTTGACACGGGTACTTCGCATCCGATCACAGTCTTGTCAACCCATCAACAACCTAAGTATACACGATGTGATCCCCATTAATCCAGAAAAGAAGGTAGAATATTACCTGAGTATAAAAAAACACTATAGAGTTCGACACTGCTATCCGCGTGTCCAAAGCAATCTTCATGGCTGGCTCAGTCCTTTTGTCGAACAGTTGGAGTGCAAGAGAAAGAAAATCCACCATCAATTCATGTTTGAAAATACTTAATAGGAAAATTTACACAGACATCCAAAATCATCGATAATGACTCCAGATCACCCCAAGCATCAAATCGATCCAAGAAAATCAATCGAACGATCGATCAACTATTCAACAGTGATCGATCACAAGAACAGATGGAAGGAACGGAGGCATACCAATAGAGTCCGATCAAAACAAGAGCTCTACCGTTGTCGTGTTCGTCTCGCCATTGTGTCGCCGCGAGGTCGTCGTCTGTTGGTGTTTTGTCTTTGGACTAGAAAAGATAGTCCCACATCGACTACACCAAACGGTGAGTATCTCAATATAATGCATTGCTTGTGTTGAGGTGTGCACATGAGGTGTAGTGGGGCACAAGTTTGTGCCATGTGGAAGTATTTTCCTAGAAGGAAAAAGGATTAAATCCAACAAGGATGCAAATTAATTTTTGTTGTGCGGACTCGGACTCGGACACGGACTCCAGGATGTCTCGTGCATGCACGGGAGTGTTCGGGGGGTAGGCGTGGACTGGCACACTTCTATGCTGATTGTGGGATGATCTAAAATATTAAACTCTATTTTTTAGTATTGGTATTTTAGTCCCACATCGGATAGGAGAAGAGGTGAAGTCTCAACTCCACTCTATAAATAGAGCCCCTTGGCCTCCTTTGAAAGATGCACCAAGAAGAGAGTTAAGGGAGTCTGTTAAGTCCAAGAAGCCCGTTCAAGTCTCAAATATTGACTTACGAGCGTTCCAGAAGTTCTTCGTGAACTTGCTGGTTCCTGGAAGC
This sequence comes from Iris pallida, assembly GCA_029216955.1. Classification (NCBI taxonomy): domain Eukaryota; kingdom Viridiplantae; phylum Streptophyta; class Magnoliopsida; order Asparagales; family Iridaceae; genus Iris; species Iris pallida. The sequence continues at coordinate 14,772,532 of JANAVB010005598.1, forward strand.
TGTTCCTGCTCGTGTGGGACGAATAAAGCTTTGAGCAACGGTGGTTCATTCACCCCAGCATCTCATTCTCGCCTGTCATCGCTGCTGTTGCCTTTTACAGTAACTTCTTTTTAGAAGCTCTACTGCCGATAGTCGCTTGCACAAAGTCTCTTTAGATTTTTTGTGTATTACGTAGAATCTTTTTAGATCCTCGTAATTCAGAATCCTCCAGGATCTCTGTTGCACATCTTCTTTAAGGTGTTGCATTTGAAACGTTGTCTGTACAATTGTTTCAGTTTCAGAATTTTCCATCGAAAATTGTGCCTCGGCACTAACAATCTCAAAGCTTTATTGAGAAGATGGATAACTCTCGAGCTTCGCTCATCGATACCGGCTTTAACAAGTTGGAGAAATTCGATGGCGAACACTTCCAGATTTGGAAACGAAAGGTCACTTTAAATCTTCAACTCGTGAATGTTGATCACGTGCTGTCAGAAGAAGAACCGATCGTTCTAACCACTGGATCTGCTGCGGCTGTGGCCGCTGCTACGACCAAGCAAGCGAAGTGGAAGAGAGAAAACAGTATATGTAAACTACTGATACTCAATTCCATGGAAGACTCTCTGGCAGAGTCCTACTCCAAGAAGACATCTGCCAAAGAGATATGGAACTCCTTGGGAAAGCTCTATGAAGATGACGAGAACCGGTCCAAGATTTTCATGGTAGAAAAATACCACAAGTGGACCTTCGAAGACGAGAAGGCGATGCTGCCCCAAGTGAAGGAGTTTCTGAAGTTGCGTCAGAAACTAGAAGACGAGAACATGCCCCTCGTCGACAAGTTTGTCGTTGGAGGGATCGTCGCGAAACTTCCTACAGAATGGAGCAACTTCTATGCAAGGATGCATCGAAAGAAGATGGAAATTAGCTTGGAAGATTTCTTGCAAGAGATCCATGTTGAGGATGAGATGTGCTCTCAACAGAAGATGGATACTCTGTCTAAGCAACTGGCGAAGGCAAATCTGGTCCAAACCAGAGAATACCAGGGGAAGCAGGCTGCTTCTCATCTCAAAAAGAAGGACTTCACGAATCTGAAAGTGAAGGGTCCTGCTTTCAAGCAGCAGAAGTCCAAGTCCCATGTGACTTGCTTCAATTGTGGCAAGAAGGGCCACTACAAATCCGAATGCAAGTCCAAGCCCAAAGAACAAGGTGATCCTAGTAAGGTTTCTATGATTACTAATCTAGTTGCCATGATAGCACAGGTTGCAACTGTGGGGGCTGACTTGGACTGGTGGATAGACACTGGTGCGACCTGCCATGTCTGTTCAGACAAAGACTGGTTCGTCTCTTATGAGCCAACTTCAGAGAAGGTCATAATGGCAAACCAGGCACAAGCTGAAGTACTGGGTTCGGGACGGTGGAGCTAAAACTTACATCGGAGAACACTCTGACGCTTCAAGGTGTGAAGCATGTTCCAGTAATTACTAAGAACCTGATCTCTGGAAGTCTGCTCTACAACGCAGGCTTGAGGATGGACATCAATGCTGGCCAGTTGGTGATGTCCAAGAAGGGTACATTCTTCGTGAAAGCTTTCCAAACTGAAGGAATGTACAAGATTCAGCTTGTTGTAACCCAGCATGATAATATAAATGCAATCACTTTTTCTGATTATTCTCTTGAGTTGTGGCATAATAGGCCAGGACATGTTCATTGTAAAAGGATTAACAGAATGTCTAGTCTAGGACTTATCTCCAAGTGTGGGGGTAAGGTAGAGAAATGCGAAGTATGTGCTCAGACGAAGATCACAAGAAAACCCTTTCACAGGGTCCATCGAAGCACAGATCTTCTGGAGTTGGTTCACTCAGATATCTGTGACTTCAAACAATTCTCTACAAAGGCCGGGATGAAGTATTTTATTACTTTCATCGATGACTTCTCAAAGTATGCTTTCGTCTACTTGCTCAAATCTAAAGACGAAGCATTCGAGAAGTTCAAGGAGTTCAGGGCCGAGGCTGAGCGGCAAACTGGACAACAACTCAAGAGGTTAAGGAGTGATCGAGGCGGGGAGTATCGGTCTCATGAATTCTTATCATTCTGCAAAGAACATGGAATCATCAATGAGATAACGGCTCCGTACTCTCCTCAATCCAACGGAAGTAGCAGAAAGGAAGAACAGAACATTGACAGAGATGATGAACTCCATGCTGTTGACTGCGGGTCTTCCAAAGTGCTACTGGGGAGAAGCTGCACTAACGGCAACGTTCATTCTGAACAGAGTGCCATATGCAACTTCCGAAATAACTCCTCATGAACTCTTGTTCAAAGTCAGACCTAACTTGAATGTTATTCGAGTGTGGGGGTGTCTGGCTTATGTGAAGCTCCCGGATCTGAAGATTCAGAAGCTGGGGACAAGGACTACGAAGGCAATCTTCTTGGGGTATGCCGAGAAGAGTGATGCTCGGAGATTCCTTGATATCGAGTCAAACCATATCATCGAATCTCGCGATGCTGAATACTTTGAAGACAAGTTTGCAAAACACAAGAATATTATTCTCGCGGATCTTTCGGAGAATGATGAGGGTACAAAGCAGACAGAAGTCTTTAATGAACCAGTAGTCCAAGATGAAGCTGTCGTCAAGGAGACACCAGCTGAACCAGAACTCGCTAAGCCGTCAACTAAGCGAACGAGAAGGCCGAAAGACTTCGAAGATGACTTCGTCACCTATCATGTGGAAGCAGATCCGCTTACCTATGATGAGGCGATGAAGACCAGAGATGCTGTATTCTGGAAGGAGGCGATAGACAACGAGATTGACTCAATCACCTCCAACAACACATGGGTATTGGTTGACCTACCAGAAGGAGCAAGACCTATCGGATGCAAATGGATCTTCAAGAAGAAGATGAAAGTAGATGGAACCATTGGCAAGTTCAAGGCCAGGCTAGTGGCCAAGGGGTTTGCTCAGAAGCAGGGGATCGACTACTTTGACACTTATGCTCCAGTAGCTCGGATGACAACCATCAGATTGTTAATTGCTCTAGCAGCAATACACAAGCTGGTGATACATCAGATGGATGTGAAAATGGCATTCCTTAATGGCGAGCTGACCAAAGAGATCTACATGCAACAACCAGAAGGTTTTATCGTCAGAGGTCTGGAAGACAAAGTCTGCAAGTTGATGAAGTCTCTGTATGGTTTGAAACAAGCTCCCAAAATGTGGCATGAGAAGTTTGACAAGGTGATAAGGTCAAATGGCTACAGTGAAACAGACAAGTGTGTCTATACGAAGTTTGCTGACGGAAGAAGAGTAATCGTTTGTCTTTACGTGGACGACATGCTAATCCTAGGTACGGATTTAAGCTGCGTCCCAGAGACAAAGAAATTCCTCTCGACCAAGTTCAGTATGAAGGACTTGGGGGATGCCGACGTAATCTTGGGGCTCAAGATCATCCGGACAGGCACTGGAATAGCGCTGTCACAATCTCATTATATTAAGAAGATGCTCACTCGCTACGGGTATCAAGATCTTCCTATAATCGATACACCGTACCGGAGTGATCAAAAGCTGGAGCCAAATTCGAGGGAAAGCGTTAGGCAGTTGGAGTACGCTAGCGTCATCGGAAGCTTGATGTACGCTACTACTGTCACAAGGCCTGACATAGCTTTTGCCGTAGGAATGTTGAGTCGGTTCACTAGCAATCCAGGCGTTGAGCACTGGAAAGCTGTGAAGCGTGTTATGAGATATCTCAAGAAAACTCAGACATATGCACTTTTCTACAGCGGAGATCCGTCAGTAGTAGAAGGCTTCAGTGATGCTAGCTGGTGTTCAGATATGGAGAGCGAGTATTCTACAGGTGGATTCGTATTCGCCATGGGCGGAGCTGCTATATCGTGGAAGTCGAAGAAGCAGACTATGTTATCTCGTTCCTCCATGGAATCTGAATTCTTTGCATTGGATGCTGCTGCAGATGAAGCAGAGTGGCTTCGGAAGCTCATGTATGATCTTTCGGTGGTTGGGGCTCAGATACCGGCAATACCGATATACTGTGACAACCAGGCGGCAGCAACAGTGACATCAAATGAACTCTTCAACGGGAAGAAGAGGACAGTGCGGTTGAAGCACAGAGCAGTTCACGATCTTATCAAGAGATGTGTTATTGCAGTGATTGATGTTCGGAGTCAGGAGAACCTGGCGGATCCGTTCACCAAGGGCCTCAAGCGCCAGCTGGTCGATGACACAACTTGTAAAATAGGCTTGAAGGCATTCTGATATTGTATTATTGTATTCCTACCATAAATTTTTATGCTATTAGTTCAAAGATTTATCTACTAGGCATCTAGCTTTTGGTTCAAGGGAGGACCACTAATCGAAAGAATATCAGGAACGGTGAGTACATGTTCTATTGGACATGGAGAGGTTACGGACCTATAACCACTGTTGTCTACTATTATTTTCTGCGGGAAAACGATTTCTGTGGGAAGGTTGGCTTAAATGCCTTAATGAGTTCTCAGGCAGAGTGAATACCTGGAGTGCTTTACAGGAAGCACGGTAGCACAGCACTACAAGGAGTGTAACTCCATGCTACAGTGGGGTGATTCCACCATGAGGTTCCCAGGTAGGGGTAATGCCTCGGCTTTGCAAGCCAAGTCACAGCGGAGTAGCACCGCAAATAGGCAGGTAGCCTAATGTTGTATGATAATCGTAATAAAGAGAAGTAGACAGCACTACAAAGAGGACGATGTCCTCATGTTACAGTGGCATGACACCACGAAGAGGTACCAGGTAGGGTAAAGCCTTGGCTTTGCAAGCCATGTCATAGCGGCGTAACACCGCACGAAAGCGCAAGGCTTCATGCTTGGTAGTTTGGCACTACAAAGAGGCCTGTGACCTCATGCTACAGTAGTATGACACTACGATGAGGTACCCAGGTGGGGTAAAGCCTCGGCTTTAAGCCATGTCATAGCGGCGTAGCATCGCAAAGAAGCGCAATGCTTCATGCCATGACTCTTTATAAAGAACTCACCTATAGTGTATAGACAGAGATATCAGGCCGTCTCTTGAGGGTAAACTTGTAGACGTCCAAAAATTATACACTGAAACCAGGCTGGCACAAGGCCTTCAATGTGCAGCCAGAAGCACAGTTGATGTCATTATGTGAGTAGGAAGAATTACAGTTATGGTACAGAATTCAAGGCTTAGTCCATTCTTGTATCATGCTGTTATTTAACCTATGTGGGAAGATTCAAGTCGTAGCGACATCTCTCCTAATGCATGATGGGCAGTCACTGTGGGGAACGCTCAACCCATATTTTGAGATATGTGGGGGATTGTTGGTATTTTTGCCTTTGGACTAGAAACGATAGTCCCACATCGGCTACACCAAATGGTGAGTATCTCAATATAATGCATTGTTTGTGTTGAGGTGTGCATATGAGGTGTAGTGGTGCACAAGTTTGTGCCATGTGGAAGTATTTTCCTAGAAGGAAAAAGGATTAAATCCAACAAGGATGCAAGTTAATTTTTGTTGTGCGGACTCGGACTCGGACACGGACTCCAGGATGTCTCGTACATGCACGGGAGTGTTCGGGGGGTAGGCGTGGACTGGCACACTTCTATGTTGATTGTGGGATGATCTAAAATATCAAACTCTATTTTTGAGTATTGGTATTTTAGTCCCACATCGGATAGGAGAAGAGGTGAAGTCTCAACTCCACTCTATAAATAGAGCCCCTTGGCCTCCTTTGAAAGATGCACCAAGAAGAGAGTTGAGGGAGTCTGTTAAGTCCAGGAAGCCCGTTCAAGTCTCAAATATTGACTTACGAGCGTTCCAGAAGTTCTTCGTGAACTTGCTGGTTCCTGGAAGCTGTTCGTGCTCGTGTGGAACGAATAAAGCTTTGAGCAACGGTGGTTCATTCACCCCAGCATCTCATTCTCATCTGTCATCGCTGTTGTTGCCTTTTACAGTACTTCTTTTTAGAAGCTCTACTGCTAATAGTCGCTTGTACAAAGTCTCTTTAGATTTTTTTGTGTATTACGTAGAATCTTTTTAGATCCTCGTAATTCAGAATCCTCCAGGATCTCTGTTGCACATCTTCTTTAAAGTGTTGCATTTGAAACGTTGTCTGTATATATATATATATATATATATATATATATATATATATATATATATATATATATATATATATATCAAAATACTTGGCAAATTATAGTAAAACATTTTTTCTATAGATATTAATAATAGTAATTGTTAATAAAATTTATCAATTATTACTAATGTAAAACCAATAACATACTAACTAAACCAATAAAACCCCAGAGCTTATTTGCCAATTAACAACCACTTACTAACTAATAAATTCCTAATTCCATGGACTTCTAAACATATTCAATAGGTCTTGTACTAGTCAAACCCAATATTTAACTATCAATCCAGCTACCAAGTGCCCAATTGAAAGAATGCAAACCCAAGTTCTGCGTACTGTACCAGAGTTCAACAAAAGTGTAATAATCTTTGAAAGCCTAATCACTCAAACTGACCCAATATTGCAAGCCCAATATAACTCTCACAACTCTAGACCCGACCCAGTAGAGAAAATACCTATTCTGACTTATCAAACCCAATGATCTAATATTGTCCTTCCTTTGTAAAACAATCCAAATTCAAATTCTATCAATAAAGTTTGCTATTAGCAAAATAAAGTAACAATGTAACCCAACATTCCACACAACACCATTTTGAATTTGAATGTCTAGTTGTAACATTCAAAACAAAAGCTCAAAGCATGGTTCTGAAACTAACAGTACTTCCTCCCGAGATTTGTAAATCAAGACTTGGAATATTTACAAGACCAAAATGAATGGAGACATATAAAACTGAATTTGATATCAAGCAATTGAAGAGAAATTCGAAAATGCCAATCCCAATCTCCTGCAAATGATCCCAACTCCTGGACACGACCCATGCTTGGACATCACTACAGCAGGACACGAACCAAACTGGTCACGAGCCACAACTAATCCACTCTCTGGACACGAACTAACAAGATACTACTCTTGACACGGGTACTTCGCATCCGATCACAGTCTTGTCAACCCATCAACAACCTAAGTATACACGATGTGATCCCCATTAATCCAGAAAAGAAGGTAGAATATTACCTGAGTATAAAAATACACTATAGAGTTCGACACTGCTATCCGTGTGTCCAAAGCAATCTTCATGGCTGGCTCAGTCCTTTTGTCGAACAGTTGGAGTGCAAGAGAAAGAAAATCTACCATCAATTCATGTTTGAAAATACTTAATAGGAAAATTTACACAGACATCCAAAATCATCGATAATGACTCCAGATCACCCAAAGCATCAAATTGATCCAAGAAAATCAATCGAACGTTCGATCAACTATTCAACAGTGATCGATCACAAGAACAGATGGAAGGAACGGAGGCATACCAATGGAGTCCGATCAAACCAGAGCTCTATCGTTGTCGTGTTCATCTCGCCGTTGTGTCGCTGCGAGGTCGTCGTCTTCACCGCGAAGGAAACTCAGGTGCTCCGCTGCTCTCGTCAACTTCGATCGAATGTCGCTCAAGAAGAAGAGGCGGAGAAAGAAGAAGGCTTCGTGGTGGTGGAACAGAACCGGTTCATTATCGTCCGGTCGCCATGGCTGTCGACCCGAGCTCGATGACGAAGAAGGAGAATGGACGAGGAAAATTTCGGCAGGGCTTCTCTGTGAAATGTGAATGAAGAAGAAGAAGGAAGCTAGGGTCAATTTATAGAAGGTGGACGGCCGGGCAGGCGGTTGTACGGGCAGAGTCGAGGCAGTTGGGCGGGCAGGCGGTTGGCGACGACAGCTGTAGAATGGTTAGGCAGTTGAGGAGGAAAAGCCTCTGATTCGAACGAAATAGGAAAAGAAGAATGGAGGGAAGTTTAAAATTATGCATGTTGGGAAAGAACCAGAAGAGTAGGCTTTAAACTCAAGGATCAGAAAAATTTTAGTTGACTGCCTTCATTTGGGTTGCCTTGGCCCAATTGGCAGTCGGCTAAGATTTAAAGTGAAGAGTAGAAAATGATTAAAAGAATTAAATAGTTGATGAATTTGGGCTGGTAGCCCAATGAACTGTTGGGCTTTTGAAAACCAATAAATTTATTTAGGAAAGAAAAAAATCAATTAGTCAATTGAAATAATCTTAATAAGGTTTTAGAAAATATTTAGAAAATTAGGATTTGATTAAGATAATCTAAAATTTAGATTTAAATTAATCACAAGAGAAAAATATTATTATTTAGAAAAGTGGAGTTACAGATATTACCCCTAAATTATAGGGATTAGCTTAATCAAAATTTTGTTCACAATGACTTCATATCACCTATGTTAAACTGCTAGAAGTTATTTTTCAATGCTAATTGATGTAACTAGGATATACAGAGTTTTCATTTTTTTTTTTCCTTTAGGGATGGGGGGGGGGGGGGGGGGGGGGGGGTATTGCCAGGTGCACCATCCCCTTTCCCATGTGTGTTATGTCCATGCCAAGTTTTAGATGTAGAATGAGTTTGAATAAGTTTTTCAGTATCAATATCAGATATTGGACCCTTCCTACGAGTATCGAGATCAAAAGTATCGATAGTATCAACGGTTTTCAGATCGGAGTATCAAGTTTTTTTGGTATCAGAAAGCAACTAATTATTAACAAATTGTGCATGTTTTTTTATTCTACTATGATGGTTGTATTTATTAGCAGACTAGCCTAATCATTAGGTTTAGTGGACCCCATTTAATTTGACTTGAGCCATAGGCTTGATCAAATAGAATAGCCATTATTAGACAAGATTAGTTAGTTATCACCTTAAAGATGGAGGGATAGTAAAGATTCTATTCATGACAAAAAGAGCAAGGACTTTTAAGACATCTTATCCAATCCCTACAACCAAACCCTAACCTAATGAGACTATATATATATATATATATAGATATATATATATATATATATATATATATATATATATATATATATATAACCCTTTATGACAAGCCTTAGTGCATTTACTACATTCCAACTAGAAGAAACCTAGAACATCATTCCAAAATCCCTCCTTTCATTCCTTGTGTCCCCTGGTGCACTACATTGGGAATCCATCCCAATAGGTAAACCATTGTCATTTTGCATAGTTTGAGCTCCATTTCATGCATGACACTTGTAGGAAACACACATGGCTAAGAAACTATAGGAAGAGGAACTAGGTCCTAGTAAGTCCTATTGTGATGACTACATGGAGTTTGTGTCCATTTGGAGACAATTACGATTGTTGTCCACCAAGTGTTTGTCGAAATGGCAAAGTGGCTATTTAAATTATGTTTTTCAGTTTTTGCGTATGGCTTGTTTTGCCCTAGGATAGGATGTATGATTTCTAGTGTCTATACCTAAATGTGTGTGTGTGTG
>JANAVB010005598.1:15612358-15697358 GCA_029216955.1 Iris pallida
TATGAAATTTATATAACTATGATATATTAATATACACGTAATGTCTAATATTTGTCTACTATAAATATACGTACCTATATATTCGCCAGTATATATATAGCCTAGCAATCTTAACAATCACAAAAGACATTTTCTAAGACATGCCAACATACATTCAGAAACCAAATACCAATACACACATATCATATACAATACCTATTTATATAAAATTAATTATTTATCCATTAAGGTAAATACACTAATTATATCACCCCCATAATTATCTACATGGGCCTCTTTGGACGTACTATATGTCTACATGGGCTTGTGCATGGTTTGGGTTCAGTCTGGGCCAACTTGGTACAACCGGGTCTCCTAAAATCACTTATATTAATAAATAACTAATTAAAATTATTTATAGAGGTTAACTCGTAACTTGGCCTGGTTTTCCTAGTTGGGACACACTTATGGCTGGGTCTTCCTCGGCATGGCTAATATACTAGTCAAGGCACGCCACCGCACTATCCGTGCCAAGATTCCTAGTCGTCTGGTACTTCAAAATTCAATCATGGCTAAAATCATCTACCGTAAGAATTAACTAATTAATTATTTATAAAAATTCTAAAAATCACCATTTAAATCAAATAAATAATATAAAAATATTTTAAAAATTTTCGGAAAGGGGAGCTACAAATCCATCCACTTTAAAAATAAATTCGTCCTCGAATTTAAGGACTACCAGGGTATTCAGACTTGGTAGATTGGTGAGAGGTAGTAGAAATTTATGATAAAAGCAATTGATCGAGTAAAATAAACAAAATAGGAAGAAAGTATTTGAAACTCTAAAAGTCCTAAAATGCTCTCAACTTTAATTTTGAAACAAGTTTGTTAAGGAAAATAATCATAAACAAAGTATCGACGAAATCTGCCTTCAACCCCGACAAATAAAATATGTGAATAAGTAAAAAAAAAATTGAAACTCCGGAAAAGGGAATCTAGGAATTTGACCCAATTATGCCCCAAATAATTCATAAAATATTGTCTAAAACAATATCTATTACTTTAAATAATCTTTGTGATAAAATCAATTGTCAAAGCATTGTTAATAACAATTTAGATACTTATAGCTGTATATTTTCCACAAATACAATATCTTCTAAAATATTATAGTAGTAATTTGAATTTAATATAACTCTTGATAAATAGTAATTCCAATAATCCTAGAATAAAATCTCTTCTAAAATGTTGCAAATCTCCCCTCTCCTTTTTTTTGTTCCCAAAATATCTAAAATAGAAATAGAATAAAAATTATTTCCCGATTTGGAAATTAAACTCAAATAAACTAAAAGGAAAAAGTAAGAAATGGAAAGGGGCTTACGACCTACCCGCCTTAGAATAATTTATCCTAGAATTTAAGGACTAGGATGAACAAATCTTTCTAAGATTTAAATAAATATTGGATTTAACAAATCAAAGTCAATCCGTAATGATTTTAAAAATAATTCAAGATTTTATTAAAATATAAAAATGCATTTGATCGAATCTAAATATAATACAATAATAATTTAAATGGATAATGTGTTTATCAAATGACTTAGAAAATATTGTGTATATTATCTAAACAGTTCATATCTTTGTTAGTCCAAGACTGAATCAAACTAATTATAATATAACAAAATAAATTTAATTGATAATTAATATTAGCAAATAATTTAAGCGATATTTTATAAATTCTAAATCCAAAAATAGTTTGACAAAAATTCTGTTGTCATCCAAATATATTCTATAGTGGTTATAAATAAAAATCTATTTTCTAACTAAAATTTATTAAAGTAAAACAAAATAAAAAATTTTGAAAGCAGGGATGTGGGTTTACAAATCTACCCACCTTAGAATATTTCATCTTCAAAATTTCAAAGAGCACGATTAGGCACGACTATGAAGAATAATCAAGAAACCAAATTTTTAATTGATAAGAATAAAACGACGAATGGTATAATCAAGGGTGTGATATGATTCATGATCTAATTAGTCACGCGAAATCATGGATATGATCAAAATGATAAATAATATAGACAAAAGGAGAGTGTGATTTGGCACGATCAATATTCGGTCAAATGGTATAGTTGACCACCAAATATTTTTAAGATCGGTCAAGATTGAAACGGTTGGGCACAACCAATCCATGGTTAGCATGGTTGAGTCATTACCAGCTTTTTAAGGAATGACCAAAGTTTTCGATAAAATCTAAACAAGATTTTAGTCGTATTTAAGATGCAGTCACGATCAAGGCAAATCGTGCAAGTCATCCAAGCAGGGTAAAATAGGAAGTCGGCACGAGCATGATCATGATCAAAATAGTCACGACCGTAGTTGGAACGGAGGTATAACCTTGGCTATGACTTAGTTGAAATTATAGACACGGTTATGATTTAGTCTTGATAAAAATGGTTTATGATCGATCAAATTAGAAATCATCTTGGTACGAACAACTAGTTGAACAAAATTATTTAGGCACGATCATGCAATTGAATTCTAGGATGACAGGCAAATTGGCACGATCGAAATAGAGTCGAATAGTTTGGTCGTGATCAAAAAGTATTTAAGGATGATCCATACGAAATTATTCTAACATGAACGATTGTGTAGGCATGATCATAGAATCAACCTAGGAAAGGATACGAATTGACGCGATCGAAATATAATAAAAGGAGTCTAGTCATGATCGAAATTGTTCAAGGATGATCAATCCAAAAATGCTTAAAATATTTATCCACAATTATTTAGGCACGAGTTTAGAATCAAAATCTAGATAGGTTTAGGAATCCAGTCGAAATTATATTAAAAGATGACAATCTAAAAAATAGAAGGATAAGAAAGGAAGGGAGAATTATCGGTTTATTGAGAAGATTGTGACTAGGAATAAGCACAAATTAGTTTGAAAACTTACTAGTTATATGCCATTAAGACATAGTCTCTATGGTATTCGAAACTCGTAAACATAATCGAAGTCACTTTACCGAGAATTTATGCCTCGTCAGTGTACAGCTAGCTGCATTAAACCCTTGGTTCCACAACTCAAGCTATGTTGCGGTAACGAATACCCTATCAACTCTATCTAATCTTGACATAACAACTCAAGGATGAAATAAGACGACTAAGACATAATTTTAATAATGTTCGATCACCCACGCTTACTTGAAATTATTTCAACTTAGGGGTCATGCCACGCCAGTGCGCTGCTGGCTGCAGCGAACCCGCAGTCTCGATAATTCAAATAAGTGATGACAGTGCGCTGCTGTCTTGTCATCGCAAGTCATCAAAATTATTCCAACTATATCCCCAAGAATATCAAAGGAGTTTAAAATATCATACAAGTTGATAAAGATTAAAAAAAAAGTACAAGTATCTGTTCTTCAAGTATAAGATCAGCTTATTGGAAAAAAAAGCAATTAATTAGGAAGGGAAATGATCGAAGCCAAAATAAGTAAAATCTTATCAAGATTCAACGATTGAGAGGAAACTTTTTAATTCGAAAACTTAACTCGATATTAATAGACAATTGAGTGAGAAGTTATTTTAAAAATATTTCCTTAGGTCCAAGGAAAAGAATATAAGTGATACGAACTTATGATATGGCGATGTTTTGAAAATACATAAGATAAAGTTGTACAAATGATCATGATTAGGGAGAAAATGACCGAAGGCAAAAGAAATATAAACTTAAATTTATATTTTTCTAATATTCAAGATCGAAGGAAAAATATGTAACAAGCACTATGTCTACCTATTACGAATATATGGCTAAAAATTAGGTTGCGCCATGAACCTACTAACCAGTGATCAAGTTGCGCCCCAAAAATCAGGTTGCGCCACTGATATGAAGCTCAGAGAACAAACTGCACCGCTGAACAGGTTGTATCATATATCAAACTGCACCCAGTCTTATTGTGCCAAAATCTACGTGGCGTCTGACATTTAATAGCCATCATTACCTGACAGCACTGACAACTGAAACCACAGTGAACGAGGAAAATCTCTTCGAATCCCGCGAATTGTGCCGCTCGAGGAGAGTTGGTTGACAGCTGTCATGTATGCTTTGTAAGTTGCGCCTAGGCACAATCCAGACAAAATCCTTAGTCGCGCCTAGGCGCAATCTGAATGACTTCTGCTCAAAAGCTGCCACGTGTCTAGGCACAGCTCAATCAGGCACTGTTTTACTCATTGACTGAAGTTCGTGCAATCTGATAAAGTTGAGACAATTTTCATCTCTAAAGCAGGATGACGTGGCGCACATGCCACTAATCTCTCAAGACGTATCTACTATCCTGTACACGACCACGCGCATCTCAATCACATGATGCCATGTATCTAAATACAGTTAGTATACGACTTATAACTGAATGAAAGTTGACGCAATAGAATATTGGCGCAACCCAATGTGGCGCAATCAAGCCTCGCGCACATCAGAATAACTGCTAAAACAGTTATTTCCTGAACTCTATAAATAGAGTTTTCAATCATTGTTAAAGCATCAGATACATACGTACAGAGATCAAGAACTCTTACAAAATTGCCGCTGTATTCTCCAGAGGCTCTAGTCTTCAAGTTCACATAGTCCAAGGAATAAAGTGATCGTCTTCTGATCAGATTCCTACAGTTGTACTTCTCCAGAATTTATTGTACTTTGTACTATTCTTTCACAAGTTTGGAATAAACTTTTTTATTTTTGCAAACAAAATGACGACTCTGCTGGGGACGACTTTCTCCTCCGATGAGAAGGTGACAACTCAATGTAATACTGCGTCGATCGGCAAGACGCAGAAGACTCTGGTTATTCAAGTCAACCAGACAGCCTACGAGAATATGATCAACACCAAGAGCAACAAGCGCATTGTGGCTATCACCAAGAACAGGACTGTGTGGACTCCTAAATCTTCTGCAGTTGTTGTTGCCCAGGTGCAACTTGAGTGCTCAGTGGCCAAGGCACAATCCGCCTCAGTGGCTCAGGCACATCCTGCCTATATTACCCAGGTGCAATCCACTCTTCCTGCTGCCCGTACGCAGTCGACTACTCTCTTGACTGCCAAGGCGCAGTCTGTTCAGGCCGTTGTTGAGGCACAGTCTACCCATTTTGATGCCAAGGCACCACCAGTAGCCCGTAGTGCTATGGCACAATCCAAGCAATCAGTAACTAAGGCGCAGTCTACTGCTCTGGCACAACACAAAGGAACTAGTCTTTTGGCTATTCCCTCTTCCAATTCTCCAGTTCTGAACTGGAAGAAGCAATATTCTAGTGCTGCCACTAGACAGAACAAAGGGAAGAGTTCTTTGACACTTCTTCAATTGGCGCAATCTGTGCCTAAAATGGTCTCACAACAGAACAAATGGGAATGCTTCTCAGCTAACCCTCTACAAAATAAAGGAAAGTACCCTTTGGTCTTTTTTCAAACTTCCCTGGTCTATGACTCAGAGGAAGACACATCAGATTATATTCCTTTAAGCAGAGGTCTTCGGATCTCTGATATCGAAAAGAATACTGATCAAAGAGGCATCTTACCTACCCCTATGAGGTCTGGTCAAGACCTTCCTACCTTGCAAATTTCAAGATCTAAGTAAGGAAAATTGAGGGTATCACAAACAGAGACACCTGAAGCAGAATTTTCTGAATTACGCGCTTATCTCAATAGGCGTCAACCAATATCAACTTTGGTGAAACGTAAGAACCCTATGCCAAAGGCCAACCTATACCTGAAGCCAAAGTTTAAAAAGAAGGACCCAACCACTTATGCTAATGAGTTGAGTACATCTTTGTACACTCAGGGAACAAAACATCTGAAGAATAGGAGACATGTTCCTAACATCATTAAGGAATATGTTCCTCCGACGTCTTCTCGTCCTGTAGTTGTAACTGATCTTCGGCAACGTCTTACACAAAGACGGGAGATTACAAGGGTATCTCCCTCACCTCCAAATCATGCTTCAGATCGCCACTGTCTTCATGAAGTCGTCATCAACTGTTGTTGCCAATCAGCTCGACGATCTGTCTTCGATCGTCTGAACTATGCTTCAACTCCCGAACATATAATAAAAGATAAAGACGAGCTATTATATGCTTCTGTTAACATGACTTTTCAAGGCACTGGGGGTGGGAAATATCCAAGACTTAATGCATCCCGTAATCCCAGTCAGCAATACTTGGATCGGATTCATGCATCCAGTGAAGGTGTCTTTCAATATACTAGATCGATAAATCAATATTTGAACCAAGGTGTCTTTAATCAAGAAGATCTCCCCATCGCCCATATAGGAGAGGACTCTTTTTCAGAATTTGATGCAGATAGTGAAAGTTCTGAACAAACTATCTCATCAATAGCAGCAAGAGAAGTGGTGGCATATACCATTACAGAAGATCAAGATGCCTCAACTTCAACCAGTCAAGAGCAACGAATTGTTACATTAGAAGACAAATTGAAGACCATAGCTGAAATGGTTGCAAGTATGCACACTATAATCGTGGCTCAACATGCAGTGCCACCGATTGTAAACCCTGCTACAAGTCCTGAGCTTATAGCATCTTATGTACTTGTTAATCTGGGGGTACCAACTCCTCAGGTTGCTTTTGTACCAATTTAAGCTGATCCCAGTCAGTCTGGTGCTGGAGGTGGTAATTATTACGCTGTTCCTCCTCCTAATACTTCAAATCAGCCTACCAATTTCCAAACATCAGGGGATGCTAATGAGACTGTGAAACTCTTACGCACTCAGTTTGAGGCCTTCAAGCAGAAGGATGGCCTACAAAGACTGGGCATAAAGCAACCGTATCCTATAGAGTGGAAGGAAGTGTCATTCCCTCCTAAATACAAGCTTCTAACCATTATGTTATTTGATGGCAGCACCTCTCCAAGTTCGTACATCAATCACTTTGAGGTGATGACTGATCAATTACAGCCAAATGATGCTCTCCTTACCAGAGTGTTCGTCGGTGGTTTAGCTGGCGCAGCATACGACTGGTATCGTAGCTTGCCTGATGGTTGCATCACTTCTTTTGCTGGTTTCAAGCAAATGTTCTTGGAACGGTTTTATGAGGGAGTCAATGACATGACAATGTCTGCCCTCATTAAGATTAAATAGAGGTACAATGAATCCATGGAAAGTTTTATTGAAAGATTCTGCCGAGAGGCACTCAAAATACCTTTAGGAACTCCATCTGCTGTAACAATAGACACTTACGAATCAAACTTGTTGCCTATTATCAGTATGTGGACGGGATCTACACAATTACAGGATTGGCCTTCTTTCATTGTGAATGCCAAGGCAGCTGAGGTCAGTGCTAAAAAGTTCAAACAGTTAGGAGTTCAGATGACTCATCCTAACCAAGACGAACATTCTACACCCGGGGGTAATAATTGCCAGAATAATCGTAAGGGTAAAGAAACACTGGCCATCAATCTCAAGGGCAATGAGTCTTTGGCTGTCAACGTCACTCAGACAGCACCTACTCCATGTCACTCCCCGTTCTCAGAATACGTATTTTATATACATGTACTGCTTGAATGTATTTATTTAACAATTATCATGCATTGTTCTGTATTTAAATTCCTTTTATTTTTGCTAATTATTTCTCTGTATTTTATTTTCTGTTTTAGTTTGCTTTTGGGTTCGGCCGGGTTGGTTTATTTCTGGTTTTACATGAACCACCCTCATCTCCATTTAAAGCACCAATCTTTTCTCTCTCTTCATTTACACTCATTTACTTCTTCTTCAACCTCTATTACTCCCCCACCAACCTAGAGAGCTAGGCAAGTACAACTTGCTTCTTGATGGATCTCCAATTTTGTTGTTCCATTTCTTTCCTCACGAGATTCTAGGACACTCTAGTACTTAGCATTTTCAATTTCTATGGTTCATTTCTTGTAGATCTAAGTTTGTCGCATTTTCAATTTTCGTATGGCCTTAGCCGCACTGTTCTTAACAGTCTTCGAGCCGCATGCGCCCTTTGCCACATGAGACTCAGTCTTTGAGCCGCATGAGACTCAGTCTTCGAGCCGCATGAGACTCAGTCTTGAACCGCATGAGACCCGGTTCCCTGAGCCACATGAGACTCAGTCCCCCGAGCCGCATGAACGTTACTCTTTCTAGCCGCATAGGCTTTGGCAACTCTGGCCGCATGAACTTTACTTTTTTCTAGCCGCATGAACTGAACTTTTTCTCTCAGCCGCATGGCTGGGTTGGCTTTTCAGCCGCATACGCATGTTTTTCCTCAGCCGCATAAGAACTCGTTCTCTTCCCAGCCGCATGAGCGCATACTCTTCCAGCCGTATGAGCGCATACTTCCTCAGCCGCATACACTTGTTCCCTCACTGCCGCATATGCTCGATTCTCTGTAGCCGCATATGCATGTTCTCTCTGGCCGTATGGCTTGGGTAGTTCTGAGCCGTATGAACCATATTTTTCGAGCCGCATGAACCATATTTTCTTAGCCGCATGGCCTATTTTCCCAGCCGCATAGAAGGACCCTAACTTACCCGGCCGCATAGATGAGTATCCATCTATTGCTACCCATAGTACCTTTTAGCTGTTTCTTGTCCCGGATTGACATTGATTGACATGGATTGTTACCCTGACTAATAATTGATCATGCGTTCCTAGTTGGAACTAAGAGACTGGTTAGTCATTTTATTGAATTGAATGAGACATGTTCATGTTAACTATGAACTATTGCAATCGACTGGCCGATCCGAACATTGGCATATGGACACATGTTGACTTCTATTTTTTCCTGTAAAAGTAGCATGTGCATCTTACAGTCAAGGCATGATTATTTTATGGCTAGGTTTGATTGTTGCATTACGCTATGTAAGATCTACAACCTAGCCGTACGGGCATCGTTGTAGAGTTGTGCATATCGTATCATGTACGGAAGTACTCATTCTGAATGACCATGATCCACGGCATGGAATTTCAATCAATATAGGGACTATTAAGCTAAATAAAATAACGATTGCATGGAGAGAATGGATTCCCGAGTTCTTACATGGCAGCCATCTTCGGGACGATTAGTGTCCCGACATGCCGGCTGGTTTCCACAGATACTGTAAATCTGCCACACGGGCAGGGAGTGGTATCTGCCTATATTGTTATATATATTTGTGACGGGTGTCCCGTTGGGACTCGTCTAATTCATGATTGGCGCAATTGATTATTGGATAGACTAGCATTGCTTGTACATAGTAAGAACTGAGGAATCTCTTATTGCATAATTCCAGGGCAACTTGGAACTTACAGTAGCAAGCCATAGTAGTTGCATGGTCGTTTAAATTGGTTTGTTTGTGTACTGTACCTACTCTGTTAACTACTGAGATGAGCAGAACGTCAGGACATGACGGGTCAACTTCTGTCCTTGTTTGGTTGGGAAGTTGGCTTGAAGTGTCATGATGTTGTGCGAACCCCAGTAACAAGCAGAGACCTTTTTATCATATTCTTACTCCTATTACTGGTTCCAATTCCTCATATCGTGCTTTCTTGCGGTACTTGTTATTAGAGGTCTAACCTCTCTGGTTTTGCATGGCCAGATTTAGAGCCAGTTCCCAAGGACTCAGCTTACTTCCACCTCCAAGATGGTTAATACTAGAGGGATGATCGCAGGAGGACACGAGTGGGTTCCTTGCTTCCCTGCTCGTTTTACTATTTACTTTACTTATGCTGTTTGGTACCGACATGTTAGTCGGATTATCTTGTACTTACTTTTACATAATTGTAACTAAATCAGACTGCAGCTGATAACGATTGTGTATACCTTGTTATATCCTCTGGTTATGTTTTATAAAGCTAGATCTCAAGAACATTTTGACCAAGCGTTTGGGACGCCTTACTGCTTTATCTTACATGTTCTCTATTTTCTGTTTCTTGTTTGAATGATTGAGACAATAGACGTTGAGTAACCCTAGTGAGACTTTCCTGTAGTATGCACCCCCTCGTCTTTTAGACAGCATTGATCGTATTATACGGTATTCATCTATCCGTAATACGTAGTTAGCTGAGTCATTCCCCCGCTCTCCGGTATTCTGGTTCTGGGGCGTGACAAGGTTTTAGTGGTGGCCCATGCAGGTCTGATTTCAGACTTGTGGGGTGTTTTAATTTATAGGATGTCTCAATCACACATGTTTCCCCTTGATCTCATAATTCGTTACTCTCGATTCTTGTTTGACATTCCAGTATCCTTTGACTTCATTGATCCTTCATGTCTGGTCGTTTGATTGTTCTCTTATCCCTTCTTAGGGGCACTTCATTTGCATCTGCCGGGACTGGACAACAACAACAAGGGAAACACGAACAACTTGACCATGTTGGTCAGCAACAAGGGCCAGTACTACCTCAAGAGACTATCCAAGAAGAAGTGATAGTGGAACCAGCAACTGGACCGCAGTATCCGGAGCTTCCAACACCACCAATAGTTCTACCTACCCCTATGGAAGTGGACACACCAGCCCTTCTAGAGATCATGAGAGGGGTGATGGCCACTCAGCAACATCAAATATTGGCCCAGCAACGCATGCATGCTCAATTGCAAGAGCAGAATGTACTACTCAACCAAGGATTACAGACGGCTTTGGAAAGAGGGGTGAGGACAGATTCAGGAGCATCAACCAGATTTTGCAAGTATAACCCCCATCGTTTTGAGGGCACGAAAGATGCCATTTCAGCAGATGCGTGGCTTAAGGATATTGAGGCTATTCTGACAGCGGCTAAGGTTTCGACAGAAGAACGTGTGGATCTAGTGAAGCTGTTACTTCAGGATCTCGCACGTGATTGGTGGAAATCAGAAGAAGTGGGCATCAGACGTCCTGTTGCTTGGGACGATTTTACCGCAAGATTCAAGACGAAGTACTATGGAGTTGTGGCACAGTTTGAGCTACAACAAAAGTTTATCAACCTCAAGCAGGCTGACAAGACAGTTGATGCTTATGCAGCGGAGTTCTGCAGACTGAGTAGGTTCGCCCCGGAGATGGTAGCAACGGAGAGCCAGAGGGCTATGAGGTTTCAGCAAGGGTTTCATCTTGAACTCTTGCAATTGATAGAAGGAAACAACTACCAGACTTTTGATGAGGTATTGACGGCAATCCGAAGGTATGAGATCACCATTCAGAGGATCACGGCAAGGACTGGAGGTCAGAAGAGATCTCACAATCAGATTGAAGAAGGAGGGGGAGTAGCACCCCGAGTTACACCTTCTCCTGGCGTTCGCATCCACGATGTGGCAATGCGAGGGCCAGCACCACCAGCAAGGCAACAACAGCAACAGAGGAAGAACCAGCAACCCCTAACGGGCTGCACTTATTGTGGAAAGGTAGGGCACAGTAGAGATGTGTGTCGGACATTGAACGGGCAGTGTTTGATATGTGGAAGTCCAGATCATCGGGTTTCTACCTGTCCTATGAATTCAAGGTCAGGAGGACCAGTACAACAGTTTCCTGCTCTGCCAGCACCAGGGGCAGGTCAGTATCGAGGACCAGCGGTGGCAGTGAGACCGTTGGCACAACGTCCATTGATGTCACAGGCTCAGATGTTTCGGCAGCAGGGACCGCCGATGCAGCAGCAACAACATAGACCACCCCAGCATCACCAAGGCAGGGGCCAGCAGCAGCACCAGGCTAGGCCGCAGCATGGAAACCAACAAGGAGGTCGAGGGCAGGCATTCAATCTGTTCTTGAAAGAGGCATTAGCATCGGAAGATGTTATGGCAGGTAACATTCTCGTCGCCTCATACCCTGCAGTAGCATTATTTGATTCGGGAGCATCACACTCATTTATATATGTACAATTTGTGACACGACTAGGAATGAAATTCGAGGCATTGCCAGGGAGGTTGAATATACTCACTGGTAATGGACTCGTAGGAGTTAGTAGAGTTATTCTAGCATGTAGTATTGTAGTGTGCGGGTGTTCCTTACCCGCCAGGTTGATAGAATTTCCTATGAGGAATTTCGACGTCATCTTAGGCATGGACTGGCTGAAAGACAGTTGTGCCACAATAGATTGCCGTAGAGGGAGTGTATCTTTTAATATTCCAGGCATGGAATGATTTATCCTAGTCAGATCAGTGGCAACCTAAGAAGAAGGAATAGCAGCGGCAATGGAAGAAGTTCAAGTCCCGAAGGTAGTTGAAGAGTTCATTGATGTATTTCCCGAAGAACTTCCAGGTTTACCCCCGGTTAGGGATATTGAATTCAGTATAGAATTGGCACCTGGAACTCAATCGAAATCAGATCGAGTTTACAGAATGGCAGATTTTGAGCAGGCCAAGGTGTATCAGCACGTAGAGGAACTGAAGGCAAAAAAGTTTATTCGAGATAGCGTATCACCATGGACAGCACCAGTGGTACTTGTAGGAAAGAAGGATGGGTCATCAAGGTTGTGCATCGACTACAGAAAGCTCAACGCGGCAACAGTAAAGAACAGGTATCCACTACCAAGGATCGACGACTTATTTGATCAGTTGAGCAGAGCAAGAGTCTTCTCCAAGATAGATCTTCGATCAGGGTATCATCAAGTCAGAGTTCGAGAAGAGGATATTTCCAAGACAGCATTCAGGTCGAAGTATGGGCATTACGAGTTCCTAGTTATGTCGTTTGGTTTGACCAATGCTCCAGCAATATTTATGGATTTGATGAACCGCATCTTTATGCCATACTTAGATCAATTTATCGTTGTGTTTCTCGACGACATTCTTGTATATTCAGCCAGTGAAGAAGAGCACGAAGATCACCTCAGGAAAGTGTTACAGGTTCTGAGAGAGAACCAGTTGTACGCCAAGCTCAGCAAGTGTGAGTTTTGGACGGATCGAATTTCATTCTTGGGGCACATCATATCAGGGGCTGGAGTAGCAGTAGATCCCAAGAAGATAGAAGCAGTAGAGAGTTGGCCAGTACCTAAGACCGTAGCTGATGTGCATAGTTTCTTGGGACTGGCAGGATATTACAGAAGGTTCATCTCAGACTTTGTAAGACTTTCAGCACCCATGCCCCGCTTGATACGAAAGGATGTGCCATTCGTCTGGTCGACAGAATGCCAGGCATCATTTGAGAATTTAAAGCAGAAGTTGATATCGGCACCTATTCTTACATTACCGGTTGGACCCGGAGGTTTTACAGTGTATTGTGACGCGTCAGGAAAGGGACTCGGGTGCGTCCTCATGCAGCATGGGAAGGTGATAGCGTATGATTCTAGATAACTTCGAGACCACGAGAAGAATTATCCAACTCATGACTTGGAGTTGGCGGCAGTAGTGTTTGCTTTGAAGCTATGGAGGCATTACTTGTACGGTGATCGAGTGGATATGTACACAGACCACAAAAGTCTGAAGTACATCTTTACTCAGAAGGAACTGAACATGAGGCAGAGAAGATTATTGGAGTTGATCAAGGATTACGACGTGGAGCTTCAATATCACCCAGGAAAGGCTAACGTGGTAGCAGATGCTCTCAGCATGAGAGGCGACGCATTTATGTTGACATCACAAAAACATATTTTAGAAGATCTTCAGGAGATGGACATCGAGGTTATACTTCCTAGTGATGAAGGAATTCTGGCCAGTCTACGAGTTCAATCCGACTTAGTAGATAGGATCAAGGCAGCTCAGGCGCAGGACCCAAGGATTCAGAAGCTTAGGGCAGAATGTGAGTCAGGGCTCAGGAAGGAGATGAAAATTCACGAAGATGGTACACTCTGGTTTGGATCACGTCTATGTGTGCCTAGTGGAGATATCAGACAGGAGTTTATGACAGAAGTCCACAGTTCTCAGTATTCTATACACCCTGGAGGGACCAAAATGTACAAGGATATCAAGTAGCACTTCTGGTGGAACAGAATGAAGAGGGAGATAGCTAGATTTGTTTCTCGTTGCTTGATATATCAGCAAGTGAAGGCAGAACAACAGAGGCCAGCTGGATTATTGCAACCGCTTCTTATTTCGGAATGGAAGTGGGATCATATTATAATGGACTTTGTGACCGGTTTACCGAGATCACCAAGTGGTAAAGATGTTATTTGGGTGATAGTGGACCGGCTTACAAAGGTGGCACATTTTCTTCCTTTTAGAGTAGGGCAATCTACAGAAAAGTTGGCAGAGTTGTATATGCAACAGATAGTCAGGCAGCATGGGGTCCCTGTCAGTATTGTCTCAGATAGATATACCCATTTTACATCATATTTTTGGAAAAGTCTACATCATAGTCTGGGTACCAAGTTAAGATTTAGCACGGCTTACCATCCACAGACGGACGGGCAATCAGAAAGAACAATTCAGATTTTAGAAGATATGTTACGAGCTTGCACTCTAGATTTTGGAGGATCTTGGGAGAGTCACTTGCACTTAATCGAGTTCTCGTATAACAACAGTTACCAAGCCAGTATCCAGATGGCACCATTTGAAGCACTATATGGTAAGAAGTGTAGGTCGCCACTGGCATGGGATGATATCGTGGAGAGAAAGATGCTAGGCCCAGAAATGATAGTTCAGACAGTTGAAGTGGTTAAGAAAATTAGAGAGCGACTTCGAGTTGCGCAAGATCGGTATCGCCATTGGGCGGACCAACATCGTAGGCCGTTAGAATTTTCTGTTGGGAACCACGTGTTCTTGCGGATCTCACCTACTCGTGGGGTCATTAGATTTGGCGTTCGCGGGAAGTTGAGTTCGCGATACGTGGGCCCATTTGTTATCCTTGATAGGGTAGGCGACATTGCTTATCGTTTGTCCCTTCCACCTTCGTTATGAGAGGTGCATGATGTGTTTTATGTATCTCAGTTGCGTAGGTACGTATCGGACCCAAGCCATATCCTCGATCACTCTGAACTGGTTGTTGGTATCAACCTGTCTTACGAGGAACAGCCTGTGACCATTTTAGACCGAAGAGAGAAGATACTCAAGAACCGAACAATTAGCCTTGTCCGGGTTGCTTGGGGTTATCACTCTTTAGAAGAGTCAACGTGGGAACGTGAGGACGATATCCGATCACGGTACCCGTACCTATTTGACTCACAAGGTATATTTTTTTCCATGTACCTTAATTTTTTGATTCCTCATGCTTATCACCTTATGAGTAGAATTACTTGATGTCGTAGATTGATAAATATAGATATATTACTTGCTATTTGACATTGTAAAATAGCTGCTTGCTCAATTGCATGTACTTAGATTAGTTTGGCTCTGATGTTTCCATCCTGCTTGGACTTGAAATTTTGAGGACGAAATTTTTCTAAGGAGGGTAGAGATGTCACTCCCCGTTCCCAGAATACGTATTTTATATACATGTACTGCTTGAATGTATTTATTTAACAATTATCATACATTGTTCTGTATTTAAATTCCTTTAATTTTTGCTAATTATTTCTCTGCATTTTATTTTCTGCTTTAGTTTGCTTTTGGGTTCGGCCGGGTTGGTTTATTTCCGGTTTTACATGAACCACCCTCATCTCCATTTAAAGCACCAATCTTTTCTCTCTCTTTATTTACACTCATTTACTTCTTCTTCTTCAACCTCCATTACTCCCCCACCAACCTAGAGAGCTAGGCAAGTACAATTTGCTTCTTGATGGATCTCCAATTTTGTTGTTCCATTTCTTTTCTCACAAGATTCTAGGACACTCTAGTACTTAGCATTTTTAATTTCCATGGTTCATTTCTTGTAGATCTAAGTTTGTTGCATTTTTGGATTTCTTGGGTTTTGATCTATCTAACCTTGTTATTTTCAAGTTTTGATGGTTCCACGTTGTAGAGAATTTTATTCTGTCCCATTTTGACCTATGGAAGTCTGGATTCTTACCCTAAACGAAGGTTTAGAGGAGCTTGGAAGCCATGGATTCCATGGTTCTTCTTCTCAGAAAAGTGGAGAAGAAGAACAGTACTTGGCCGCATGACTTTTCATGCGACAAGTTTTTCCTTGGCCGCATGGCCTTAGCCGCACTGCTCTTAACAGTCTTCGAGCTGCATGCGCCCCTTGCCGCATGAGACTCAGTCTTCGAGCCGCATGAGACTGAGTCTTCGAGCCGCATGAGACTCAGTCTTGAGCTGCATGAGACCCGGTTCCCTGAGCCGCATGAGACTCAGTCCCCCGAGCCGCATGAACGTTACTCTTTCTAGCCGCATAGGCTTTGGCAACTCTGGCCGCATGAACTTTACTTTTTTTCAGCCGCATGAACTGAACTTTTTCTCTCAGCCGCATGGCTGGGTTGGCTTTTCAGCCGCATACGCATGTTTTTCCCCAGCCGCATAAGAACTCATTCTCTTCCCAGCCGCATGATGGCATACTATCCCAGCCGCATGAGCGCATACTTCCTCAGCCGCATACGCTTGTTCCCTCACTGCCGCATATGTTCGATTCTCTGCAGCCGCATATGCATGTTCTCTCTGGCCGCATGGCTTGGGTAGTTTCGAGCCGCATGAACCATATTTTCCGAGCCGCATGAACCATATTTTCTCAGCCGCATGGCCCTATTTTCCCAGTCGCATAGAAGGACCCTGACTTACCCGGCCGCATAGATGAGCATCCATCTATTGCTGCCCATAGTACCTTTTAGCTGTTTCTTGTCCCGGATTGACATTGATTGACATGGATTGTTACCCTGACTAATAATTGATCATACGTTTCTAGTTGGAACTAAGAGACTGGTTAGTCGTCTTATTGGATTGAATGAGACACGTTCATGTTAACTATGAACTATTGCAATCGACTGGCCGATCCGAACATTGGCATATGGACACATGTTGACTTCCATTTTTTTCTATAAAAGCAGCATGTGCATCTTACAGTCAAGGCATGATTATTCCGTGGCTAGGTTTGATTGTTGCATTACGCTATGTAAGATCTACAACCTAGCCGCACGGGCATCGTTGTAGAGTTGTGCATATCGTACCCTGTACGGAAGTACTCATTCTGAATGACCATGATCCACGACATGGAATTTCAATCAACATAGGGACTATTAAGCTAAATAAAATAACGATTGCATTGAGAGAATGGATTTCCGAGTTCTTACATGGCAGCCATCTTCGGGACGATTAGTGCCCCGACATGCCGGCTGGTTCCCACAGATACTGCAAATCTGCCACACGGGCAGGGAGTGGTATCTGCCTATATTGTTATATATATTGGTGACGGACGTCCCGCTGGGACTCGTCTAATTCATGATTGGCGCAATTGATTATTGGATAGACTAGCCTTGCTTGTACATAGTAAGAACTGAGGAATCTCTTATTGCATAATTCCAGGGCAACTTGGAACTTATAGTAGCAAGCCATAGTAGTTGCATGGCCGTTTAAATTGGTTTGTTTGTGTACTGTACCTACTCTGTTAACTACTGAGATGAGCAGAACGTCAGGACATGACGGGTCAACTTCTGTCCTTGTTTGGTTGGGAAGTTGGCTTGAAGTGTCATGATGTTGTACGAACCCCAGTAGCAAGCAGAGACCTTTTTATCATATTCTTACTCCTATTACTGGTTCCAATTCCTCATATCGTGCTTTCTTGCGGTACTTGCTATTAGAGGTCTAACATCTCTGGTTTTGCATGGCCAGATTTAGAGCCAGTTCCCGAGGACTCAGCTTACTTCCACCTCCAAGATGGTCAATACTAGAAGGATGATCGCAGGAGGACACGAGTGGGTTCCTTGCTTCCCTGCTTATTTTACTATTTACTTCACTTATGCCGTTTGGCACCGACATGTTAGTCGGATTGTCTTGTACTTATTTTTACATAATTATAACTAAATCAGACTGCAGCTGATAACGATTGTGTATACCTTGTTATATCC
The DNA here is from genome assembly GCA_029216955.1 of Iris pallida. Classification (NCBI taxonomy): domain Eukaryota; kingdom Viridiplantae; phylum Streptophyta; class Magnoliopsida; order Asparagales; family Iridaceae; genus Iris; species Iris pallida. Next base: position 15,630,149 of record JANAVB010005598.1, read on the forward strand.
TCTGGTTATGTTTTGTAAAGCCAGATCTCAAGAACATTTTGACCAAGCGTTTGGAACGCCTTACTGCTTTATCTTACATGTTCTCTATTTACTGTTTCTTGTTTGAATGATTGAGACAATAGACGTTGAGTAACCCTAGTGAGACTTTCATGTAGTATGCACCCCCTCGTCTTTTAGACAGCATTGATCGTATTATACGGTATTCATCTACCCGTAATACGTAGCTGGCTGGGTCATTCTCCCGCTCTTCGGTATTCTGGTTCTGGGGCGTGACAAGGTTTTAGTGGTGGCACATGCAAGTCTGATTTCAGACTTGTGGGGTGTTCTAATTTATAGGATGTCTCAATCACACATGTTGCCCCTTGATCTCATAATTCGTTACTCTCGATTCTAGTTTGACATTCCAGTATCCTTTGACTTCATTGATCCTTCATGTCCGATCGTTTGATTGTTCTCTTGTCCCTTCTTAGGGGCACTTCATCCGCATCTTCCAGGACTGGACAACAACAACAAGGGCAACACGAACAACTTGACCATGTTGGTCAGCAACAAGGGCCAGTACTACCTCAAGAGACTATCCAATAAGAAGTGATAGTAGAACCAGCAGCTGGACCACAGTATCCGGAGGTTCCAACACCACCAATAGTTCCACCTACCCCTGTGGAAGTGGACACACCATCCCTTCTGGAGATCATGAGAGGGATGATGGCCACTCAGCAACATCAGATGTTGGCCCAGCAACGCATGCATGCTCAGTTGCAAGAGCAGAATGTACTACTCGACCAAGGATTGCAGACGGCTTTGGAAAGAGGGGTGGGGACAGATTCAGGAGCATCAACCAGATTTTGCAAGTATAACCCCATCGTTTCGAGGGCACGGAAGATGTCATTTCAGCAGATGCATGGCTTAAGGATATTGAGGCTATTCTGACAACGGCTAAGGTTTCGACAGAAGAACGTGTGGATCTAGTGAAGCTGTTACTTCAGGATCTCGCACGTGATTGGTGGGAATCAGAAGAAGTGGGCATCAGACGTCCTGTTGCTTGGGACGATTTTACCGCAAGATTCAAGACGAAGTACTATGGAGTTGTGGCACAGTTTGAGCTACAACAGAAGTTTATCAACCTCAAGCAGGCTGACAAGACAGTGGATGCTTATGCAGCGGAGTTCTGCAGACTGAGTAGGTTCGCCCCGGAGATGGTAGCAACGGAGAGCCAGAGGGCTATGAGGTTTCAGCAAGGGTTTCGTCTTGAACTCTTGCAATTGATAGAAGGGCACAACTACCAGACTTTCGATGAGGTATTGACGGCAACCCGAAGGCATGAGACTAATCTGTGTAACAATGTGTCAACAATCAAGATAACATATGCATAAAAATGACATGGAAAGACTACTATGAATCGAAAGCAATCAGAATGTGTACTTGTCTGAGGTCCTTTGCTGGTGAAACCAATAATACTATACCACTCAGTGAGCCACATTAGTCAACACATGCAAGAATCTTCGAATGCTGAAATAAACATTACCAATATTCTCAGAATAGTCAAATTAGCTAAAATTGCCTGTCCTTAAGTCCAATTCTGGACACAGGGGCAAAACGATAATTTCGGGTCAAAACGGTGTCCGCCGTTGGACCCGCTTTGCACCGAAAAGCGTGCCAAAGTCTATGGTCTCTAAAGTCGTCAAACTATATGTCTACAGGTCCGGTGTTCCGATACGATCCCAACTGTATGTCCAAAGTTGGATTCCGGCGGACCGTGCACAAAATCGTCCGTTGAGTCGGATCGTAGGGCCCGCAAAACGGCGATCCGGTCAACTGTCTCAGAATCGGACCAAACTTGGCATACAGGACCAGAAAAACGATACGGTCCTGTTGGCGCAAGTTTCGTTTCGATCTGATGAGCGTGCACAAAGTAATTGGGAAATTTGCAAAGGGTCGATACGGTGAATTTCGACGGATACGCATCAAATTCGTCGTGCACACGCAACCAATTTGAATTCCGTCAAAGCCCACACGTCCGCGAAACCATTACGCACCTTTCGATGCTTTCGGTTCGCGACCACGTCGTCCGGTTTGGCGGGACGCACGTCGTACCGAAGAGTTTTCTTAAATTCTATAGTTTTGAAAAACAGTTTTTTGGCAATTTTGAGGAATCGATTTCTCGGTGCATAGTCGATGAAATCGACCTCTGTAAATTACGTGAATAAGCCCTACAGGTTGGCTATATCTGTCTTTAATTAGTTTTCGAACATATGAAATGATAGGATCCACATCTGTCTTCTAAAACAGGGTTTATTTCCTGAAATTGTTCTGTTTCCTAGGGGTTTCTCGGAAATTTTGCAACGATTTCCTGATCGATATAATCTATTAGGAATAATTCTACATTTCGAAACAATTCACGGTTCGAAGAATGATTAGGTATTCATGGAGAAAACTCGGGACGAGCAGGAGTACCTTGCGTTGTTGCTCTGTCCTGTTGCCGCGCGTGGGCAGTTTGCGGCGGCCCTGGCTGGCGCTCCGACGCTCGCCCGGTGGTCGTGGTCGGCGGCGTGGAGTCGCGCCAGGTCGGGGTGGCATTAGGGTTAGGGTTCTTGGTGAGAACTCCCTCACGTTCTCTCGATTTGTATATGTATACGCGTGTGTGGGTACAGGGGGTCGGGGCTCGGGCGAATGGGCTGGGCTGCTTCCTGCTCGGGTTGGGCTGGGAGGAGTTGTGTGGGTTTTCTTTTTCTTTTGTTTTTTTTTTCTTTTCTTATTAATAACTAAGTGTATATATATACATATTCGTATATATATTTATATATATACATACTTATATATATATATATATATATATATATATATAAGTATGTATATATATATATATATATATATATATATATATATATATATATATATATATATATATATATATATATATATAGCCTAAATAAATCCCAAATTTACCAATAATTCCCTAAGAGGATTATTATCCTATTCCCAAGGTAATATAAATTTAAATAGCCGATAATGCATATATTATATTTATATAAAAAGAAACTACCAACCGAGCAAATATACATATACACCCTCTAGTTACATATAAGAAATATTTATGAAATTTATATAACTAAGATATATTAATATACACGTAATGTCTAGTATTTGTCTACTATAAATATACGTACCTATATATTCGCCAGTATATATATAGCCTAGCAATCTTCACAATCCCAAAAGACATTTTCTATGACATGCCAATATACATTCAAAAACCAAATACCAATACACACATATCATATACAATACCTATTTATATAAAATTACTTATTTATCCATTAAGGTAAATACACTAATTATATCACCCCCCCCCCCCCCCCCCCCCCATAATTATCTACATGGGCCTCTTTGGACGTACTATATGTCTACATGGGCTTGTGCTTGGTTTGGGTTCAGTCTGGGCCAACTTGGTACAACCGGGTCTCCTAAAATATTTATATTAATAAATAACTAATTAATATTATTTATAGAGGTTAACTCGTAACTTGGCCTGGTTTTCCGAGTTGGGACACACTTATGGCTGGGTCTTCCTCGACATGGCTAATATACTAGTCAAGGCACGCCACCGCACTATCCGTGCCATGATTCCTAGTCATCTGGTACTTCAAAACTCAACCATGGCTAAAGTCGTCTTTCGTAAGAATTAACTAATTAATTATTTATAAAAATTCTAAAAATCACCATTTAAATCAAATAAATAATATAAAAAATATTTCAAAAAATTTCGGGAAGGGGAGCTACAACCTCCCCCCCCCCCCCCTCCCCCGCTCCCCCGCTCTTTCTTCGGCCGAACCCGTCGCACGCAACGCTGGTCATCCCTGCCACGCTCGCGTCCGTCGCGTGCGCCCCCGCTCCCCTGATCCCCCCTTCTCCGGCCGCCACCCGCTGCTGCTCCTCCCGCCGCATGCGCCCCCACTCTCCCCCCCTTTTCTCCGGCCACTCCCGCTGCTAGCTGATGTTGTTGCTACTGCCGCCGCCGATGCTAGCTGCTGCTGCCGGCGACGGCGAAGAAGGGGGGAGCGGGGGGCGCGGCGGTGGGAGGAGCAGCGATGGGGTGGGTGGCAGCAGTGGGGGGCGGGAGGGCAGAGAAAGAGGGGGAGGAGAGAGAGCACGGCGGGGGGGGCAGCGGCTGTGGAGGGGGGGGGAGGGAGGAGAGAAAGCACGACAGAGGGGGGCAGTGGTGGGGGGGTGCTACGGCGGACGACAGGGGTGGTCTTGGGGTAGGAGACAAGGGGGGGTATTTCCGTCAAAAGTTTTGGATCAAAAGAGTTGACCGTCAGTCCCAGACGATTTCCGTCAAAAATAGGAGGTGTCTTACATTATTGTAAAACAGTGGGATGCACCGTAAAATATGGTAAACAAAGTGGAAGACAAGTCAAAATTTCTCATTTAATAATAGTACGTGTCTTGTTCAATTTTCGAATTTAGACCGAAAGCCAAAACTGAAATCCAATAAAAAAAAATTAGTATTTTCAAAACAAAAACTAGAAACTGAATCTCTTATTCAGCTCGGTTCTCTGTCCAAAACCAAATAATACTCACTCCTACTGCATATCACCCTTCCTCGTCTAATAATAATCTCTGCAAAGTATCCATGTCGATATCATCTTCAACAAACAAGTTAACAAGGTTTCACACAAGTTGTCATAAACTTATAACATGTCAATATCATCTTCAACAAACAAGTTAAACAAGGTTTCACACAAGTTATAGACTTATAACATGTCGATATCATCTTCAACAAAAAAGTTAACAAGGTTTCACACAAGTTGCACAAATTTGTAGAAGCTTCTCTACTCTACTCCAATCATTTTAATAGCAAAGTTAAAAAAAAATATGAATAAACACAGTAAAGCCGATATCAATTTCAGAATTCCTCTGTATATGAGACATTCAAAGTGCTTCATAATGGATTTTTGCATTTTCAGAAGGAGATCAGGTCATCTTTCTGCTGCTTATTTTTCGGATCCTGATCTGCGGACGAGCCCCCTCCCTTCTTACCGAAGATCATCTCGTCAAGATCTTGCATGATGTCGTCATCCTCTCCCGACCTCGAAAGAGAACCTGCCGGCTTCCTGACCAGGGCATCCTCTTTGCTCGCTCGTGGAGACTCCTCAGGCTCCACGGCGACTGGAATCATGGCAGGCTCTGGCTCGGACTGTACCAAGGGAGGTCTTTTCAGATCTTCGTATTTCGATAGCACCTTCTGGATATCATCATTAACGTTCAATGCCTCAAAGAGCACAGCTTCGTTGTCACCTTCTGCCTCGATGATGCTTTGTAATGTATACTGACATTGTTGGCACTGCTGAACCAGGGTAGTCGACAAGTCATCCTGCACGAAGAAGGAAAAAAATATTAAATTGTGATATTGGCATTTCTTTCATAAAAATTAAGAAACATATAACATAGGAAGGATGATGTCAAATGAACTAAAAGTCAGCTATTTATGACAAAGATGGAAACACCATACTTCCTAAGCAACACCTCAGAGATCTTTTGGTTATATGGGAATAGGAACAACAAGCTCCTCCCCAACTTAGATGTTCTTATTGTTTGGTGCGGAGTGTCTGTATGGTTGGTAAGGAACATCAATGGCAAAAGAAAACTAAAGAAACTTTTTTTTTTCCTTCGATCAATGGAAAAAAGAAAACGTTAATGCTGTGTTTTGTTTGCAAACACCTGAAGTGAAAGTGGTAAAAGTGCTACTTTTTTGTTGCACTTTCACCACTTTTATGTTTGGTTACAAGCAAGTGGACCATGATTGTCGCTTTTCATCTATGAGATACAGTAGGTATTGTCCGTTTAAAAATGTGAACGTGACATCCTCTCTTTCAAGTCCAATGTCAGATGAAAGTGGGATTAAATAATTCTTCTATCCACCATTCATTTCTCAATAAGTGATATGTGGACAAATCCATACTCTAAGGGGGTGTTCTTTTTTTTCCACTTACTCCAATTCACTTATAAGCGCACTTATAAAACATGTTCTTTTTTTTTCCACTTGTAAGTGATTTTTTTGACTTATAAGTGATTTTGTTGTTCTTTTTTTTTTTGCACTTACAAGTGTTATTTTACCATTATGCCCTCTCATATAAAACATGGATGATAGATGACAATCCAAAAATATGCATGACAAAATATTGTACTACAAATATCAAAATGTTTAGTTCAACTCCATAATTTGAAGTTCGACTAACACAAAATTATAGTTTTATTTTAACACACTAAAATAATATCCAATTTAGAAACATTTTATTTACTGCATCAGCAATTTGGTTTTGTAATCCATGTCATTCCACTTACATACTACCGAACTTCTAAAGTGATGGAAGTGACACTTCCAAAGAAACAAAAAAATTGTAGCCAAACAAAATAATACAAAAAACTCACTTAAAAAAGGTGGGTACTTTTATGAAGTCACTTTTTTCACTTCATTCCACTTGCTTGCAATCAAAAACACCCTAAGTCATGTTCTCCTGGAAACCTAGGAAGCATGGACGGTCAATAAATCCATGTGGTACCCCGGTTGCAATGTGTCTGACACGTATCAGACACGATAAAGACATTCCAAAATACTCTAGGAAAAACTAAAGTAGATGCTGAATTTGTGCCGCTGTGTCCAAATCGTGTCGTATTCGTGTGCATGCACATTTGGTAATAGAAGTCTGTGGTGCATCAAAAAAATTTGTTGGGGCTGCAAGAATGTAGTCAGGTCAAAATTTAACCTAATGTATTATATCAGATATCAACCTAGAATTGCTTAAGCTATAAAAGACAGTCGACCCTACTCCATTAGGATATCAAAAGAGGATGCAGATTCACATTAGTGAAGCGGCTGCATGCATAAGGGAAATGCACGTTTGTGATACCTTAGTCGGGATCCATGGGGGAGTCAACCTACGAACACGGAAGAACGTGGTTTAGATCTGTCAAGGCCAAGTTTTCAACTCATTCTTTTACACGAATATGGATACATACACAACACAATTACGTGAATACGACAATTCTTAAACATCTATGATGAGTACGATATGGACAAGGTGATTCATGTATACACACTCACAAATCTGCCTATGGAAAATGCATGTCCAGCTATAATTTGGGATCCTACTAAAGCTACAGATGCTGACCGTGTCTGATACGCTTGTCGGGCATTTATCTTGTTGGATACATGCTGGACACAGACATCGTCATATGAAGAGATCTCGGTACAACCTAGGTTATAAAGGTCCATCAAATATATCCAAATTCGTACAGCCACATTTAAGCCAACCTAGGACCATTTCCAGCCTTGGTTTTGCATTGGGGGTATTGGGTAACTTACTACTAGCTTATCATGCACTGAAGACAATCTATACTCCATTACATAAACCATTTGAGTAGCCAGTGGTCATCATGTTGATTTTGTGTTTATGGTGCTTAATAGCGCTACCCTAGAAAGCAACACGGACACTCCACAACTTATCGGACACGTAGGGGTTATACTATGACATGCCAAAACAGGGCTCATGCCTGTTTTGCCATGTGCATACTGTGTGCAACATGCCACTAGAACTTAATAGATTTACACCATAGGCTGATCAGCCCAAGGTTACCTTAACTCACATAGGCAACAGTCCGCAACACATTCCGTTATACGGAGCCACCACCGAATTGGAACATGGAAATCCAAGCTTTTAACGGGAAGAAGATGTAGTTCGTTTAGTTACTTAAAGGTTTGAGTTTAAGACTTGCTACTTCTTTTTGAGAAAATATTATTGGAAGGACCTTTGGAAGTTATGAATCTATTTGTTTTGAATTTTTGATAATTCTGTATTATGATACTTGATTAAAATTTGAATTTTAAATGGATAATATATATACCATTACATATTGTTGCTAAAAGTATTCCCCGTTCTGGATAGATGTATTTTGTTCCAAGTAAGGGCTCCGAGAAGCCTACTCCCAACATATTGTGGTCCGTGTAGCGGGACCACCCGTATCACGATTCCATTTCCATTCTGGAGCGTTCCAGGTAACCATGGATTAACCTGATGGAAGTCGGTGAACAAGTTTCTTAATACATGGTTACAGGACTAGTGGCAATCATGACTACGGAGAGAAGGAAATTGCCTGTTAAACACCTGAAACTCTCATCACGGTACAAATGTTACTTGGGCACTGCCAAATTTGGTGCGAGTGGTTGAAGGGTCCTTTAATAAGTGAGGTGGTTTTATCCTACTCAATAGACTAGCAGTCCCACACCATCACGAGTGAAAATATACATCCACTGAGTTCTCAACAACGGATTTGTATTGTCAGGTTCTGGCATAATAAGGTATAGAGTGATATTACAGTTCCTTGATTTGAGTTCATTTACACGCAATTGTTGTGCATAAAGCTTTCTTTCCATCATCACTGTTATAACAAAACATTGTTATTACTTGCTATGAAGATTGTTAATACTTGATACTCACCAAAAGAAAGTCTCTCTTTCTCGATTCCTCCATTCCAGGAGGTAATCAAAAGAGAATGAGGAGACACTGAGTGTACTATATACTATTATCTTAACTACCACAAATTGATCCTAAACTGCAAGAGTCAGCATCATCAATTATCATTTGGAGTGGACCAGTAACTATGACTTATTCAAGATGGAGGAAGAAAATGGGTGTCTACTTATGTTCTATTTCCTTATGTTTTTTCTAGGGTTGATCTCACAGTTAGTTTGCATCTACTGGGGCTTAGATCATTCGTAACAATTGAAGACAGTTAGGAATTTGACGTTTGGAGGCACAAGGCACTAATTGAATATTTCTATAGAAAACATCATAATAATTATTAAGAACACATAATTATGTTAGAAAACTTATGAGTGTAAGATTGTCTAGGAAACCAGACTCTTGATACGGGTAAATATAACATAAAAATATAAATGCATCATTAATTTTGATAAAAACTAGACAAAAACCTCAACCAGTAATACACAAATGTAACTTATTTGACAAAAAAAACAGATCATGGTTATACAAAATTTAGGCTAGGTTTGAGAAAGGGGGAGAGAGGGAGGCAGGGGAGCTAGTATCCAATATTGGAAATAAAGACATAAGAGAAGGGAAAAATTGGAAGTGAGAAGGAATATGGAAAGAGGAATGGCAATTCAAGAGGAAAATTATATTAACTATTATTTCATTACAACATTGAAATAGGAGCCTAACAAATTACACATAGTTTGCAAATTTTGGACGAAAAAAGACCTTGTCTTGAGACTTGAACATAGTACCCTCTAAAAAATCTTAATTGCTCAAAGCACAAGAACAACAAAAGTAACTTTGTACTAGTGCATTATAAATATACTTAAAGGATACAAATTTCAAGGTCTAACACAGTACCACCTCAAGAATTGGTAACTACTCAACCACCAGGCCAAATACATTAGAGCGGCAGCTACTAATACAATATCAATAGCTTAATTTATCCTCCATAAAGAGACATAAACTAAACTGCTTAACCCAAAACACGATCTTAGCTTCTATGAGAAGACTCGCAACGGTGATACAACAGCCAGTGACAACGGAGCTTTCAACTCTAGTCTATATATATATTAAAAAGCACGTGCGGGTTCAGTTAAATCGTGTCCCCCACACGATTTTTAGCCGGTCGTCATATCACTTCGGACTCTTCATGCGGATCTTGTCCCCATTGGCTTTGTCATCATCGTCCCACGCGCACATCCCGCACACCCGCGTGCTCCAGAGCTCCACGAGACAGCTATGACGTCTTTCAACACCCGCAACTCAACACCTCGCTTCGCACACGACGTCGAAGGCGCCCCTGACGTCTTCACGACGCCTACGACAGTCGATGACGCCCAGCCACCCGTTCTATGTGCATGACGTCATTACAACGTCTTCTCGACGCCCTCTCGGCGCCGCACGACGGGCAGCGTGGTCGGCCGTCGTTTATACCCGTGGTAGAATGGTGTCGGTCCTCGATCGTCCGCACGGCACCCGATCCGTTGAGTTAGCATGAACAGACGTCCCACTCGTGACCACGCAACTCTAGTCTCTCTCTCTCTCTCTCTCTCTCTCTCTCTCTCTCTCTCTCTCTCTCTCTCTCTCTATATATATATATATATATATATATATATATATATGTCTCAAGGTTCTAAATAGCCGTAGGTGGGTGCGTAGCGGAGAAGGTCCGCCTAGACGTTTGATACATTTTGGACATTTTTTACTATATTACCCTTTTTTTTTGCATAATATGCATATCTAAGTTGTAGCACAAATATTTATCAAGTTTCAATCTTGTAAAAGTGAACCATAGTACCATAATGCTTGCAAAACTGTTTTGTCAAAACATCTAGTCAGGTATTGCTCCGCCTAGGCATCCACCTATGTTGTCAAACCCTACTCCACCGCAATGACAAAAACGGTGCGGATAGCGGCCGCCTAGCGCCTAGGCGGTCACCTCGACCGCCATATATATATATATATATATATATATATATATATATATATATATATATTGCAACAAGACAATTGTATCACAATCTATGTTCCGGGCATAAGCCAGAGCTTATTATATCATCCTCTCTTCTCGTCCTAGTCAGGACTCAACATCTGCATGTCGATCTTCAATTTTTTGCTTCTGATGCATCCTTCCTCGATGCACAGTGCAAGCTAATCTCCATTGCACGTTCCTCTTGGGCTTGAATGTCGACCACAAACTTTCAACCAGGGAGACACTCCTCTATGTCTAGTTCTCAATCAGCTGCTACCTGAATTTTCTCGGTTCCTCCCCCTTTAATATTTAAGGTCATATCGCGTCCAGGGATATTCAAACCTCTGACCCAGTTCCCGTGTATATATATATATATATATATATATATATATATATATATATATATATATATATATATATATTTTGAAAGAGGTAAATGTGGCGAACGCTCCCACCGGGAATCGATCTCCTGACCACTCGGGCCGCATGCATCTCTCTTAACCACTAGGCTAGTCATTTGCATATATATATATATATATATATATATATATATATATATATATAAAAGAAGTAATTGTTCATTTTTGCTCCTACCGGGATTCTAATGTGTCCAAAATGATGATATATTGCTCATTGTGATATGCATGTCTTAAAGCACGTGTCAAATTTCATGCAATTTGAAAATTTGTAACCCGATAGAGCTAATGGTCACATTTTTTTATTGTTAAAAAATGTTTAAAATGAGACTCGCTTGATTGACGAGTTAAAGTTTCTAAATTTGCCTAAAATTTGATCCACTTGCTTTAGTGCATGGATAGCATCATAGCAGGATAGATGCATGGTATGGATCTTCATTATTGATGTAAATCATAGAACAAAATGCATGGTTCGGACTGTCTTAAGGTGCAAATCAATCCGCAATCATAGGGGTTGGCATTTGCATACAATCATAGGGTGTTTGGCATTTGCCCTCTTTGTCTAAGACCATTTTATTCGATAAGGTTGTCTTTTTATAAGCCATTTCCAGAGACCCTCTGGAGGAAGCTCAACATGACGCTTCAGTTTCAGTTGTTTATCGCCATCACCGACTAAGGTAGCCAATCAGAATTTAGGTCACTAGGTGATCATTTAGCATACAGGCACTGTGTTACTTGTGGCGGAGTTTGCATATAATACATCAGTTAATAGGTCAAGCGGGTTTACTCCATTCAACTTTGTAACAGATTATCAACCTAAAATTTTTAGGCTTGTCACCTGTGCTTGTGAGATCAGATTCTACTGCGTTTGCCAAGTCTTTTGCACACTATATTCATGATAGTATATTCATGATTTTACTTTCCGGGATTCGTAGGATAGTAGTGGGCAATAATTCTTATAAATCTGTATTAGTTGATCACAAGAGATTGTAGGACTTTTCAGTTAAGAGAGTACTACTGTGGAGGTTCCCTCAAGAAACCAAAAAAGCTCTACGTGAGGAGGTATCAAGTTCTTCGAAGAATGGGTCCAAGTGCATAAGCTGGAGATTCCATGAAATTTTGGGATCATCCCAATATTCAGTATGAGGACTTGACTATTGACACCCTAACACAAACCCACATATTTTCCCCTGCTATTCTAGAGCCTACAACTCCTACTACGTCATCAGGAACATCATCTACTTCATTCCAAGAGGACAATCACTTCTGTGACATGGTTTCAATGCCTCCTCTTCCACCTTTCCACCTTGGAGGCAGTTCAGAATGACATCACAAACTAAGGACATTTTAGACGACGAGATAAACACTATCGCAGATGGAGGGTTCTATTACACTTGGTTAGTCGGAGAGGGCTACCAGATTTGGATTGTTTATGGTTGAGGACCGAGGAGTCGGAGAAGCTCCACCCAAATGCGATTGTAGCCTTCGTTCACCAGGTGGTGAACCTTTCAAGCAGGGAGTGTTGATGAAGTTTTTTATCGTCAAAGAGTATAGCGCGGACGCGGAGGTTGTTGGATTGATGCAAATCTAGAATTTGAAGTTTGGGTTTATTTTAGGGTGCAATTATTTGGGTGTATTTTTTTAATTACTTATGCACAAGGGTACACATGGTTTTCAATTATACAGATGACTGCACACTGTTGATTTCTAGGATAAGTATATATATTTATTAGAGTTTAGTTATATTCGGTATTGAGATTGGTTTTATTTTGGTAACTTGGTTTCTATTGCAATTAGGACTAGTAGTCTTGATGGCCAATGTTTGCTTGGCTATATAAACTCATGTAATTTGCAATTTTTATTTATTCAAGAGTTTAGAGATTTATTTGAGGTACGATGTTTTTTGTTTCTTAGAACAAATTTCTTCTCCTTATTCCTTGCACAAACCCCAACCTCCAAATTTCATTACTATCTACCTCAAAGTCGAGTTTACTTTACACTGCATCAAGGTTAAGTTTTTAAGCCTAGGACAAAAGCTTTGAAGTGTGGATTTTCTTTGTGAAAGGATATTTGATCCGTTTTGATTATATCACACAAGTTCGTGATCCTTTGGTAACTTTTATCCATAACTCCAGATTTAATTGATTGCTTTTGTGATCTTCTGCAGTTCTTTATCAGTCTCTGTTTTATAATTAAACTTCTGTAAACTAATTCAAGAGATCATTGCATAAATCCATATAGATTGCCCATCTAGGTCCTGTCCTGCGTGACTATAGGTAAATTAAAATCTTAAACTTAAAGCTCTGTCTACTGTTACAAAAATGTTGTGGAGATCCCTGGTATAATCCATTGAACGCATTAATTTTTACGATAATAAAAGATTTGCCCACCGATAAATACTTATAATGTCATACAACTAAAGTTGCTCATTATATGTCTAGAAACTAGTCCACTTTGAGATAGAAAGTTAATTTTTAACTGAATCCATACAATCTATAATACAAATTACAAACTTACTTCATGACTGAAAAACAAAATAAAAATAATTAGGTACACCAGGAACATAATAAACAATTTTTCTTACAAACTTAGAGGGTGTTTCTTGGTTGGATGATAAGCCTTGTGACTAACATTTTGGAGGATGCAAGTTCAAGATATGAAATTTTGTGGAGGTAGGTCTGCACAAATCCTGACCGTCCACAGGCCTGCATTAGAGAAGCATCATGGAATTGGGACCATTTATATGTGGTACCAATTGCAAACGACGAGCCTCTTTGATTCTTGACCTCATTCTTGGTGAAATTTTAATGCCTAAACCATGATTTAAACAATAAGCTGAAACAGATTCTTGGCTGCTTCTTTTAGAATTAGCATAGAGTGATCTACGGACAAGGCCACACTAGGTGACAAAAATGTTTTTGATAGAAGACTGTAAGTCCAACTCTACCTAAGTAAGAAAGGGAAAAGGAATGTGCTAACTATAATGTCATCCAGTGCTTAACTATAAGGAGTGTGCCACACTGTCAAATCAACCTCCAAGTTACAGATAACTATAATGTCAAACATATGTAATCTAGTGTAGTTAAGATGCTTGCTACACAATCCTTCTGTAAGTTTTTTGATACTACATTTGTTTGGCATTATTGAGAAGCCCACTCAATTATATCAACTTACGTCTTTGTCTAGACTATTTATAGTCTAGGGAACTTGGAGGGTGCTTATTGGTTGCATGAGATTAAACTCCATTCCAAAAGGTAGGTCTACTTACCTGCCAACTGGCCAACTTGGTTTTATGGCATAACTTTCTCTCATGCCCACAGCTACATTGGCCAGGAATTTGGCACCAACATAAAGGGTTGACGACAAGTCGACACTTGATCATAAAACTACGCGATCTTGTATGAAGCTTTGGTAGGCTCCAATCTATAGCCCACACATTCTCATAGGAGAAGACTTGCATGATGATGATGAAGTTTGGGCCTGTCATAGTCAACTCTACTTGGTTAATTTGGTGGTTAATGTTTCTTAAATCAGTTTTAGTATGTTATTTCCATATTTAGATATATTTTTTCCTTCTTAATTTTCTCTCAATAATTGAGTTTATATAGAGAATCCACGATTTTCACATTCTTTAGTTGAGTTGTTTCCCTATTTAGTGGGGTTCTCTTTTTGTAAACCATAACTATAAGTAAGCCAAGTCTAGACATACGATGTAGGCAGCCAATTTTAATAAGTGATCAGTGAAAGTTTATGATTTGTGCCTCGAAAGTTTACTCTTGAAATTGTGTGACACAAGTGTGGGTTTTAAACCCTAACTTAGGAGTTGCGGAGTCTCATCTCCTCCCCTGCGTTTTCTTCAACTGCTTTGTTCAACTGTTTACCAAACAAGAAAAACAAAACCTTCTATACTCTTGTTTCCAGCCATGTGCTGTTATTTTCTTTTCATGTTGGAATCTGCTGCACAGATTCCCCTTCTCCTTATTTGTCCATCCAACAGCACCAAAACACCACCACCTCCTAACGCTAAACCCTAAGCCCCTCTGCAATGTTTAAAGCTTTCCTGCAGCCATTATACAACCTTCTGAACCAACCAACAGCCCAACAGAAGCATTGCTGCATCTGTTTGCGCAGTCCAGAAAACATTCACTCTTTTCCTAAAACAACAATTTCAAATAGAAACTCGTAAAACATCCTCCAAGAATTCCTAACCCTAATAAACCAATAATACTATTCCACCGCAGTGTAATATACGTACCCATTCTGAATCCTAGCTTGCTTGGCCAACTAAGATACCTGTATGTCCGTATCTTTATGATTTTTTTTTAATTCTCTTCAAAGTTCAAAAAATGAAGATTACTCCCAACTGTTTGAGCTTGTAAACTTTTTCAACCTGCTTCCGCATAGACCAACTCAATGATGATCCAACTCCACATTGAGCCTCCATCAGACGACACTCTCAACCCATATCCCTGACAACTAACCCCCTGAACACCCCCCCCCCCCCCCCCCCTTTTCCCCTCTTCACATATCAATTATTTATGCTCCTGAGCATCACAACCAATTCCTTCTAACACTAATTAACCCCACTGACAGAAAACAACAAAATGTTTCCCATATAATAATGCTACTTGACTGTCGTTTGCTAACGTAACTGGTATATAGCATGTGTACTGTAGTTTGCTAATGTAACTGGGATTTATAATGTGTTGTAGTTGTAGGATGATCTTGGTGGTAGAATAACGCTTTTCTAGACAAAATGGTGGAAACAGTCTATTGGGCTCCGTTAATGGTAATTAAAGAAACGCCAAATACAAGGAGATCATTCCTGAAAGAACAAAAAAAAGATACAAATTCTCAAACAAACTCAGAAGGAATGTTGATTAGTCAAAGCTTCTGATAGCTAGAATCGTTAATAGGAGTATAAAATACCATGATCTTCCTCGTGTCTTCAGTGCAACGGTTCCGCTATGAAGATCCAAATAATAAAAATAACATTGCCAAAGATCACAAAAGTAAAGGACAAGTTTCTCTTGAAATCATTGTCTTGGATCTCCCTTCGCTATTTAGCACTTCGCTTCCCATAAGTGAGCAGGCACCTCTCTTAGCGAACACTTGAGTCCCTGTTATAGGGGGTGTTTGTTTTTACATCTAATTTCAGGTGAATCACTAGTCAGATCTAATTAGAGGTGGGCCCACACAAAAAATGCCGTTTGTATTTTGCATCTAATTAGATGCACAATTAGAGCTTGACCACTAAATAGGGGTTCCAAAAAAGAAAGTTGTAGCTTGCTGCTTTCTTTGCAACCCAACCTATAATTGGCGGTACAAAGATCGTCGTAACCCCTAGAAATTTCATATTTACCCCTTAACACCTCAATTTTCTAATTCCTCCACCGGGTTGGGTTTAGTTACGTTAATTTAAGTTTGAGTGTTTTTTTGGTTTTTTTAATGTTGTTTTATTATTCAATTGATTTGTTTTGTGGTTTTATAGATAAGTATTATTTTGGGTAAAGTGCATTTAAACCCTCCTTAGATGTCACGAAAATGCAAATAAAGACTCGATGATCCGAAAAAGACAGTCTGTTACGAAAATGCTCAAATCATCCCCCCGCTGTTAAAAATCGTTAAAAATCGTCTTAAAATACGATTTTGCCCCTTCCCTCTCCCCCCCTCTCTCTCCGTGGTGGGGGCGGGTCGGGGGAGGGGAGGGGGGGGGCGGTCGGCGATGGCCGGCGGAGGAGGGGGGGAGGGGGGCGGGTCGTCGGTGGAGGGAGGAGGGGGGGGAGGGGGCGGGGGGCGGGTCGCCGGCGGAGGGAGGAGGGGGGGAGGGAGGCGGGTCGCCAGCGGACGGAGGAGGGGGGGAGGTCGGGGATGACCAGCGGAGGAAGGAGGGGGGGAGAGGGGGGAGGGGGGCGGGTCGCCGGCGGAGGGAGGAGGGGGGGGAGGGGGATGACCAACGGAGGGAGGAGGGGGGTAGGGGTCGGGGTCGGGTCGCCGGCGGAGAGGGGGCGGGTCGCCGGCGGAGGGGAGGAGGGGGGGGGTAGGGAAGGGAGGGGGGTAGTTTAGGTAGTTTCTATTTTTTTTTATTTTTTTTAAGTCTTAATGGCCATTTTAACGGCCATTTAACGGATAAGGGCCATTCTAAACAAAACAGGTTTTTTGGGAGGTGCAAACTGCTTAAGTTTTCTAAAAGGTCTTATTTTGCAAACGAGGCAACTCTAGGGAGGGTTTAAATGCACTTTACCCTATTATTTTTGATGTTGTTTATGATATGTTTTGAAATCTAGAGAAGCCAGAAACTCCTAGAAGGTCAACGATTCTCAGTAAAAACCTCGATTCAGTGGTTTTTACTTGGGAGCTCGTTGGGAGCTCGCTTCCCCGATTACGGGAGCTCGTTTCTCCGGTGACGGGAGCGCGTTTCTCCGACGACATAAGCACTTCCCATAATATGACCATAATTTTAAAAGATGACATAAATTTTGAGAAGAAAGTTAGAAGATTTTTAATACACGTTTATCAAAGTACCAAGAAACTAAAATTTATTTACCTTGACATCATAAAAAATCAACATGCGAATAATCTCTCTGTAACTTTGAACTGAACTTTGTAAATTCTAATAAATATTAAGATATTTATAAGTTTTGATAACAATAATTAATAACCATTTTTTTATTAATGCACGCTCTCATCACGCTCCAAAACTTTAGACTCTTCTAAGTAATCGATTTCCCGACTCCCGCCCCCGCTTCTGGCTTCTAAGTTTGAAATTGCTTTGACTTGCATGCATCATATAGTCTAAGAATTTGATATTTCACTTAATTTCTAATGAAGTTATTTTGATATAAATTCATATTAAAGTTGTCATGGATAATTTTTTTGGCATAGCATTAACAAAATATTTTATAATTATGATACTATATATATATATATATATATATATATATATATATAACCACTAATTAATATTTAAAAAAACTCTTATAGATTACTAATTAGAGGTTCTAATTAGTTAAGTAGGACCCCAACCTCTAATTAGTGAAAAGAACAAATACTCCCTTAGTGACTATTACCCTTAATATATATATATATATATATATATATATGGTCCGGATCCGGAATCCCGCCAGCGTAGCCCGTCGGGAGCCCCATCGTCCGCGACCGTTGGACGCGGGCCTTTCCTCCTCCTACTAGACCACTTTCCGTCTTACCCATTGAAGGAATAGATCGCACCATTGTTCTGCTCACTCCATGCTCGTATTCGTTTTTTGCCTCCTTTCTTTCTATTTCATCTTACTGCAGGGGCGCGTTGTATTCATTACTTCCGCTATGTTAAAGCTGTTTCACAAGCGAACTCAAACCACGTATAAATATTCCGACCCACATCTAAATCCAAATCAGAAGCCGAAACAGACGCAGCTGCCACTAAAGCAGATGAAGTCTTGTCTGCCGATCCGATGGTGCAGGGGGGTGGGGCTCCCCCCTAAGGACTTTTGATCCGCGTCTATATATATATATATATATATATATATATATATATATATATATAACCACTAATTAATATTAAAAAACTCTTATGGACTACTAATTAGAGGTTCTAATTAGTTAAGTGGAACCCCAACCTCTAATTAGTAAAAAGAATAAATACCCCATTAGTGACTAGTACCCTTTCTATTGAAGACTACGCTTCTCGTTAAGTGATTTGGCTCCTCGCCAAGTGAACACTTGGATTTTCCTTTGCCTTCTCACTTTCCTTTCAAATATGAGAGAGCTCCTATATATTATGGTTTGTTGCCGGGTGTGTTCATATTGTGATCCGGGTTGAAGCGAAGTACCAAAAAGACAAGCGAAGAGGGGAAGGGAGCAGTTCGGTGTTTTGAACGGTATCACAACAAGAAATACAACTAGCGGAGGAGGTTGTTGTTTGCGCTCGCGGAGCGACAAACCGAAAAAAAAGAAAAAGAAACGGAGGAAGTTACTCAACACAAAACGAGATTTCTTGGTACTACGAGAAAAAATTTCCGGCGACGAAAGTAGTTAGTTGCGGTGAAGGAAGGGGATTTATTGTCTCAGTGTTAAAAGTCATTAGAAATGATACATGTGGGAAAGGACACAACCCTTGTGTCGTCGACAGAGTTGCTTGGTGTTGGAGGGAGAAGGGTAGAGAATAATATCGCATGAAGGGTCAACGTCGAGTTGGTCAACATTGATTGGTCGGAGTTGGAGCAAGTTATGGGATTAAAAAGTTAAAGGTGAAACAATTAGGAATAATCTTCTCAGTTTCAGAGAAAAAGATCATAAATATTTGGCCCACCAAAAATTGTAGTTGGCTAAGGCCAGCTTGGATTCAGAATGAGGTGTGTATATTTCATTGTGTTGGAATAGAACTCTTTCCTTATTTGCAAACCTTAGCCAAAACATCCACCTTGGTTCTCTCTCTAAAACAAAGCACAACTCTTCTAGTACTCTATAAATCCTAAATCCTAAATTACAAGAGCTACAAATCCTGGTTTTCCAAATTGGGAGATTACTTGTTTGGTATTGTCCTACAACAATTGTCAAAATTATAATTGCCTTACTAATGTTAAGCGTCAACTGATTTGGGTCTATTTGGTGATTATTAGGATGCTTGAGAAAGATGTGTGGATGGGAGCAGGGAAGCAGGTAATGAGGAAAGGTAAGGTGAACAAGGAAAAAGATAAAGACTTGTGCTTATTTTAATTTCTATCCAAAGTATATTTTGATTAGCTTCCATAATTACCTAAATCTTACCCAAAACTCTATCCAAAATAAAGTTTTAAAACATCAGTATTTTTTTTTTGATTTTTTTTTCCAAATCTGATACTGCAGGTAAAGGGCCTAATATAGTTCCTATGCAACCTTGACAATATAGACCAAATTAAAGTTTCTCAACTGATTCCACAAATATAAAAATGTCTTCACAGTAAAATTCTGGATCTATATCCGACTATTGTAGCATCAAGGAATCTCCTCACTGAATACACATCCATTACATAATCCAATCAAAATGTTGAAAAACAAAATTAGCTAGAAAGATCCTTAATTAACAGTCACAAATAAGAAGGGAGGCGTGACTATAGAGCCCATCACCTGAAGCTTCACTCAACACCAGAAACCGGTATTCATGACTCCTACTTTGAGATTTAGCGACAAACTAATAGCCGGTTAGTTACATTACGAAGAGATGCCATGGAGATTATTAATAAAATATAGTGAGAGATTAGATTCATGTAGTGTAGTCTACACCTTGCATTACTAAGAGATACACAATGTGACTTATGATTGCCCAAATAGACAAGTTCTCATGGAGTTTTGAGAGAGTAAGGAACATTTAAACAACACTGAATAGCAGATAAAAGAAAAAGAGAATGGCCAAAGAATACTTCTCATGGCATTTCGCAAGTCTAGGAGACTTTTCATAAATGGCACAAATTATTGAACAATCTCTACATATAGTGAGAGAAAGCAACAAGAAAGCCTTCTTATCCTAAATCTATGGGGTCGGCTACAAGAATTCCTTTTTCTCCATTCAGGCCACCTCCTCTGTTGGATTATTAATGACCCAAAGCCCTTTTACTACCTCAACCCAGTTATCTGGTTATGCTTTATGACCTAGCAACTTCAACTACATTTCTGAACAATAAAAGCTTCTTCTGAAATGAGAATGTGATACAAACACAACGAGACAACTCCAGCACACAAAAACTAGTTTTCAGCATTCAAGATACCAATTTAGCATCTGGAAAGATAGTACTGAAAATCCTAAGAATTAATAAAATAAAGAAAATAAATGTCTAGGATAATTAATCAATCTACCAAAGGACAGTTCTGTACAGAAATAGGGGATTAACATGTGGATAAGAAAGAGAATAAGATCACAAGAATGACAAAGGAGCTTGAAGAGGGTTACATAAGAGCGAAGCAATGATAAGAAGCCAGAAGCGGAAGCAGGGAAGGAAGCGGGGGCGAGAGCGGGGGAACGCGACTACTTAGAAGAGTCTAAAGTTGGGAACGTGCGCTAATAAAAAATTTAGGTTTATTAATTATTGTTATCAAAACCTATAAATATCTTAATATTTACTAGAATTTATAAAGTTCAGTTCAAACTTCAAAGTTACAGAGAGATCATTCGCAAGTTGATTTTTTATGATGTCAAGGTAAATAATCTTTAGTTTCTTGGTACTTTGATAAACGTGTATTAAAAATCTTCTAACTTCCTTTCCAAAATTTATGTCTTCTTTTAAAATTATGGTCATATTATGGAAAGCGCTCGTGTCGTCTGAGAATCGCGCTCCCATCATCGGAGAAACAAGCTCCTGTCATCGGGGAAGCGAGCTCCCAAGTAAGAACCGCCGAATCGAGGTTCTTACTGAGATTCGTTGACCTTCTAGGAGTTTCTGGCTTCTAAATATGACCATAAAAGTAGGTTCAATTAAATCCGTGTTTGTTGCATAATAGTAGAGTATTCTCGGCCTGTGAACTGTAGATAGAGCAATTCTTTGAAAAGTATGGGTAGGCCTAAACGAACTTAGATTGAGCATGCAAAAAGGATATGGATTTTGCTAATGTTAATGCAAACATGGCCCTTAAGAATAAAAGAAAAGGATTCAAATAGTCGACCCCAAATTGAGATAAAGGCTTTGTTGTTGTTGCTGTTGCTGTTGCTGAAGGGACTTGCATCCTATAAACAAATCACAGTGTCTAGGTATAGATAACAACGTAACTAAAATGCTATCGGATCAGCTGTCGTTTTTAACTCCACTGCAATGTATTTAAAAGCTAATAACATTAACAAGATAGAGATTAAGCCACAACCCACCAAACCTTAACAAAACTTTAGACCGTGAATGCCTCCCTCAGGGATAACAGCATTATGAAAAAGTATTGCATATCAATCAACTACAAAAAACTAAAGTTGTATATTCATGGAAGTTCATGATCTATGCCCCATATTAAATAAAAGGGTGTGGAAACACTTTACCTCTAAAGCATCCTGCTGTGGAGAAGAGGATAAAACTGTTGAAAGAAGTTCGATGCTGTTACGAGCAACATCAAATGCTTCCTTTATTTGCTCAGCAGTAAAGCTTATAACAGGAACATCCAATTGAGCCTCTCGAGCATGTGATTCTGTCTCTGAAACTGAACGTGGCGGGGTAAATATTGGAGCCAAACTCTCATCATCACGTCCAGGAAAACGTATGCCTCTAGATTTCAAGCTCTACAACAAAGACAATTACTCATCAGGAAACATTCATAAAGGCATCTTAGTTTTTATGCAAACAAGATGTTGAATTGGAATTTCTTAGCCAAGCCCAAAACTCACAAGGTGCATAAAGCAACTAAGTTACTAACAAATCTTTTTCGATAGAAACAAAGAAAGTTAGCTGATTGATGGAGATAATTTATGCCAACAAAAAAGGAGCTTAATATGAGAGGTATTTTACATAGCCGACGGCAATAAAAAAGGAGATACATAAGCAAAGAGGTCTCATATCTCAAAGGTAAATATCCACACGTAGAGCAAGCTACAATAACATAATGTCTAAGAATAGTTATAGTAATATAACAATCCCAAAGACTAGACTGTCTCAAATATATAACATGCAGTTAAATAAGAAAATCATAACTGAAGTGCAAAGGGAACTTAATTGAAATGGAGAAGATGAATTACTTCATCCTTTATAAGCAATGCATGATGCATGTTATTCCTGACAACTTTAAAAGGAAACTTTCAAATAAGTTCTCTAATAAAAATTGTTTGATACAGCAAAAGGAAAACATGGTTGCACTGTATGCTTCTTGGTTAAAAGTGAGAATAATAATATCAAATGAACAACCTACTTAAGAATTTCTTCCTATGCATCCTGCTTGCCAGGCAAAGATCATAAATACCTTGTAGGTCTCTTCAAAGACTGGCAAGTATCGGAGCTCATTTCCTGATTCACCCCATGCTTCAATCAGAACAAGAGCCTTATTCCGATTGTTGACTACAGTCAGAGGATCATCAATCAGTTTGACCATCTCATCAAGCACCCTCTCAGCAGCAACCTCAGAGAAAGCCTTCTCACAGTTCTTCACCAAAGTTTCAAGGAGCACCAACGCAAGATACTGGATCCTAGGATCCTTCAACATGATACGCTTCTTGATGCCTCGAATCAACTCAACACTGTTGACCTTCTCGCTGTTAATCATGTCGCAGATTTCTAGGTTAGCAGCCCAGTCAGGTCCCTCCAAGGTCTCTGCAGTGGCCTCTTCAACAATCTTCTCTGCTTCGTTCGAACCTTGAAATAATTCCTTCATCTTGAAACTCATGGAACTCATGCCAGCTGTCATCTTCCGACCAACCTCAGACCCACTGATCTTAAGACGCTCACCAAAAGCGCTGACTTTGTCCATCAGATTGTCACTCATTTTGAATCCTACAGTCAATATAAAAGAGTAGGAATTTAAAAAAAAAATCAACACAGTGAAATTGTAGGGCTTTAGAAGCAAAGATTTGAAAAGAAATCAAGAAATTAATGCAAGCATGTCAACCTGGAAGTACGAAGTAATGATTTTTAACATAAAACGAAGAGGGTAATTTGCAATCAAATATCTCCAGTTATCAACTGTACGACAGATAAACATCTCATATAGATCTTTTTGTGTGTGTGTGTGTGTGTGTGTGTGTGTGTGTGTGTGTGTGTGTGTGTGTCTATATATATATATATATATATATATATATATATATATATATATATTCAGTTATCAACTGTACAACAGATGAACATCTCATATATACACCCCCCCCCCCCCCCCCCCCAGAAACTAAAGTGTACAACAATCAACCTGAATGAACAACTATGCACCTTATAGGCTTATACATCAACTGATTTTAGTTATTGGGATATAACCATCCTCCAGTTGTTGCCTTGTTGGCTATTACCCAGAGTGGTGTGAGAATTGAGATGCACATCATTATTAGTGACAATCATTCCCTCGGAGAAAACATATCTCAAACATAACCTTATTGCTAAATGGGATATCCTTGGTTTCCTCTGATAAGAAACAAATTATAATCCTATCCTACCACCCTAGTATATACTTATGCCTCACCAAATCCCTTTCACCCTCCCTCTTACTTCCCCAGCCATATTTAGCTCTAGGCTTCCTAACCCTAATCATAAATCCACCCTGATGTACATACATACCACACCCGCTCCCTTCCACAGCCTCTTCCTCCACCAAACACCTTTAGCACCACAAACCTCTTGTCTTACTACGCACTAAGTCACTAAGAACCACTGCTGCTACCATGATAGGGCCCACCGACGTTGTCCAAGCTTGGTGAAATCACCCTTTCCCCTTCTCAATTGATCCCTTAATTCTTTCTCCAACCTCCACCACCAGCAATCTTGAGGCCAACATAACACTCGTCCCTTCCAACTTGAGTCCCCAAATTAATGGTAATTTTATGGGTGTTCACAAATAACATAGATTAATAGTAAGTTTTACATCCATATTAATGTAAGGGTGAGATCAACATGGTAATCTATATTATAGTTTGCAGTATCGGCCGATACCGATCTGAAACAGCCGATACCGATACGATTTGGCATGTTCCGATCCGATACCGACCGATACTTGATCCTGATCAATAACGACATTGTGGATCTCTTTTTCGGTCAATTCGGCAAAAAAATTGAACAAAAAAGACAAATCAGCAAGGGTGTAAATGCATAGTAAAATTGTAAAAGCATGTAAAAGAATAAAACTTATCTATTACATGTAAACCAATCAGCAAGAGTGACTACTATTTCATTCAACTTCAAAATTACTAAGAAACAACACCGGAAATCCTTAAAATTATGCCTAAAGGTCTAAAAATATATTTTCTAAAATGTTAATAACTTATTAATAATTATTTGCTTTCCAATACCAAAAAATCCGATACTCCGATCCGAAACCGCCAATATCACCGATATCGATACTCATAGGAATGGTCCGATACTGATTCCGATACTATGAACCTTGAATCCTTGATATATAGTTGACCGTTAATGGTGGAAAAGATTTGTATAACATATTTCTAGTTCAAAGGGAATGAGCAATTAAAATTTTGTGTTATGGATATCTATCTTCCTATAAACCAAAGGCAGGTAAGATTCTTTTTGCATGTTCTGATAAAAAAGAGACTTTTTTTGCATGTGACCAAAATTATAACAATCTGAAATGTCAATTCTTTTCCACTCTTTGCCTTTGGGTTAATGGTATCATAGAGACGATGAACGCGATTTCCTATAGCAAACTGTATCATCACCTCTTCATCTAGACTCTTATTAGCCTCGCGGATTCGGATGTTGCTCCATGGTTTTGTAGGGGGTTGTATCTCACATCTGGTTCCACGCTCAAGTTTGGTGACAACATAAAAGGAGGTGTACAGAAAGTTTAGTCCCGCATCGGATGAAAAGTGGGAGCATGAGATATAGATAATTGGTATTGCTTAACAAGGAATTTCCTTTTTTAAGCCATACGGGTCATGGCTCAACTCCAATTCAGGTCACACCGCGTTTCCGCAACATGTTCCATGAGTTTAAACTGCATAGCCATCCAAGACATAGCCGACGGCATGCTCATAACTACCCTGTCTACGCATTTGGACGTCGTGTGGACAGGGCCGGCCCAGGGGTAGACAAGACTTTAGGCTTGGGCAACCCCCCTCTGCTTGGGGCAGCCCTCAAGTTCAGCATGTCCCCACAAGAGGTCGGAGTCACGGGTGACACTCTAGGATCGGCCCACAATAAGGGTCAAGAGGCAACCAAAAGTAGCTCTGGATAGGGCAACCCAGTCCCGTGGGCCGGCCCTGTGTGTGGAGCCGGTCCATAAAAACTCCATTCTTTTTACGGAGTTTTCTTATGCTCCATATCCCACCCCATTCTGATGGGGGGAAAGGCTTGACGACCATAATGATGTTGTCGATGATTATGACAGAAATTGCAATTATCAACAATCAGAGATGAAATAAATTAGCTACATTCAGAATAGTGACAATTAACTAAACCAAGTAAGCATGCACCACCCCAAATATAAAAAAATGGTATAAAATTGGAATTTTCTCATATAAACCTCTTGGGAACTTATGATTGACTGATGAATTTGGAGTATATAAAAAAAAGGAAATTTTGAATAATTTTTCCCAAAAATACCACTACAAACCCTAATTTTGGATTCTTTCAGACGAACAAACCCTAACTAACAAAACCTCATTCAAAATTGATCCAACCTAGCCCAAATAAGAAACAAATTATTATTCTAGAATTGGGAACTTACCTCAAAAAAGAAAAAGGATTTATTTTTATTTTCTTTCTTTTTCTTTGAAATTTGCTGTTCTTCCTCCTTTGAAGTCCAAGTTGTGACTTCTTCTTCTTCTTTTATTAGCAAGGAAATATATTTTATGAGTATAAAAAAGTAGAAGTGTTCTAAGCCGTTGGATCTAACCGACTTTAATTTACTGCCGTCAGATGGAGCGGAGGGGCCGCTCCGCTGACAAATAGGAGGAAAAGTGCTGCTGACTGACGCGGGCAGTTCGGGTTGGTTCAAAATAATTTTCAAATTTGGTTGACCAATTAGGCTTGTTTATTTACGCGTTCTTTAATTGCAATTTTTTTTTAAGGCTGTGTTTGATTGCAAGGAGAAAAATATGTGGAAAAGAAATTAATTCCATGGAATTATTTTCCTAGAAAAAAAATTCCATGGAATTTTAAAAAGTTTCACGGAAAACTTAATTTAGATGTTTGATTGTCATTATTTTCCACGGAAAATAGTTATTTTCCTATCGGTTGGACAAGTTTCATTTTCCACCATTTTAGAAGAAAATATGGAAAATGATAATTTTTTGGAAAATAATTCCATGGAAAATATAAGCTATCAAACACTACAATTGATGGAAAATTTGTGATGGAAATATTTTCCATGGAAAAAAAGACTAATCAAACACAGCCTTAAATCAAATAAATTTTCATGGAACTTCATTAGGGGTGAGCATTCGGTTTATTCGGTTTAAAACCGAACCGAATAAGCAAAACCGAATTCGACCAAAACCGAATAAGCAAAACCGAAACCGAACCGAATTGGTCAATAACCGAACCGAACCGAACCGAATTAAATCGGTTCGGTTTTCGGTTTATTCGGTTTATTCGGTTTTTTTTGGTTTTTTTGTGTTTTTTTGTTAATATATATAATAACTAAATATACCTAGATATATTTATTATATATATATAGTATATATCTCTATGTATATATATACCTATAGTATATATCTATATATATTTAGTATATACCTATAATTAATACTTATATATATATATATATATATATATATATATATATATATATATATATATATATATAAACTAAAATTTCTTATTCGGTTTTCGGTTTTAAACCGAAACCGAAACCCAAAACCGAAACCGAAACCGAATAAGAAATTTTAGTATTTTCAAAACCGAAACCGAACCGATTTTTTTCAAAACCGAACCGAATCTCTTATTCGGTTCGGTTCGGTTCGGTTTTCGGTTCAAAACCGAATAATGCTCACCCCTAAACTTCATCATGGGCAAGTTTTATTTCTCATCATTTTGGAGGAACTTAGATCTCGTTTGGTTCACGGATTTAAGGAAAGGGGAGATGAAGGGATAATTATGTTTATATATAGGAAAATCAGTTTCTATTAGGATTTGGACAAATGAAAAGAAAAAAAAAACTAAGTTTGTACAGGGACATAATAGACTTTTCGGATGCAATAAGTATTTAAACAATCCAATAAGTGAAAAAAAATTACTTATGAATTTTGAGTTATTTATAAGTGAAAATCACTTATACATGCAAAAAACGAACCCACTTATTGGGACCAAATTCACTTATAAGTGAGGTCCCATATAGAATAAGTGAAATTCACTCATAAGTGAAAAAAAAAACCCCCTAAACCAGAAAAAGTCATATGGCTAGCGCGAGTACTCACGCGAGCCGACGGAGTGGGCCGCTGCCTCCCTCCTCTCATAGTGCTCCATCGTCGCGTCCCTTCCCCCCTCTTGCAATGTTGCCCCTCCCCCCCCCCCCCTTCATACTATGCCGCCCCTCTCCTCCCTCTTGTGCCGCCACCTCCTCCGTCGCCGCCTCCCTCCCCCTTCCTACGTCGTGCCCCTCCCCCCTTCTGCTCTGCCCTCCGGCCTCTCAGCCCCATCTGTCGGCGTGCGCGACTCACTTCGTCGACTTGCGCAAGTACTGTGCGAGCCATATAGCACGTCTGCAAACTCAACCCCCTATACTAACTCCTCATTTCCTACTGACTCTCCTCCTCACCTCTAGTACATGAGCCCTTACGCTCTGTGTCCTCAATAACTCCCCATATATCCCTCCCTCCCCTCTCATTTTTAAATCCCACACTGTCACGTCCCGCATCTCAGATTCAACGGTGATGTCATTAACACATCCCCAGGCTACGCGCCGAATTCGCAATTGTCGCCCGTAAAACATCAGAATGGAAAATATAAGGAATTACTAAATACATTACATTCTTTAATTAAACAACCAACTATTTCAAAGAGTACAACTGCTTAAGTTATTACAACAAACTATTCTTTTACAACATTATGAAAACTATAAAATACTAGTTGAGATTCTCCAAATAGTCTATTACTCGATATTGTCCTCGTCACCCAGAGGTATCATTTCTGCAAGTACGTCATCTTCCCCTAGTGAACAAATACTAGGTCATTTAGAACGACAAGCAAGTCCTCGGTCAAAGACGGTTATAAAAAAATGTAAGTATGACAAAGAATGGAATATAATGGCTTTTCATTAAAGGAAATAGGAATTGCAGCTTCATATTAGTATATGAATTTCTCTTTTTCCCTTCAACTAAGCAGTGTAATATCATGTCGGCTCCCATTAATAGGGATAAGTTTTCCTAGAATGAAGTGCCATGTTTGGAGGACAAATCCTAAAATGCAATGCAATTTTTGGAGAACAACCTCCTGAATATTCATCTAAATAGCTTCCCGTCAACAATCTCGTATACCTAGGATCAGGCTGTGATTTTTGGTGGCACGGTGCTTAGATTCCGGCCCTGCGTCTCCCTTGGACTTACAAAAATTCATCTACCCGATGTTACTGTCGATGTAGATGTAAAAATTTCTGAGCATCCCTTGAGCTTACCATAAAGTTTGCCTCCCTTGGACAAAATTGAAAATTGTCTCCCTTGGACATAAGTGAGCTAAGCCTCACATACTCGATTCGTATGGCCTTACGAATGAGCCGAAAGTAATACTGATCAGCTTTTTGGTTATAATTATGTTGCGGGACTTTTTAGGGATATTCAGGTTGTTCTCCCCCGCCCAATGCTTACTAATTGTGGGTTAATTTTTCAGAGGATCTATCTAGAGAATTTTCAGGTTTATGAGAATAAATTGATTTCTCTAGAATTCAAAATTTTGGCTCTCTCTTAAAATTTTCGAAAATTTTGACAGTCTCCTTTGTATTTTGAGATTCCGAAATTTTCACAAGAGATAATAAAACATATAATCATGGGTTCGCCGAACCCTTCGGTGGAGCAACTCTCAACACCGGTAACCACGCAGTTATATATATATATATATATATATATATATATATATATATATATATATATATATATAAAAATGTAGTTAATTGAAAAACTTTTACCTTAGCAAGCAATCTAGCAAGTAAATCTAATTGCCTCGAGTACTTTGCTAAAGGCTATCAAATATCAAAATAAAGTTGTTAGTAGCATAATGATGTCAAATTTTACTCTTAAAATATCCATTAATTCTTATAACCATGTGATAGTAGCATGATACTAATTATATTTTAAATTACTTATAATTATACTTTTGGTTTGTTGAGGATGTCAATGGAAGTTTAAAAGTTGAACCAAACATATGTAAAGTTACCTTAACATGTAGGTACCCATACATATCAATATTAACTAAATAATCATGCCAAACTACCTTAAATTGGTATATTTTAAAGTATGGACAGAAATGGTATTTTTGATAAAGCAAAATTATTTTTCATTTATATTGAAAACGAATCTAATGTGGACATATATACTAAAGATGTGTTCATAGGTAAATTTTGAATCTTAAACAAGTATAAGACTATGCCCAAAAGTGATACCAATTGTTAATTTAAATATTCAAGATAATATAGCTCATGTGTTGTGTCTATGATATATTTTTATACATATGTATAGATGTCCATATATGTATAAAGCTTATAGTTTGTGTCCATACATCTACATATACTTACATACATATTCTCACAAAACATAAGTTGATGTGTCCATTATTTGTATTCTTCACATTGTGTCCGTATCCTAATTTAAAGGTTGAGCATCCTAAATTGAACCAAGGTCTGCAAAGAGTATAATTTCTTGTTTTCCGTTACAAACGATGTATCCCAACATAAGTAAATATACATATATATATATATATATATATATATATATATATATATATATATATATATATATTTTTTTTTTTTTTAAATTTTTTTTGAAGCAATGGGTACTTGTGGCGAACTCGCCTCCACTGAGGCTCGAACTCCCGACCACTTGGGCCGCATGCATCTCTCTTAACCACTAGGCTAGAGGTCATTTGCATATATATATATATATATATATATATATATATATATATATATATATATATATATATATATATATATATATATCAAGGATCATCATATATAACAAAATTAATTTCGAAATGTCTATTCAAGATGTATCCAACACTTGTGTCCAAGCAAATGGGTCCACACGTTGTTGTGTCCAATTTACATATTTGTCCAAGTGTAATGTGTCCACATATCGTGTCCAAC
Organism: Iris pallida; assembly: GCA_029216955.1. NCBI lineage: Eukaryota > Viridiplantae > Streptophyta > Magnoliopsida > Asparagales > Iridaceae > Iris > Iris pallida. The sequence continues at coordinate 15,660,988 of JANAVB010005598.1, forward strand.
ATGTATATTTATTCAAGTGTAAGTGTCCACATGTTATGTCCTACTTGCATATCTACTCAAAGTGTAATGTGTCCATGTATTTATTTGTATTGTGCCCAATACTTGTGTCCAAAATATATATATATATATCATGTTGTATGTCCAAGTATCTAATTGTATTGTGTCCAATACTTGTGACCATTTCATATATATATATATATATATATATATATATATATATATATATATATATATATATATATATATACATCAATTGTATATGTATTCATGAGTACACTCCTACCAAATTTATGCTAAAAATTCCATATTACTCACCTCATGAAATTAGATTTATTCATGAATTTTATAATTTCCAGAATTTATAATTAAACCATATTACTCAAGGAAATGACTAGAAAGCAATTTTTCAAGGTATGAGGTAGGAGAACTTGCCTTGGGTTGATGATGTTCTAGATTTTGGCCTTCCCAACTTTTCCTAATCATAATACCCAATTAAGGATTTGTGTTAAATGTACATGCATTCACACATATACATAAACCCAAATTTCTTCTTAACCTAATCTGAAATTGGAAGGGAAAGGAAAGAAAATAAGGGATTTTACCTAGGTTTATTGAAAATGGAGAGGAAGAGGAGAAGAAAGAAGTGCTGGAGGTGGCGGTGGTGGCCGGCGGTCGGCGGGGGTGGCCGGCGGTCGGCGGGCAGCGGGTGCAGCACAGCAACGGCAGCGCGCAGTAGCAGCAGAACGCAGTAGCAGTAGCGGCAGTAGTAGAGAGAGAGAGAGAGTGTCGGGTGTGTGTGTGTGTGGGGGTGGTGTGTGAATAAGAAAGGGGTTAATATAGAGGAAGGAGATGAATAATTAAGGAGAGGGGTGTGAGGTGGCATTCTCCACTTCAAGCTTTGGACACATGGCATGACACGTGTCATTACCATGCCATCTCACTCTCATATGGTGACACCTACAAATGAGTAGGTAAATGTTAATTTTTGCAATTTGCAAAATTATCTAGGGGTCCATATATAAATTTTAATAAAATTATTTATTACATTGTCATTCATTATTATTTGATAAAAATAAATAATAATAAAAAATATAGAGCATAACACACACTCCCTCCTTCCCTACTCCTATCATCATTATCATCATCCCAAGCACCTTCTTCTGCTCCTCCTTCAACTTCATTAGCATCATCATCATGTAGCATCCCACTCCACCTTCTCCATTCCAACTCCAGAGCTGCAACAGAGAACCTCATCTCCTTTGGCCTCAGACGACTGCTTCAGCTTCCTTCATGGTCTTCGATGAGCTCCACAATGAGCCCTCAATGAGCCCCAATAACCCCTGGCTTGAGCCTAAGCCCCTTGTCATAGTTTATTCTTGTTTTACAAGATTTCTAGCCCTAGAGTTGCACCATCCCACTAATATGGTGGTCCTCGTCATGTGTCGTTTGCTCTAAAAGACGCCACGACCTCGGATGTGTAAGACTTGACAAAAGTGGATTCGTCGAACGGTCGTGAAGATATCGGGTCGTACTCATTTCAACATTTCGACTGCAGTGATATGGGCTATAACTTCTTGTGCAGTCGCCTGTAGTAGGACTTCTTATTCGGTTTCAGGTATCTTTATCTTTACTAATAGTCAAACCCGATAATCTTTCTTTATTCTGTATTTTTTTCCCAGTAGGTGTATTCATGGGATTGTTCCCGTCGGACTTTAACTTTAGATGTATACATATGGGATCAATGTTATTTATTGTCTTTTGTTCCAGTCTATTATATTTCAGTATTTTACTTCTATATTGTGATCTTGTTCTTGATTTGTTTGTGGATAATATTAGTTTACATGGCTAAGAATTATTGATTGTGGATTGAAGTTCACATCTACATAGCGAAGTATGCTTGACTGGGACCAATAAAGTTGGATCTCTCCGTAAGTCGTATTAGTTAGCTATGTCATGTGTCGTTCCTACATATTTTGGGACTATGACTTGAGAATGTACTTTCTAAAATGAATTCACTACATGTACCATCGCTTGATAGTCGTTCTACGTGGGACTGGAGCGTGATAATCTTTCTTAAATGAATTCACCACATCTCTCAAATGAATTCACCACATCTACCACCACTTGGCATTCACTCTCCACTTCCACATCAAAAATATATTCTCTCCCTTATCCACCCACACCTCCACTTGTTCTGATATAAGAGCTTGAAATGGTAGAAGAAAATGTAGCCATTATTGACTCATTTTAGGCATTGTTTGGTTCACGTAATTAAGAAACCAGGAAAGGAAACTTCTTTCCTCCTTTGTTTAGTAGCCACAAACTTGAAAATTATTTTTCTGACATGGAGGAAAACAGGAGGAAAAATGCTCTCTCACGACCCATGAGATCCATTTTTCCTCTTCCTTTTCCAACATTAATTACCAAAAAAATATGACAAAAAATAGCCTCGAGTTATTGTCTATTTCATCAACTAACTCTCGTACTCTGTTGACTACAATTATGTTGACATCGAATATTGTTGGAACATTGATATATTTTTTTTCTTTCTTTTCATACACCAACAAAAAAAGAAAATCTCTTTCTTAAATATTTTTCTTGTTTTACCAAACATAAAAAAGAAAAATATGATAGGAATTCTACTTTTCTATTCCCATGAAAAATATAAGGGAATTGATTTCCCGTGAACCAAACGAGGCCTTATTGTGAACCATTGCTCCAACACAATATTTTACCATCACAATTTAAGTGGTTGTTGAGTTCTTCTATTTTGATCACGATACAAGAATATTGTAAATAGTTGGTCGCTCAATTATTAATAATTCGGACTCAGTGGGTCTCTTATTGTGTGTGCATGTGTGCGTGGGCCACACATTAGAATTATTTTCACTTAGGCCGTGTTTGGTAGAAAGGATGGAATAATGGAATGAAGGAAAAACCAAAGAGATACACTTTCCATCCATATGAAAAGAAAAGACTATTTCCTTCATTTGTGTTTGGTAGGATGGAAGAAAGAAGAAAGTGATACACTTTCCTTTGCTTGATATGGAAAGAAAAGTGGAAGGAAGAAAAATAAAATATAGACTTTATCAATTATATCATCAACTAACAATATTTATTACCATTTGACTTTATTGAACTATTTTAAAATAATATAATTTTTATATGGTATAATTGTAAATTAAGATGAGCATCCACTTTTTCTCTCACATTTGGAAGGATTGATTTTCGTAGGTTACAAGGGAAAACTAATTCTTCTACTTTTTTTTTCTATCCATTTTTCATTCTATAGCAAACAAAAAAAGTATCATTCCTTTCCCTTTTTTCCTTCTCCATTTTCCTTCCTTCCAATTTTTTCCCCGTACCAAACACACCAGTAAATAATAAGAGAATGAAAACTACGTAGCATAAAACGAGAAAAATGAGGAATGATAAAAGCCCATTTAGGTTCAACTTGAATCTACCGCTCGTGGGTAAATCCAAACCCTATAATTATAGATAAATTAAATCCAACCCATTCCTTTGGCTAACACCGTCGCTGTTGCAAAAAAGGCCGCTCTTGAAAAAAAGGCCCAATGACGGATGAAGTTCTCTATAAGCTGCCTTTGTGATGGCTAAGAGCATGTCCAGCCCTACTGTGATTTTGAAAAAAGAAATTGTTGCCACATAGAAATAACAAATTTTTATTTAGAAATATTTCTCCAATATAATTGTCAAGTAAAACAATTTTCATTTAGCTCCAATGCAATTGTCAAGTAAATTGTGAAGCTGACGTGACAAAACTTATAGAAGACATTGTGAAGTTGGATTGAATGTCTAGTTCTAGATAATGCACTTGACAATGCCTTCACCTCCACATTATCAATTATGAATAACAAAATATTTAGGAAAAAGGAAGAAGAAGATAAAATTATCTTGAAAGTTGAAAAAAAAAGTGCGTCTCAAGAGTTTGTATTGGAAAATACTTTTCTACTTCATTGTCTTTGTTATTAGTCTTGCCATCTAGAAAAGACATTATCTTGTGCCTCGTACCACATAAATCACAATACATTCCAAGACAATAGGGTTGAAGATGCTCTAAGTTAGCAGCCGCACAAGGTAAAAAACTAATAATAATAAAAAAAGCAACTTGGTGATACCAACTTGCCTCTTCTACTTTACAGTTGTTCTAAGGATTGATTAGCATTTAGACGCTAGACGTTAAATTTTATACCAACTTAGAGTTTAAATTTAGAACCTGGATTTTATACCAACTTTAAATTTAAGTCCTAACATGAGCAATTGAAATTTAGACTGTTAATTTTTATTTGGTTTCATTTTTTTTTTTTTTCATTATACCCTGAATACGAGTATAATGTCAAAAACCGGGGGTATAATAGGAAACAGAAGAGCCAAAAAAGAAAAAGGCAAAAATCATGGTCCAAACTTTCCATCAAAAATAAGGCAAATTATAAGAGCACAGCTCTTTTTACTCGGGGCTGTCCAAGTGACTGTTTCCCATTATTTACAAGTTTGCCACTGAAAAAATTACTCAGGGCTATCCAAGTTATAGGTATAAAAGTTAACTCTTATTTTTTGTTTTCCTTTTCTTCCTCACTCTCCATTCTCTCTCCCTCTTTCTTCTCCAAACCCTAGGTCTGGTCCCCACACTTTTTTCAACCCCACATTTCTCCAAACCCTAGAAGATTCTCCAAGGTAGATTCCTAGAATATTCGGTACGATGACGTCCGCTAAACGACAAAATTTCTGAGTTTTTTTTTTTTTTTAGTAATCTTATATTTTGTCCCAATGTAGAAATTATGGAAGAAAGTGGATCACGTCTATCAATCGAGTAACCCGGATCTTCCGAACAACACGACAAAACACCCGAAGAACTCTCGGTAAATTTCCGACCGACTGCTACGCATTCGAGTGTACAAGAGGACTGCCAGACTTTCTGGCAGTCCATAGAACAGAAAGGACTGCCATATTACGCGGCAGTCTATTTGTACAACTAGTGTAAAATAGGACTGCCGCAAAACATGGCAGTCCAAGAAGTAACGAGGACTGCCAGATTATGCGGCAGTCTATATGTAGTAATGCTGTACAGTTGGACTGCCAGACATTCCGACAGTCCATAAAACACGTAGGACTGCCACATAACTCAGCAGTCAGTGTGTAGAAATAGTGTTAAGTAGGACTGCCAGACTTTCTGGCAGTCTTTTAAACACGTAGGACTGCCACAAAATTTGGCAGTCTTTGTTAAGAAGTAGTGTAAAACAGGACTGCCAGACTTTCTGGCAGTCTATAAAACGCGATGGACTGCCAGAATGTCTGGCAGTCCTGTTGTACAGTCCTGAAGGAAGGACAATTTTCCTTGTAATTTTGGTTGTAATTGTGATTGGCAAATTTTTTTTGAAATTAAATGTAGGGCCCACCACCTCCTATTTCCGTTGACTTGAGTAATATATTCTCAACCGATGTCGCATTTGAATCTTATGAAGAAGCATTAGAATGGTGCAGACAAGTTGGAAGGCAAGTAAACACAGTCCTTGTCATTTCACGGTCATTACGAGGCCCGTCGTGTCGTAAAACTGCTGATCTTGGATGCGAAAGAGGTGAGACATTTAGGCTTCATCGAAAGAAAGAAGAATGTGGCCGAAAAAAAGTCCCGCAGAAGGCGGTCGGGTCCAGAAAGTGCGGTTGTCCTTTCAAGATTGTGCTTGTCTCAAGAAAGGATGGAAAGTGGACAGTTGATGTCAGAAATGGGATGCACAATCATGCGGTGGCGGAGACACTTACCGGTCATCCCTATGCCGGAAGGTTGAACGAACAGGAGAAGAAGTTAGTTGAAGAAATGTCCTGCTTCGGAGTCGCCCCGAAGCAAATTTATTCCGCGGTGCGCCAGAAGAATGAACAGAACAAGTCAACAATGAGGACAATCTACAATGCACTCTCGAGATCGAGGACAAATACCCTAAGAGGAAGAATGGCGATGCAACAAGTTATGAAGTTACTTGCCGACAATCACTATGTGGAGTACCATAGAAGACATCCGCCGTCCAATGAAATTACCTCTATGTTTTGGGCGCATCCGGAGTGTACGCATTTGGCACGGTCCTTTGCCGATGTCTTGGTGGCTGATTGCACGTACAAGACTAACAAATTCAAGATGCCACTCTTCCACATTGTCAGCTTCACGTCAACGGGTAAATCATTTTCAGTTGCATTTTGTTTCTTGAATAATGAAACAGTAGATGATTATACATGGGCATTGAACAAATTGAAGACACTTTACACTGGACACAAAGAGCCGTCCGTTTTTGTCACCGATCGAGAATATGCATTGATGAATGCTATCGATATCGTATTTCCTCATGCTCGTAGACTACTATGTACATGGCATATTAATCGAAATATTCAAGCACAATGCAAGAGCCGGTTTGAAAAAGTAGACGACAAACTTGATATTGACCGCTTCACAGAATTCTACGACGATTGGGGCCTTGTTTGGCGAGCAAGTACTGTAGACGCTTTTGACAAAGCGTGGTTGGAGTTTAAGGGGAAGTGGGAAAGTAGCAACAAGCCATGTATATCTTATATCAAAGACACATGGGTTGATCCATTTAAAGAAGATTTCGTCTTAGCATGGACGAATAAGGTGAAGCATTACGGCACGACCACTACAAACCGTGCCGAAGGTTCACACTCAAAACTGAAGAAATATATACGTTCATCGGTCGGCGGTTTTGTGTCAGTTTGGCAGTCGATTAATCTAATGACCAACTCGACGGTGAACGAGATCAAGGCTTCATTTGAGCAGAGCCTGAATATTGTAAAGCATGAACATAGGAAAGAGAAGCTTCTATCTGATTTAATCCATGTATTGTCTCACTATGCTTTGGGGTTTATATTTGAAGAGATTGCTCGGGCAAATTCAGTTGGTGTTGATACTGAAGCATGTGGTTGTACACATCGATATTCTCTCGGCCTTCCTTGTGCTCATGAGATCAACGAATATCGACGTCAAGGCAGACCTATTCCAGTAGTGGTCGTTGATCAACGTTGGAGACAATTGTCAGTTATGCCTATGGTGGAGAGTCACGACGATTTCTTTTCCTTGCCAGAAGTTAAACTTCTTCATGCAAGATGGTGTGCTGCCCTAGAACCTGAGAGGAAGTCTATTGAACGTAAAATTCGAGAACTTGCCCACTCGGCAAGCAGTGATGTGCAGGAGCCATCTGTTGTCGTTGTCCCGAAGGGTAGACCAGCAAGAAGACTTACAAGAACACAGAAGAAGAAGTTCGAGTCCACTAGAAGAGAACTATCATTATTTGAGCATATTGAAAAAAGCATGGAAAGGTTCGTTTGTCCAAAGCGGAGCGACAAGCTTCCTATTCAACGGAAGAAACAGAAAACAAGCGTTGGTGTCACCTTCGACATGTACATTCATATATTTAATCCTGCAATACGGGAGTACATTTGGTCTATTGAAGATGTGCCTAAAGATGGACATTGTGGGTACCACGCCCTTGCTAGACATCTAGGCTACTCCGTTAAAGACGGATGGAGGCAGGTTAGAGCAGAGTTGTACGAGGAGTTGGAGTCTCATCTTCCCTTCTACAGCAAATTACTAAGCCCAGATACAGCTGGAGAATTATTGACAAGCATTCCCTGCGCCGATCAGACTACTGGAGAGGAACATTACATGGATATTCCTTCTGCTGCATATCTATTTGCTAACAGGTACAATATACCTACACATTACATGGATATTCCTTCTGCTGCATATCTATTTGCTAACAGGTACAATATACTGCATTTGTATTCGCCTACAGGTACAAGATCCCACTTATCGTTCTGTCGAAGAGAAGTAACAACACTTTCTTCCCAATGACCGCTCCTCCGGCAGACTACACTATGTGCACTCTACATGCCATTGGACTTGATTATAATTACTTCGTCATCCCGCGGTTTATCGGGCACAGTCCTATTCCCCCTTCCGATCCAGTCTGGTGTAAACATGCTCCGGAAGAATCGATCGCTTGGACGACGCTGTACGCCGATGCGATCAATGCCTACAAGGTGAAAACAAACTACGTGGAACCTAAGCCAATGCCGGAAGACCACTACGATGTATTGATTGACTGATAGTGGGGAGCATGACCGATAGTTTTGTCACATTTTGTAATTAAAAAGAAGGATAAACATTTACGTCTATACCGATATAGTCTTGTCACATTTTGTAACTAGAAACTTGCATGTTGCCAAAAGAAATGTAAATATTTGGTCCTACGCCGATGTTTATATCTTTGGACCTACTCAGATACACTTTTTTATATCTGTGAATGTGGTTGTCAAAAGAAATGTAATGAAGAAGAAGGAAGTTTATTTTGCTAAGACATTTGAGTATCAATTTTACAGTTGAGTATCACATTAACAAGGACTGCCCAGAAACCTGGCAGTCCATCGTGAGTGAAAGACTGCCAGGGAACTGGGCAGTCCACTTTGGAACTTGCTGTGTACTAGGACTGCCCAGTTTCCTGGGCAGTCCTCGTTCACAGCAAGTTCCAAATTGGACTACCCAAAAATCTGGCAGTCCATCGTGAGTGAAAGACTGCCAGGGAACTGGGCAGTCCACTTTGGAACTTGCTGTAAATAAGGACTGCCCATTTTTTTGGCAGTCCTAGTTCACAGCAAGTTCCAAAGTGGACTGCCCAGTTCACTGGCAGTCATTCACTCACGATGGACTGCCAGGGAACTGGGCAGTCCAATTTGGAACTTGCTGTGAACGAGGACTGCCAGAAAACTGGGCAGTCCTAGTACACAGCAAGTTCCAAAGTGGACTGCCCAGTTCCCTGGCAGTCTTTCACTCACGATGGACTGCCAGGTTTCTTAAACTCGGGGAGTCTAACAAAATTCCCTGCCTCAATACCGAGTGCAGTGGAGACCAATTCCACCATCTCGTCATACAGCTCAAAGTCACCCGTATCATAATTCATGAGCATTGGACCACCATCAACTCTAAGTCCCAAAATGTGGTGGACGTCGTCGAGAGTGATCGTCAACTCCCCGGAAGAGAAATGGAAACTGTTTGTTTCGGGATGCCACCGCTCCACAAACGCAGAGATCAGTGCGTGATCCAAGATCTTGTACGAGTGTTTCGCAATATGCTGTAACCCAGTGGGGATGATTTTGGCCTTCACACCTTCTTTCAAATTATCAAAATTTCATGTACTGCACATCTTAGCGTGGTTAATGACCCGCAAGATACGCGAACTTTTCTGAAAATAAAACAATATAAACAAACTATAAATATAAAATGTAACTACTATTTTACAAAAGAAATGTAAATATCTAAGGTAGTGAACTTGCCGGATCCTTCCAAATTTGGTAAGATATGTGGTTAGGCAGGGACGTCAATAGTGAGCAACCGATTGGCCTCACTTCCGGATCAGCTCTATCAGAAGCGGCGTTCGCGTCAGAAGGTCCGGAACCATCGTCCCCCCCTTTATGAACAATGGAAACAATGGGCAAATCCTCATCGGAGGAGGGGGAATCAGGACGAGTCTTCTGTTGCTTCGATTTACTTGCAACATGTTTGGTTCGACGTGGTGCAGTCTGAGAGGGTGCCGCCGGTTCACTTATCGTTATTGGTTTTTTGCGAACCCGCTCAGCTTCACGTGCCTTCCGCTCCGATGCGGTAGGTCATTTTCTTCCACCCTCGACGTCAACGTCCTTCGACTTCGGAGTCGGGTTGTGACTACGAATATTTAATATCAATCGATTAATACTTAGCAAACATCAAACAAGACTGCCAATTCAGGACTGCCGCTATTTCTGGCAGTCCTATGTACTGTTAGGACTGCCAGAAAGAGAGGCAGTCCACGTGTACAGCAAGTATTACAAAGGACTGCCGCACTTTGTGGCAGTCCAATACGCATAAAGGACTGCCACAAAGTTCGGCAGTCCTGTGTAATACTTGCTGTACACGTGGACTGCCTCTCTTTCTGGCAGTCCTATGTACTGTTAGGACTGCCAGAGAGAGGGACAGTCAACTTGTACAGCAAGTATTACAAAGGACTGTCGAACTTTGTGGCAGTCCTTTATGCGTATAGGACTGCCACAAAGTGCGGCAGTCCTTTGTAATACTTGCTGAACAAGTCGACTGTCCCTCTCTCTGGCAGTCCTAAAAGTACATAGGATTGCCAGAAACATGGACAGTCGTCGTCGAGTCGAGAGGAACCGACTTGGGTTGTTCGAACTAAATTAATAGGATTTTGGGGGGGGGAAATTGACAACGTATTAGGTTTCTTACCTTGATTGAGAGGAACGTTTGCGTGCCATCGTAGGGAGAGATGTTGGAAAATGGTGAAGACGAAGGAAATGGCGGAGATGAGGATCGAAACCCTAACCGTGACAATTGCGTAAAAGAAATGGAGAGAGAGGAGTGGGAAATCGTGGAGAAGAAGAAGAAGAGGAGTAGGGAAAATAGGGTTTGTGAAGTGAGAGAGGAAAAATTTCAAATGCTTACAGAGTTTCGGGTTTGGGAGGGCCTGTGGGGTTTGGACAGCCCCCTGAGTGAAAACGTTGGACAGCCCGAGTAAAAGTTCCTCAAAGCCTGGCTAGCCCTAATCCTGGATAGCCCCGAGTAAAAAAGGCTGTGCCCTTATAATTTGCCAAAAATAATGACATGATACACTGGTCTAATTGAACAAGGTTTCACAGCTCTTTGTCGAGGTTCTAATACTGATCTATTCACCACTCTTCGACTTGAAAAAGAGTCTTTTGCATCTCTTTTACTTGCATTACACACGTGATCCATGATCAATTTCCCGCATTGATTGACAGTATATTGTGTTGAACCTCCTTTCCTAAGTGTTACTTACTTAAGTCACAAATATCATGTTTATGTTCACAATAATCATGATGCTATATACAGAACTAACGCCGCATTGCCATCCCTGATGGTAAGAAAGAAAAACTTCACGAAAATTAAAAAACTACACAACGGATCAAAAAATCAAGAAAACACATGGGTAACTCGCTTACTTTCCTTGCTGCATAGAAATTGATTAAAGATCTAGTGCTTCCCAACAAAAAGAAATTGATATAAATGAAAATTTTCGATACAGAATTACAGTACTTGATTCATGACATAGCCACTTTCAAGCATGCCTAATCAGCTTAATGAATGCATAATGGTACTCCACTCGCCGCTCGCAGGAAAAATATCCAGCAGTGGGAAGGAGTGAATTGCATAACTGAAACAAATCTGAATGTATAGCCCAGAAGCAGCAGCACATAATATTTTGTGCATGGCGTAGTATTCTGCAATGAAGCATGGTATCAAAATTGTCACAAGCTTTGACTAAGGTTGGTTCGACAAGATAAAAATTGAGTACTACATGAGATGTATAGCATAATGGAAGTAACAAGGTTACTTAGCAGGGAACGACGACTATGGAATGAACTACTCAAACGAGCAAATGAATGGAAACAAATATAGTTGGGTGTGAACGCGTAGGAGAATGCATATGTAAGATCATACTATAGTACTAGTTTGTGTACCTGTTAAAAGGAAATTGAGTGCTCTAATGCCGAATCAAGAGCCTGAACCATGTGTCCAAGAATAGTCTGCAACTGAAAACTGTATTCAGTCTTAATATACAGAATACTGCCACCAGCGAGAGATTGTGCAGTGCTACAACCAGAATCGTACAGCAAGGCCCAATAAATCTGGAGAAACAACGCAAATTCTGACAATCAAATTACAGAACCAAATAAAAGAACCATGATAACAAGAATTCAAGAATAAATGGAATACACATTGTGATAGCAATTAGTAATGTTGGAGCTAGCAAACACCATAAGGGATGCATTGAGGTGAATACAGGTAGGAAAATTTGTGAAACAGTGCAGAGAAATTAAGTTCACGGGTTATAACATTTTGCTTTTATTACAAAAATCAGCAAAAAATAAAAGTCCCAAGTTTTCTGGTTGTAAAAACTAATTCGAGAAATATGAAGTAGATTGAAAGGGGTTTCATTTCATGCACATAGATTTAAGTGGATAGTCTCCTGATAAAAAAAAGCATAACAATTGGGATCATTTGTCCACTTTTTCAGCTATGCTTCTAATTGACCATCCAAAAACACCCTGTGGTTGTAATACTATAGTATCCCACATCCTTCCATAATGTTAAAAGTCTCTGCCACTATACCAAAACTCTAAAGTTCTAGCGATGGTTGAGGATTACGTATTTATACTGTTCCAACATGCTACCAAAGGTCGAATGCCCATCTTTAGGAAGAGAGCTAGATTGACGCAGCGGTATGATTTTTTATAAAATCAGCATAAAATGAGCACCATACAATTTGAACATGGGTTGCTCTAGTACCTTGTTAAACCCTACCACTGCACCAAAACGCTGAAGTTGTAATAAGATTGAGGGCTATATATTTATATTTTTCCCAACACATAAGAAAGAAAATTAATAAGGAAAAAGATGGATATATGAAAGAAAGAAAAATAAGAAATATATTCTACATATTTTTCTCAGTTTAATAAATGATATTCTTCACTTTCAATCTAGAACAGAAATGAGTTCTCACAAGTTCTGCCTATAAAGCAAAGTTCGCACTACCAGTATCAGAATTGATTTTGAACATCGGTTCTTTCAGCAGTTTCAATGGTTTCAGATCGCGAGTTTCTGAGTTCTTGGTTTCAGAAAGCCAAAAGATAAAAAATTTATTTAAGTTGACAAATATTTGATACGTTTTGGCATAATGTTAAGTATTATTAATTTTTGTTTCTCATCAGCTTTGAATGGAGTAATATTCAACATTGTTGAGTTAACTCAGTAAATATTAATAAATATTGTTGTTTGTTTTACTTGCTTTTAGACAAAATACCACTGGAATATATAGTTTTGAATGGAGTAGCATAAAGATATATTAACATTGTGAATTCAATCATGTATAATATACAATTTTGACAAATGGTAAATGTTAAATTGTGTCAATAAGGAATTTAATTGACACATTGTAGCGTGTTGATCTTGCCGACCTTGTTTTTCTTGTCATAGTTCTTTTTTTAATTTTTTTATTTACTGAATTGACCATGAAAGAAAACCACAATTTCGGTCTTGGCCGGTACTTTAACGGGTCGGTATTGGATCCAAAATGCCAACATCAATACAATAACACCAATTCGTATTTTGTATCAGCTGATATTGCGAACCTTGTTATAAAGTAGTAACCTATGGTTTTTCCAGTCGAAAGTTAATTACACAAGCAAAAATGCAAAAGCAGAAAACCAAATCTTAGATCATCATTGCATTATGGTATTTTTCTAATGTGATAATTAACGGGCACTCTAGAGACACATTGTATCACAGCCACAACACTATCCTTAGCTTTTGTTATTCCTGTCATATTACAGAGATGAGAGATCGAATTTGTCATGCTATAATCATACAGTAACTCTATCTTACCTGGCCCACAATGATTCACATTGGCGATATTCCATACAACTCCATTTCCTATTGTAAGGTTCCAATATTAACTTCTTGTAAGAATTTTATATCTAATAGTATAACAGCCCTCCTACGTAGAATCTATATACTTTAATTCTTATGTACTCATTAAGAGTTCTGATCATGGATAAACCATCCTGTTACAAATTACAATTGCTCAGTGAAGTGACCCCATCTCTCTTTTATCTTGGCAACCATATTTTATACATTTTATTCTCATTTAGGAGATGCCTTCAGCCATAAACTAGGAAAAATCTGCCAAAAAGAAGAAAAAAAAGAAGAAGAAAAAACTCTCAACATCCTGAGCAAAGGTCCCTATTGGTTATCTTCTTTGTACATGTTAAATCTTTGCATCGCCAGTTAGAACGAGAAGCCAATCAAGTTGTATTACGACACATAAATTTACAGTTACTAATTCCTAAGATGCATAAATTTAAAGTTACTAATTGCTAAGACACATAAATTTAAATTGTATCATTTTACCTCTTCATCTAGACTAAGGGAACTTGGAGGGCATTCCTTGGTTGCATGAGCTTAAATTGCAATCCAAAATGTAGGTTTACCTGCCTGCCAACTGGCTACCTAGGTTTTATAACATGATCTACTCATGCTCATAGCTACCTTGGGTAGAAATTTGGCACCAATATAAAGGGTCAACGTTACGTCGACAATCAGTCATAAAACTTTGTCAAATATTATATGGTGCTATCTTATGCTCCATAGACGATCCCATTATGATGAGAGAAGGCTTGAATGATGATGATGATGATAAATTTAATGTTCAAACTTAAAATTTTTGCGTTTGAAATGGTTATGGTGTCACAGGTAGAAAATCATCCTCAATTGGTCCGATATGCAGTACTCTTGTGTTTAAGCACTCAGGATATCAGTCATGCAGTAAAGGTGGCATAACAAAACCATATTAGAAGAGCAGTTGTATCAAATGGGTGAAAGGAGTCACTAAAGGAAGCACTAAGAAAAAGCATATTAAAAATGAATGAAAACCCAACAAAGAGGCCTTTGAGTAATGTAACATATTGGAAAACCCAACTTGATACCAAGCCAACTATACTATCAGAAGATTCAGAACTAACAGGGAGGGGAAAAAAAAGGTTCTGTGATCCAGATAAGAATTAGCTTACCATAGATATATATATCCACTAGAATGATGAAAAATGGAAAATACGACTATAAAAATTGTCTGGGTGCAAGTGATCAGGTGGACTGAAGTTTGACCTGCATTATCCAAGTATTAGACCGGAACCATAGTCAGTCAATGATCCATAACAAGAGCAGCCAATAGGGTCTGGCATAGATGATCTGGTCAATCAAAAACCAAAGGATCCAAAGACACTCCATGAGACTAAGTTCCGCATATCAATTTAGCGTGTAGGGTTACAAATTTATCATAGAGAGAACCTAGAACAAAAGGAGGACCAATCATCTGAACCTGACAAAACATAACATATGGGTTGAATATGAGTCTTAATTATGGGCCCAAGTCTAATAAAGGGATCTGTTTTGAGCTAGAGATGACCATATCCAGATCCAAGAATCATCCTTAAGGAGTTACAACATAAAGGAAAGGGAGACCTAAGATAATGGGTAGAAAAATTACAATAAAAGGGTTTGAGTAACCTGCTTGATTTGGCAGTGGATAGTGCCCTTGTAACAATTTGGAACCCAATAACAATTTGTAAGTTCTTTATAGTTGAGGTCCTCTAGATACAGACACAGAATTTGATAGGATCCCATTCCTGTGTGTCCAAGAAATGGTGGAGATTCTACTGATACTAGCAAATTTGAAGAAGAACGAAGGCAAATTGGAAGAAATTTAACTAGGATTTTGTATTCAAATTGGGGATCTAAGAAATTACAAATGTAACTAAGGATTGTAATTCGTAAAAAAAAAAACAAATGAAGACTGTAATTCATTCCATGCCCCTCTCCCTCCCAGACTTCCTTATTTATAGTCTATTACTATAACAGTTTTTTTTCCTTCCCAAACTATGGACTACTGCTAATGCTAATACTAATACCAGTAGTTAGTAATGACATCAGCTTTACATTGCTGACTATGCACAGACTGAAAGCTGACTGATGGATGACTGGACTGGTCCTGTAGCTAGATAATGTGACCAATTAAGTCCCGAAGGATGCTAAGCTCTGATACTCTGCCTCTCTGCTAGTAGCTACTGATACACTGGTCAGTGGACTGATACTAGGAGAAGAGGATCGTATCAGAACTCAGAGTTCTTTATGGGGTGTGAGGGTTTAAGTAACCTGCTTGATTTGGCAGTGGATCGTGCCCTTGTAACAATTTGGAACCATTAATAATTTGTAAGTTCTTTATGGTTGTGGTCTTCAAGATACAAACACAGAATTAAGAGTTCTTTATGGTTATTGTCCTCGAGATAAGCACACAAGGATTCCCCTGTTTCTCAGATAAAAGGAAGACCTACGAAAACCTAGATGAGAATTACAAGAAAACGGTCTGAGTAACCTGTTTGATTTGACAGTGGATGTTTAAAACTATTGAACCCAAATAATTTGGATTTTTCTTATGGTTATAGTCCTCAAGAAACAGGCACATAACTTGGAGTTCTCTATAGTTATGGTCCTAATTTCACACGTTCGCACATGACACATAATGCAACAGATACATTTTTTGGCACATCACCCATTATAATTTTATAATATCCCTTTATAATTTTATAACTCATTCCTGAGTAAAACACCATGATACTAGATAATTTTGTAGAATAAGTTAAATGACAACTTGGATTGGCCAAATATGTTAAAAGAAAACAAACAGTTATGAAATTCCTAAATGAGCTTTAGGATATTGTTGAAAAAGAAAAAGAATAATGCTCGCAACATAGCATTCGCCACCAACTTAATGCAATTACAATAAGAAAGCTGAAGTAAATACGTTTAAATAAGTAACAGTATAGCACTAGTCAAATAGTTCTTGAAAGGAAAGGAGAAAACCTTTGTGAGATATTTTGCTAATGCCATGGTTGAGAAAGAGAGACAATTGAGTTTGATGCACCAAATCCATTATATCCATATATGGCAGATTTGAGTACATTATATTGCTCATTCACAGAGTCGTACAGAGCCTTTGAGAAAGCCTCCTTGGCCTGCATATGCAAATACTTCACTTGAGAACATGTCACATGTAATAAGCTACAATAGGTTTCTTGTTTAGGGAAAAGAATACCACATAAGCTAACCACATCCACTATGCAAAATATAAATAATTCTATGAGTTGCAAAATAGGATTGGGGAATCAAAATATTTAAAAATGGATACAGGAAATACTGATGCGAGAAATTACAAAACAAGACAAATTCTATTGTGGTAATACCAGTATAGCCATCCTGAGCACCTCTTTCTCTTGATCTCCGACTCGCTATGTTCCTACAATACAGTCCATTCTCCTCTCCTCCCCTATGAAGCATAGGTACCGGTACGAGTACCCAGTACGCTACGTATTCACTGTGTCGATAAGGCAGTTTCTAAAAATCCATATAGTGTACAGTTGGGGCTATATAGACTAGTTATGCATCTTCATGACTTCATAAGTAAATCTAAATTTCTTGCATTGTAGTCATCAAATAAATTTTAGTTTGCGAACTACATAGTTTAAGTTTAAAAAAAAAAGATTTCTCAAACAAAAGTACAAAAGCTATATTTTAAAATATAAGGTCATATCCTATGACTTGCGCTAGAAAGTACCCACAAAGACCAAAGAAGTACCTACCGAGTACCCAAAATAAAAACTGAAAATACAAATAAATAAAATTTTGCGTGCATAACCCATAGGTACTCAAAGTATCCAAGGAGTACTCTTACCCCATATACCCAGTACAGGTACACATTCGTAAATGGAGTACCCTTGATTCATAGCTCCTCCCTCGGTTGTGCCGCCCCAAACAGGTTCAGCCTATCTCTGCATCTAAGCACTTCAATCACCAACACATAAAACCTTCAATCTATAACTCAAACAAATGACTCATGCTCCCATTAGTCAATCTACTATTTCCTCCTATATCATTCATTCCAAGTCAGGGCTGTCTGAGCAGCTCAGGAAACAGAATCACAGCCTCCCTTTTGACAGTTTCTTCTTTGAAGCCATTTATTCTCTTCCCTCAACTGCCAAACACCCCTGATAGCTCTCTCCTCACCATGACACAGCAATCCAAGTTATTCCGCCTGGAACCATAACTAATGACAAAACACATCTCAAAAGCCTCATTGAGCTCGCTATTGTTCAATCTTGAACCACCACAAGAATTCTGTTGTAGAATTGGAATCTAAAACTATGGTGGCCAAATTCAAGGATCCACAAAGGCATTCTCACAAGGGGGGTGAGGGGGAGGTGCTACACAAGAGAATGAGGTTTACCTTTAAGGGATTGTTGGAGGGGGTAAAGTGCATTTAAACCCTCCTTAGAGTTGCCTCGTTCGCAAAATAAGACCTTTTAGAAAACTTAAGCAGTTTGCACCTCCCGCAAAACCGTTTTTGCTCGGAATGCCCCTTTCCGTCAAAATGACGTTAGAACAGCCGTTAGAGCCCATATTTTGGATTAAAAAAAAAGTGCACTTCCCAAAATACCCCTAATGCTAATGATTACATTGTGGCTGCTGCTCTTTTTCATTCTCTCTATAAGAATGTTTGTTTGAAACATAAAACCTAAGCTTTATATTTTCTATTTTTTGACCGGTTGGTTGGAAGGAAAAATAATATTTAATTTTTTTTATATTCCTTTTTTTTTTACTTATTTGCTCTCATTTAATGTATTGAAGCTTTTCTTACCTACAGATCTCAAATCCAACTGCAAATTTTTTTTATATTCCCTTTTTTTTTTTTACTTATTTGCTCTCATTTAATGTTTGAAACTTTTTTTACTTATTCCTTTTTTTTTCTCAAGACGTCCAAATAGAAATTATGGAAGAACAATTTATTGCTATTGTGGATTAATTAGCCCATTGAAAATAAATTTAATATTAGTTACAGTAATATTACGTCCAAATAGAAATTATGGAAGAACAATTTATTTTAGGATTTTTGACACGTTTAGTAATATTTAAGTTATTTGTTTAAGTAATACATGTGATGAAAATAAATTTGTACCAAGATTTGCAATTTCAGTTAGAATTAATAAATAAATAATTACGATAATAGTCATGACTAATAAATTATTAAGTAAGACTATAATGATGATTACTAAATTATTAATTAAAATTATTATAATATATAAATTATTAACTATAATTATAATTATGATTAAATTATTATTAATTAATATTATAATAAAATTGTAATTAATAAGATTATAATTATTAATTAAGATTATAATTATTAATTAAGATTATAATTATTATAAAATATTAAATAATATAATATTAGTTACAGTTATCTAGCTACAAATACGGTTTATAAAACATGCCCTAAGTTAAATGGCTGGATAGTTCAGGACTAACCGGACATTTGTTAAAAGATTTTTTTTCCAGAAAAAATTTAAGATGAAAACCTACTATTTAGATTATAAACATTTATTTTCGAAAATGATGTCAAGCATGAGAATTCTATCTTTTTAGGAACGGGAGGTTATTTTAATAATCTTTTTAATATTTTGTTTTTTGTTTCCATTTTTTTAGTTCTTATTTCATTTTTTTTTCATCTTTTTAATAATCTTTTCTAGTTTTTTAAGAGTGACTTTTATTTTCAAATTTGTATAGTTTTGTTTTTGTCTTTTTTCATTGTTTAAGATTTATCCTCATTTTTTGGTTTTTTGGAATATTTTTTCTATTTTTTATTTTTTTTTCATATTTAATAGTACTTTTTTTTGTTTTTTATTTGGTATTTTTTTCCCAGTTTTTCATCATTTCTATTTTTTAAGAATTGATTTTTTTTTGTATTTATCAGTTTTGTTTTTCCCAAAAATATTTATATATTTGTTAAATAAAAAATAATTTATGACAAAATAATTTTAAATAATATTTATCCACTTTTTTGACGGAACTAACCGTTTTTAACAAGTTAATATTAATTAAAATAATTTTAAAAAATAATTTTACTAGCAAAGACCATTTTTCCTTTGTTAATATTTATCCACTTTTTAACAAGTATTTTTGCTTAACCGTTTTTAACAAAATTAGAACTAACTGTTTTTAACAAGATAATATTAGATAGCCCAGGGGTAAAATGGTCAACACAACCCCATTTTAACTCCCGTTAACAGAAAAGTTAGCTTAGGGGGTGATTTGAGCATTTTCGTAACCTTTTGGGTTTTTCAGATCAGGGAGTCTTTAATTGCGTTTTCGTCACATCTAAGGAGGGTTTAAATGCACTTTAAACCTTGTTGGAGGAGATTGAGAAAAGGGAAGGTACATGCAATTTTTATAAATTATTACAAGTTACAGTCTGGTCAAGAGGTAATCAAGTAAGAAAACATTTATTATGTAGAAGTTACAACCATGGAACCTTACACATTAAAGTTACAGTCCGGTCAAGAGGTAAGAGAAAAAATGTACTTTCCAAACAGAGCATCAGGGCTTACGTCAGATACGGAGTTAAACTAAACTGAAGGACATGAACATAGACAAAAATAAAATAAATACACTTTAATTTTCCAGCTAGAATGGAGAAGTTGTGTTCCAGTCACAGAGGACTATGGGTCTGTATAACATAAAAAATAAGAGGCGCACCAAGATAAATGATCTGCACCTAAGGCCAAAATTTTCATGGGCCCTACTGTAATTGAGTGTTTGGAGAACTAGACAACCATGTATAGCCGGAACCCAAAATAATTTTGCCATTTGTTTGTACACACAAATGTTAACTTTTGAACCTAAACATTTGAATGCAACCATCAAGCATTAATGATAAAAATGAACAACATGAGCGTAGTATCATAATATGGGCATCAAAAAATGAAAAGTTTGAACGTAACCTCTTCTTGATTTTCACAACTAGCAGTAACCTCTTTGAAGTTTATTTCTGGAGCCACAGATACACCTACTCCGTGGAAGGAAATCATTCTTCGCTCACCAATTTGCTTTTCTAGCTGGGAAGCAAAAGGACATTTATAGATAATTGTAGAAATGCCATATTATGGAAATCTGAACCAGTGAATGAGTGACTAAGTGAAAAATAATCAGGTAGTGACTAAGTGAGCATACCTGAGGTGGTGGAGGCATGATGTCATGGCACAACAATGCTAGTGGGTATATGTGCCCTGGAGCAGTAGAATGCTCCACAAGCCTTCTCATATTGTCCACTGAAGATGCATCAAAGGGTGCCTGACCGTACTCATATCAGTACAACCTCTCTATGCAGTATGAAGAATAGAAGGCAACATAATGATTACAGGCCAAAATAAGATGGATTGTGTCACTGGACAATTCCTTAACCTTCCATTAACATATTTGACTTGATAAGAGATGTACACAACATAGACAGCCTTATCCGAGATTCCAGAGAAATGTACTTTGTCAAAAACAAACTTAACATTTGAGTCTAGGGCAAAACGTTTCTCATTAAACTGTCACTAGAGAGAGTGGCTTAGATTAGGGGTGCAAACAAGCCGAACTATCCATCAAGCTCAGCTCGTTAAGAAGCTCACGATCCGAGTTTGTCAAGCTCTCCAACCCGAGCTACAGCCTAAGAATAGGTTTGTTTAGTTAATGAGCCTTGAGCTTTTAGAGGTATTCGGCTTGTTAGGGTCGCAAGCCGGCTCATCTGCACATAGTTATATATTTAAAACATACATTTCGCAATTAGCATTATTTGACTATCGAATTATGGGTTTCAATTAGGATTGATTTTTGACATTATGTAATTTGCTTATCATTTTACTAGATAAAACAATTAATTTGGGTAAAACTCATGAGATAATAAACAAATTCAATTTGGGCCCATGATCAAATAGAGTTCGAGGTAAACGAGCAGCTCATGACTAAGACTGAGTTAAGATTTTAGGCTCGTCCGGAGCTGCAGTTTGACATTCCTTAAAGAACACAAGCCAAGCAGGGTTCCTCCTTCAAAGCGCGATTATTGACCCCTAGCTGAGATGGATCATGAAACAAATAAGAACAGGTAAGTAAAACAGAGAAAAAATGGGACTCGACCTAAGAAACAAGTAATCAAGAAATAAAACATAAAGAAGAATCAATTAGCTAACAAGAACAGAAAGATCAAGTGGTTTTCGACTCCACTAATAAAGAAGAGGAATTAGCATATCGAGCCTCCGGTAGTTTCGGAATCTTTCCATGCCCTTACATGTGTTAGTTTGAAGGGATTTTTTTTTAAATAGCCATCTCTTTCTTTTGATTTAGCAAAATAGCGGAGTTAACATTTTATTGATCAAAATAGTGGAGTTAACATTTTATTGATCAAAATAGCATAGTTAACATTTTGTTTATCAAAATAGCGGACTTTCATGTCACGTCATCAGTCACTTTGGTCCAACTCCTACTCTAACAATGAACCAGGAAATATAACTGGACCAAAGGCTTTTTTTTATTGACCAATGAAATTTTTTCTAAGCGTGAGGCGAGGTGAGACGACGGTGTTGTCGCCTTGCTTAAGGGCGCTTAGTTAGCGCATCACCCTTTTCTTTTTGCTCCTACATGTAAAATACTCTATATACACATAAATTTCAATATTTTTTCATACAATCCTACTAGGATATGCATGAATAACAATACCAATTATCAATCAAGCAAAGTAACAATATAAATACTAAAATCAAAATGTAAACTACAAGCCACACAATACATACATACTACATAGTCATCAAAATACCACCAAACATAAAAGATAAGTATCTAAAATTCCTACTTAAAGTTTTCCAACTATCCAACTATTAACAAAAACTTCGGTTCGGTTTATAAAAGAAATCGTTAAGCGAAACGCCTAAGCGAGGCTCTACTAAGTAACGTCTAAGCGCTGATCGCTTTTCTGGGACAAAAATTCATTAAGCGAGGTACCCTAATTCTAAAACTCGCTTAAGCGTGCTTTTCACAACATATAACAGAACAAAAACATCTATGAAGGTTTTTTTTAGGGTTTTAGAACTAGAACTATCCTTCCAATTATCTGGTGGATCTCTTTCTTCCCTATGTCATTTTTTCTCTTCTTTTACCTCCATGTATATTTATGAAGTTATGAAAGAAAGTTGAAACTCAAAACCACCGGGATTATATTTGATATATTATTTTTCAATCTCACGGTACTTGGATAGCATCTTATTTTGTTGATGAGAGCTATCCATTGTGTTGTAGTTATGTTTTTAAGAAATTAGCCTCTTTTTGGTGTCAGCTATTGCGCTGTGACAATACCAAACAAATTGAATACGAAATAAAGATATACTCATGGTCATACCATTGTAGCATATAACACTAATTTAAACCGAGTTCTAGACGACTTTCTTATGGTTTTATGACGGGTGGCACCAATTTTATATTAAAATGATGATTTAACTGGTTGCTAGTTATAATTTTTTTATGCATGTATTTGATTAGTGCTCATTGGTTAATATAGCTAAATGGTCATTGTTCAAAATGATTTAGTAACATCGAATGTGGACATATCATGTAATGTATGTCCTACATTTTTATATTTATCTTGAGATGACAAAAGTTGCACTTATTAAGGATAAATTTTTTAATTAAAAAATACAATATATTGTGCGTTATTAATCAATATAATTTATTTATTTATGTCAACTAACCTGCCAATTTAACAAATTTACATAAAACTATAAGCTTTAAGAAAATTCCCCGAAGGAAAATAAATCAAAGCCAATTTTAAGACCTTTACTAAATTTTCCAACAAATTTTTTTGACTCCGGTCATGAGTTATTGACTTGGAACAAAAAGACGATTGATGGTTGGGTCGTTGTATTGGATTTCTTAAACCAATGATGATTTGGTTCAATTTTGTTGGGTTTTTTTAAACTAATGATGACGTGGCACTAACTCTGCTATTTTGTTAAATAAACTTTTAGCTACACTATTTGTTAAGTTAAGAAAAAGAGTACTGCTATTTTGAAATTTTGCCTAGTTTGAAAGACAGTGGAAAAGTAAAGCATGGGAAAGCTATTCGAAAATCAGGCATACAATAATGAAAGAAAACTGCCGTTAACAATTTTCTGTTTTTTACCCTACCCAGTGAAAGCAGCGGAGAGTGAAATTGGTTGCTCAAACTTCCATGTATCTCATCCGAAGCTTGTTGAATTCTTGATTAAGCCTAACATATTCTTTCTTAAACCACCTCTCATCATTCAAAGAATTTGTATATTGTTTTTCCTGTGGAATTTTTCCTTTCTTTTTTCCTTTTATCTTTCCTAGGTAACAGACAAAATTTAAACTGGATTCTTCCTTCTTTTTCTTCCCTTTTCTTCTCTTTCATTTTTCTTCTTTCAATTCCACACTTTTTGTCGCAAGGCAACCTTAAGGCAGGGGTGCAAAACTTTTTCCTGATTGAACAGAGAGTTAGAAAGAGCAGAGACCTTTAGTTGAAAGGTTATAGAAAAATTTAAATAGTATTTGCATTGCTACGACTTGAAGAGAGGGGAAGTGGTGTGGGAAGTTAGTAAATTAGGGCTTCCATAGGAAAATTTCCGCATTAGAAGGAATGATGACTACAAATGGGATAAACTAAAAAGAAGAAGGAAAAAAAATGGTCCAAGTCAAAGGTTATACAAGGGTGGGCAATAACAATGAAGGTGGAAGTCAATTGAGGGTAAAAAATGTACAATATCAAGTCAACTTACAGGATACCATTCCCCTGTGACTGCATCTGGACGATCCCTACCACCACTTGGTGCAATCCATATAATTTGGGATCCAGACCTATATTCAGTGTGTAATCAGCATATTTGAGTTAAAAACATACAACTTAGAAGAAAGTTCAGAAATCAAAGCCACTTGTTGCAAATCATACCAAGGTTAAGTAATAATAACATGTGCTAAAAAACAATCATGTATAGAGCTACGGATCAGGAGAGAAATCATGCAATCATGTTTTTCCTTAACTGTCAGACAGCTAGACACCTCAGGGATTTCATTTAACCAGTCATCAGTTGGTAAACTTCATATAAAGTGGACAAAATATGGTGTGGTCGGAAAAATGATGTACTAAAAAAAGATATAGATCCAGAAGCGTCTATGAGAGAATGCAGTAGTGGCCTCTTATATGGTGCCTTTGTAAGGAACAAAATAATAAAATCTTCATTATCTGTTCAAGATACATTAAATGCATTCATCAATAGGGAGATTAAATCTACTTATCTGTAATAAGATTGCCAGGAAGAAGATGGAAGGTTACCCTACCTAAAATCCAATTGATCTTGAAAAACATGTGATGTTTCTTTTGAACAAGTTATTTTTGTTATTCATTGCATTGTGTGCAATTTTCTGAGCTCTGCTCTGCATCATGTGATGTATATATTTGCTACAATCTGATCCCATTGAAACTTAAATGGCTGCGCTACTCTGACACATCCAATTTCCTAAGCCAAAACAATAGCAACAGGATTAGAATGACACAAAAAAAATGTTATAGTAACCAGAGCCAATTCAAGTTCATTTATGCCTAGTGATCTCTGTTGCAGACATGTTGAAAGTCTCCTAACCTTTCTCAGGGAACTCCCTCAGATATCCTCATTTGACACCAGCACAAGCTTCCCACCAATGCACTAATGTCTCATCATGTCTTCTCATGTTTTTCCACTCATTGATCGTAGTATTCTAGTTTTAGTCGTGCTCCTTTTCTAAGGCTTACATTTGCATCATTCTGACCAAGCATGGATGGTCTAGTAGTTATGCTACAAAGATTTTATCTTCAACCTCATAGTATCTTATGATGAGAAGTACTATGGAACCACTCCACTTCAACCATCCCATTATGATAGTACGACATCCTTCTCAACCTTGCCATCATAATGAATGATCAGTCATAAATATGTAAAACTACTGATCTTATGTATTTCTTGGACATCAATGAATAACTCCCATACTTCTTTTTGAATCACAATGCTCCTGCATTCTCTATTTTTGCATCCAATATCATCTACTAAATTTGGTTGCCTTGTCTTTTTTTTTGGCTAAATACCAGTCTTCGTAATTTAAGTTTTGGCTTAGGTAAAACCCTAATACTGTGGGAGAGAGAAGCAGGGAAGATATAGAACT
Source organism: Iris pallida (assembly GCA_029216955.1). Classification (NCBI taxonomy): domain Eukaryota; kingdom Viridiplantae; phylum Streptophyta; class Magnoliopsida; order Asparagales; family Iridaceae; genus Iris; species Iris pallida. The sequence continues at coordinate 15,686,708 of JANAVB010005598.1, forward strand.
ATGGATTTGTTGATAAAGGGTAGGTTTAGGGTACAGTTAGCATTGAGGATCCTCATATGTGAGGAATAAGGTTAGGGAAGTTAATAGCCCTTAATGTTAGGGCTAGAGTTTGAGGTTAGCGGAGATGTAAATCATGAGAAGAAAATGGGATTATGGTGTGATTTTATCATATACAAGAAACGGTTCATCCCTCTCTATCAAGTGACAACATGCGTGTGTTGGGTTGGGTGGGGTTCTTTTGTGCGTGTGGTGATGGTGGGGGCATCAGATATAAAATTGAGGAATTAAACTGATTTTAGGTCACATCTTAGGGATTAGGGAACTACCTCCATCCATAAGAAGTTAATATTATACATTTCTTATTCCATTTGATAGTCAAGGTTAACTAAAAGATATGTGAATATAATTTTCACATGTGCCTCTGGTTTGTATGTGCATGTGCACATGCACGTTGGATTGTCCACAGTGTGTGTGTGTGTGTTGTGTGGGAGGGAGGAGGAGAATACCTTACAAGCATAGCCATTTCCTTGAGGCTTCGGGTGTTTGCTCTCTTTTTCATATCTACAAGTTCAGGGATATCATTCATGTGTTTCTTCGAATATACACACAGAAGATTTCTGTAATAAAAATGAAGAACAAAATAAACATTATGTAGACATTTATGACTAACAAACTAGAAGCACTTTAACTACATAAGCAAAGATGCATGAACACCTTCCCATGCTGAAGGGTTTGCAAAGTGGATCTGTAACAACCCTATCTCCTGCTACATAAACCTGAGCCACAAAACAGAAGTTTCATCTATATCAACCCTGTATAATCTTACATTATTTGTTGAATAATAAGTTAAGTCGAAGGTCCAGTCTAGGAGGCTTACCAAGGTCTCAGCAATACGGGGACATGTTTTTTCAAGTAACAATGCAATGACAGCAGGGTCTGCTTCAGTCTGATGGTTAGAGATCAAAACAATATTGTGACCCTACATGAAACAGAAAAACAAAGTTTAGCAAATAGCAAGCAGATTGATCCAGAATCAAGATTGTGACAGATCAGTCCCATAATTCACACTTACGTTCTGCAACTACCTATCAACCTAATGTCGCTAAACCTAAACCTTCATGAAGGGTTGATGACAGACGTGCAAGAAAAATTATAAAATGCACAGATAAGATAACTGAAAAGTTACCTTATATATACTATGGGACAGATACACGGAACTTCCTTCTATGGAACCATATATACTATGGTAATAATAATACAGAAGTACCCAGTTGAGGCATCACATGTTTATTTATGAGAAAATATTAAAGAAATTAAAAAAAAGGACTAAGAAAGTGTTAAGAGTTAGAGTCTATATAGTCTACTTTAGTCCAACTTTGGATACAGTTCTACAAGGAAGGTGCTCCAACCCCTATATACGTGTACCTAAACCATCTCAATGAAGTATACCAATATAGTCTCCAAAGAAAAAGAAGACGGAAATAACAAGTTGGTTTATGGAGGCAAATTTAGGTTATCATAGAAAATATAAATGAGGTTGAAAGCCCAACCCACCACCCATAAAGTTCACCTTTGTATCCCTCGTGCATTGGGTGATGATGACTGTCCAAGTTTAAGAGGTATCCAAGGTTCAAGCGAAAACGAGTTCCAAAGAGGACCACTCCAAGAGTTTACATGCAAGAAATTTTTGATAAGTTACTCGTGACAAGATGCGTGATGGGCTATTTGGAAGTATAAAATTCATAACGTAAGGCCAATTAGAGTAATTTCAGAATCACGATGACATGAAGTAATCATTCAATAAATTACCCATGAGCCTTGGCATTGATAAATTAATCAACTTTATTAAGGGTCTTCAGGGGATAGTGTTATTGGTCAATTGAAATGTTCAAATTACTTTGATAGAAATGCGACAATGAAGTAACAATATACCATGGTTGGACTGATTTGTTTACTAAAGAGGTTGTATGCGTAGTTGCTTACATACACATACAGGTATCCAATTCTGTTTCTGTGTTTTAATGTAACTGTATACACTCTATATACTTTTTTAATCATACAGAACACATACAGAGGGTAAGGACTAAATAATGGCCTGTATGTGCTTGTGTGTGTGTTAATAATTGTAATATCATGACTTTTAATGTTCAGAAATATTAGAGTGAACTGGCCCCTCAAACTTTTATGGGAAAAAAAAAACTATCTAATTAGGTAAATTATATTTTGCCTCCCACGTCACCAAGGTAGTCAAAAAGGCGCAAGGTGCATTCGAAGCGCAAAGGGTCCACATATTGCACGAGGCACTTAAGACGCGCACCCGAACGAGACGAGGCACAAAAATAAAAAGCCTAGGCGGCCGCCGAGGCGCTAGGCATCCGTTGCCCCACCTAGGCCCCCTCGACCCTCGACTATGCATGTTCTTGGGTTTTATGGACTTCTTCTGCAATTTTTAGTAGTTTTTTTTTTCGGGGGGGTTGGGGGGGGTGTGTGTGTTGTTAACCGCGGCTGCCTAGGCATCCGGTGTCCGCCCAACTAGTGTCTTTTACAACCTCTATATATATATATATATATATATATATATATATATATAAAGAAATAAAACCAAATAAAATATTAAACCAACAAAGACATGTTTAAACCAGGGTTCTAAATGGCGGCCGCCTAGCCCACCTAGCCCACCTAGGTGGCCGCCTAGCCCACCTAGGCGGTAGGTGGTCTCTCTCTGCACCGCTTTTCGGTAGGCAGTGGGGTAGGGGGGCAACGGAGGTTGGCGGCATTAGCGGAAGTTAGGCGGACGCCTAGGCGGAGCAATACCTAACAAGATATTTTGGTCAAAAATATTTTGTAAGCATTATGCGGCTATGGTTCACTTTTACAAAACTAAAACTTTATAAATTTTTATTCTACAACTTAGTTATGCATGGAACACCCTTAAAATGTGCATATTATGCAAAAAAACAGTGGTAAAATAGTAAAAAAATGTTCAAAATGTATCGACCGCCTAGGCGGCCTAGGTGGTAGGCGGACTCTCTCCGCCGCACACCCGCCTACCGCCGTTTAGAACCTTGGTTTAAACCTAACCAAGTGAACTAGTAGAGCAGCAGTCAATAGAAGTAACAAGAAATTATGTTCTCTACCAAGAAGTAACCAAATAAAGGAACCATTATAACCACCAATACTCCCATTACTATCATTTTCTGTCAAGTGAGTCCATAAAGTCAAAATAAAGAGCAAATACATAAGACGCGCTTGGAGAAAGGTGCCTCGACTAATGAGGTGTGAGGCACAGCTGGTGTGCCTTAGTGCAACTCGGGCGCACCTTTGACTATTGCTCGTCACTTAATTATTTTGTCACTGAAGACAAACAATGGTCAACTTATGCAATCATTCTGTGACCCACTCTCCTCTTTTCCTAACGGTTAGATGTTCGTCAAAGAGTTCTTAGTTCTTACTGGATGGAAACTTAAAGAATCTTAATCTACATCTTCTCATGTAACATTGTGAAGTCCTTGAGGTACTTGGAATTAGTGGCAGCGTCGCACACATCATGAGCCTCATTTCCACACGGAGTGAGCTCAGAGATGTAGGCAGGATAATAGACAAACATCAAACTTAGAGAGTTGAGAGTTTAGGTGGTCCAATATGCAGCAGTATGTTATGGCACACATCTCGTAGGGATTCGTAATAGGTTGATCTTTCAGGGAGAGGTGCATGGGAAGACAGTGGAGACTTAGATCAGTAAGGTTGGGGAAGGTAAGAAGTCTGCTGCGAAGAGGATGGAGACAGGGAAGATGCAGGGTCAAACCTTGCACCATATATTTAGGTTGTTTATTTATTTTGTAATTTGTATTCACTTCTATAGCTTGGATTCCATTACGGAATACGATACCCTGCACCAGATCAGCTCAGGATGTTAACCTGAGACGAAATGAGTTTTGCACAAGTATTTATTTCATAAAATTGGCATTGCTACTTCCTGTGATAGAGAACAATAAATTACCAATTGTTGTGTATCATTTCAGGAACAAGAAACTAAACATTGTTTAAAAAGACAAATTTCATTTGCATGAACTCATAGTGCAAAACAAAAACAGGATGCAATTGCAATACTATCATGCACAATATATGACCAAATTGACTAAGAAAATTCATGGTTTACTTGGGCACCTGCTTGAGCTGTTTTTTCCATTTCATGGAAAACAGAGATATTTCCGAGGTATGAATTTCTGCAAATACAACAAGTGATGATTACCACCAAATATACAAAACAATATATATACAACTCAACTCAGAACATATGAGGAAAAAAATCGATAAAGATAAAAGCTTATTTCAGAAAAATGAGAAAATTTCAAAATATCCACTCCCACAAACGACTATAAACCTTGGATATAATATATGCCACTCAAAAGGGAGGTTAAGCAACAACCACTGGCAAATTTAAATATTACTTAGTAAATGCAGCCTTCATGGATTATTTGTTTAGTTTTTCTCTCCTAAACTTTATATAATAGTATTTTAGATAAAAATCTGAGTCATTTGCGCCCCCCCCCCCCCCCCCCCCCCAAACACACACACAGACACAATGTTTCTTTCTTAAATATAAATACTCTTAAAATCTGAGTCCTAAACTTTATATAATAGTTTTTCTCTCCTACTCTTATCTTCACCGCTGACCAAGCTGATGAAGGAAGCATTTCATGAGCATCTATTCTTTTTCTGAGTTCTCTCGTCTTTATATTTATTATTAGCTCCTTGTTTTTAGTTCTAATCTAGGAAGTACCGACAGTCCAGATGTCAACCTGGCACCGTGATAGACTTGACAAAGACACTCCAAAATACACACTAGTACACACCAAAACCAATGCAGTTTCCACATTGTCATGTTTGTATCATACAGTGTGTACTCATATTCAACATTTTTTTAATATCATTTAAGTTTCTTTTTGGTTTCTGTAGATAGTCTTACGATTACGAGTATCATTACAACTCCAGATCTCTTATCCCTCATGGTTCACCTGTACAAGCCAAAACCTGATGACAAGGCATGATTACTAGATGATCAGGGATGTTTTTGACAAAAAGAACTCCGAGGTTTCTTCAGCATACAAATTTATCCCGAAATATTCAGTGTCTTGCCCAGTCTTAGTATAACAACCATGAGAAACACCATCAATTTCCTGGTCCAGTTCGAACCTATGAGACACAAGTACATTTAGGCTGGGTTTGGGATTGCTTATTGAAGGCAACTTACACCTTTTTTCTTCTTGGAAAGAGGTCCAAGGTGTTTGGTAACAACTTATCAAAAAACATGAAAAATTGGTTCACTTTTTGGACTGATTTTGGAAGCAATGAAAAAGGTGCTTCCAAAAGTTGTCGTAGCTTATCAAATCCAATTTACATAATTGTTCATTATTATTTACATAATTTTTCATTATTATTTATTGAATCTCCACCATCTATCCTTAGTACATGTGTTTTAAAAGCTCTAGGCACTCCTTAGTACATGATTCACTTTTTGGACTGATTTTGGAAGCAATGAAAAAAGTGCTTCCAAAAGTTGTCGTAGCTTATCAAATCCAATTTACATAATTGTTCATTATTATTCACATAATTGTTCATTATTATTTATTGAATCTCCACCATCTATCCTTAGTACATGTGTTTTAAAAAGCTCTAGGCACTCCTAAGGCGAGTTGTCCCTCCTTATAGCTTGGGAGTGCCTAGGCATACCTAGTTTCGTTCGGAGAAGAAAAGCGCCACCTGGACAACTTCTCAAATTTTTTTATCATAACACATTCTCTCTTTTGTATCTCATGTTAGATTACCAAAATCTGCATATATCCCTAAAAATTCATCAAACTTTTTTTTAGGCAATAAACTAAAGAAAATAGTCAAAAACAATACCAAATTACCAATAATACACAATAATACAAAAGTAACTTAACAATATCATAAGTAGTCTATGAAACACAACATTAAATTTAAAAACAATATCACAAATAAATCATTACGATAGAAGAAAAAAAAAATCAAATGGAAAAAAAAAAATCATAAGGTAGTCAACAAGTCACTTTCCACGTTCCAAAATGACTTGATGAATCCTTCTTCCTACTCAATCATCCATCATTCATCTTCATATCGAAGTCTAAGAGATCATCTTGAACATTTTATCATCAATATCATCATAAAAAATGAAATCTTCATCCTACTATATCTCCTCTTCTTTGTTTTTGATTTATGTATATTTAGCTCGTAACTTATAGTGTTAAAACTATAAAAAAAAAAGAGACTATTTCGGCATTTAAAGCTTAATCATGCAACTTTAAAAACCAATAAATCAAACAAGCCCATAAATTAACGCAAAAAAAATGCATAAATCACCCAACGCATCTAGGCATGCGCCTAGGTTCACCTATTTACCCTTCGCCTAATCTCGTCTTTCTAGTTTTGGCGTCACCTAGAGAAGATACCTCGCATGTCTTTAAATTTGAATTAGGCGGTGAAACATCACCTCTCGCCTTTGGGACACCTAGGCACCGACTGGGCAGCACCTTTAACAACACATCTTAGTAAATGTATAGTTTTGTCATCTCCAATAATTTTAGAAATGAAAACCATGTTTTACCAAACACCTAACTGCTTTCGGTAGCAGAGTATCGTCATATGTTACCAAACAACTTATACAAAAAATTTCAGTAGCAACTTATGCATTGTAGCTTTTGACATCAACTTTTGATAAGTTGTATGCCAAACCAAGCATTAGGAGGATGAAACCCCATACCAGGTACTGGTATTCCTTGGGTATCATGGGTACTTACCCGAACTTTTATTAGATTTGTTTTAATTTGAGTACTTAGTGGCAGGGTCGGTCCTGAGCTCAGGGGGGCCAAAGATAAACTTTCAAAACATGCCCCCATATATAATAAAAAAATAATTAAATAATTTTATTTAAAATTATTCTTATCACCAAGATTTTAACTAACGACCTCTAGAGTTCAAAACTAATACGTTAACTACTACACCTGAATTATTTAATGTTAACCAGTACACCACAATTATTTTATGTTAACCACTACACCATAATTATTATTTTTATAACAAACAACTTATATCTTAAGTTTGAGGCCCCAGTAAATATGGGGCAGAAGCGGGCGCACTTGCTCAGGGCCGATCTTGCTTAGTGGGTACTTCATAGGTAGTTTGACCAAATAACCCAACTCATTTCATTTCGACCCGGTAAACTGACCTCGTAACCTAAATATATAAATGAACCAACCCTAACTTTTTGTTGTTGGTAAAACAAAGAAGACATATATATATATATATATATATATATATATATATATATATATACAAGAGGGACCAGGATCCCCGCTCTTAAGCATCCTCGCATATTATCCGAAAATAGCAGCTGTTGGATTGTTTTTTTGGACCGTGCAGATTAGATTAAAATCTCGCGAGAAATTGAGTAGTTTAAAAATCTAATCTGAACGGTCCAAAAAAGACAATCCAACGACTGCTATTTCGAAAAATATACGAAGATGCTTAAAAGCGGGAATCTCGATCCCTCCTCACACACACAAGCATTATTTTAGACATTGCCTTATTGACGGCACTCAAACCCATAACCATACCCATGATTTATATGTTTGAACCGTGCCTCTCAGTTTTATAGCTTTTTCATGTCCTCTCTTGATCTGCCAATATATGTTCTCAAATTATGTCACATATCATTATTGCTTTGTTTAGTTGGTATACCAGCTGTACTCGTTTCATGATTTTTTTGTAAAAATCGTTGTATCGATGTACCGGGCACGCGAACCCATACCCATCATTTATATGTTTAAACCGTACCTCTCAGTTTTATGTGCCATTTTCATGTCCTCACTTGATCTGCCAATATTTTTTGTAATGTTTGAAAATTGACCTGCCTATATATATAACACAATAATCAGTTATTTTGACTAACAACACAGCTAGAAAATGAAAAGGAAATACAATAAATTTTATATCATGGCCAACCTTTTATCCTGGTAAACATATGTGAATTGGATTCTTACTTTACAGCTATTATACTATTTGCAGATGAGAAAACTTTCACAAAGATTTATTAATCACCTGAAATCTATCAATGGCCGAATATAAGTTTGACCAAACATGTAGTAGTCAAAAGGTTCCCGTATTGCTACATGATAAGGTGAAAATGTGAAAGGATCCTGCAAGTGTATATGACTGTCATATAAAGAAAGCACTAACAAAGAGATCAAAACACAATGTTCCTACGAGAGAACAAAGCAATATTATCAAACCTCTACATCCAACAAAATGCGATCAAAGGCAACGGCCATATTAGATATTATGATCTCATTTGCACGAGGAACTCCACTGAGCATAACCTGACATGTTACAGTAACAGCATCAAGAAACAAAAGCACACAAACTTGACATATTACTCTTATCAAAAACTTCTTCCTACATACAAACGAATGGCAGAATAAATTATTCGTCAATATAAAAATAGAACTAATCTCCATTAGAACTTAGAAGCTTGTCAATGTATACATTGGCCTTGTGTCACCTTTACGTATGTACAACTTTATACTACATGCACAAAAACATATGGAATACATCACATAATGTATGTGTGATCCATGTGACTAAAAGAAAGAACAATGCAATAAAGTACTCGTCCTTTGTGCCTTAGTTGTATATGTGGCACACTAGTTTGTATAATAATCGGAAATTTTTCATATATAAACTATTTACCGCATTCTTATAGTTATAGAACAGCTCTTCCAGCCCATTAGCAATATTTGAGGGCAGTCTGCCGATTTCAACTTCTTTTTTAAGATAAGAAAGCAGCTCTGCAGAAAAGAATAACAAATAAAAATTAAAAAAGGCAGAGAAAATGTTGAGTATATATCTATCAGTTCCTGATGATACAGCTAAGTTTTAGGTTAATGCGAGAATAAAGCATGATAAGGTAAAGAGAAAGCCGTCACTAATAAAATTCTACAAATGAAGTCACCAATAAACCCACTGGGAGAAGACTTCTCTAAACAAACGCAAACCAAGAGGATTGGTATCATGATTCATCTTTATCCTTCTTCAATGGATCCCCGTGACATAGGAGACAATCTCTATCTAAACAAAAAAAAATGCCAAAGTAGTAATATTCAACTATAATATTTCTCATCTACCAACTAATCAAGGAGATGATCTGTTGATAAAAATAAATCCACTCATAATTATTAAGATGGTGAATGTCTAATGACCGAGTCAAAGTGGACCATGAAGTTAGAACTTATTAGCAAAGTAAATATCCTTTAATATTTAGTGTTTATGCATTGACTTTTAATTATTATTCATTGTTTATGCATGTTAAATAAATTCAAAGGGTTAATATATTTAAGAATTTTTTGAAAAGAATCATGATTTTAAGTATTCAGTGTCCTATTGTCTTCTCCATTTTTAGACCCCCAAAGAAAATTCATTGACTTCTAATATCCAGAAGAGCTTAAAATAATAGATATTAGTATCAATGTTCTAAAAATCGCTAGGCGGACTCGGTGCGGCGGAGGTCCGCCTAGTGCCTAGCCCGCCTAGGCGCCTTCTAGGCGGCCGTCTAGATTTTTTTTTTTTTTTTAATTTTGAAATTTGAAATTTGAATGTTCTAAAATCCAAATAATATCTTAAAACCCAAACAAATATCCAAAATACAACTAAGAATAAACAAAATCAAAAAAAGAAAATCAAAAAATTCAAAAAACCCGCCGCCTAGGGGTGCCTAGGGCCCGCCTAGCCCACCGCCTAAGGGGTTTTCGGTGCGGTGGGCAGGCGCCTAGGCCGATTTTTAGAACACTGATTAGTATGTCAAAGATTATTGATCACATACTTTGACAAGACACAAGGTGTCTTACAAGGAAACTCCCCAAAAGTTAGTCACAAGGGCACAGCCATATATGTGTTATCTTTGTAAATATACATAAATATCTATATCTGATTGGGTTTCTATTTGGACACACTTAATATGTATAAATTTTTGTCAAGTACACGATATCTTATACTATTTGCTAAATTGGAAAAAAAAAACTCATAATCTTACAAATATTTTTTATAAACAGAAAACACAAGCATCAAACGCAGATGAAGACGGACGCATTCATTAGCTTTAACCTTTAGGGGCTTCAGTTCCCTCTCGATTTTAGAAGCAACTAAACTGGTATATATACATATATATATATATATATGAAGAAAAAAATTGTAAGAGAGACTCGACAAATTAGTTAGGTATTATAACCCCTCAAACTTTCGAAATCCATCGTCTACGTGTCTCCAAACATTTCAACCACTCCTCCTACGACCATTGAAACAAATCAACCCTTCAAATGTTGACGCAAGGCTACTGCAATGCTCCTACGATCATGTCGTTGCAATACACAATTGTATGTTGCGTGGTCATTTGCTCCTCCAACCACAATTTATGTGTCCCCTCTTAACCAAAATTACTACGTAGACACCTAGTAATGTCGGACAAGATGAAGACGGAAGAAAAGGGTCCTACATATCAAAAGCTAAAAAGTAGGTATCTAAGCCAATTCTTCTTGACCACCAATTCGAGATATGTAAATGTTATGACTAGCTCGGC